>CM060971.1:22446339-23026339 GCA_030765045.1 Tenodera sinensis | reverse complement strand
CAAATCTTACTATACAGAAATATGTAGGTCTTGCTAAGATATGTGATTTGTCTAGATAATGAATGAATGAATACTTATTGAGCACCAAATCTTACACACCTTGGGCTACCGCAGAGCTGGACCCTGGTCCCTTTGTTATTAGGGTAGCCCTTCAATAAAACTGCCTTTTACATACACCTTACACATGTTTACCTTTTCACTAATCTTATCCTGCTTCCACCCTTACATTTTTATTTCTGTTTTTCTGTCATCTCCCATTTCCTTTCCCTCTTTCTCAACTTTTCTTATCAGCTTCACTCATAACTTCTTCCCATCAGTTTACATTTCAGTACTTCACTATAACCTCACTTTCACTGTGTATAAAAACCCTCTTACTTCCTCATTTATAGATTACCACAACCATGTTTTAAACCTTGTTACTCTCAGCGAAATATCCCTTTCTTTCTTTTTCTCCTGCCTGGTTCACCCTTTCCCCCTCACCCTCACTGGTATCGCTTCCTCTCTATGCTCTCCAATGCCCAATGTTGTCACCCCCCCCCCCTACCTTGGCTCCTTCCTCAGTTTTTTTGCATGCCACATCCTACCATTTCGTCACCTTGCATTTTGCTCACCCCTGACCTTGACTTTGAAGCACTCGTCACTGAAACCACACGTGTTACAATTTGCTGAGTAGTCATATGTTCTGTGATATTTCTTGCTGATGCTTGGTTGTTTCTGTGCTAGTCCTGCCTCTGCCCGTCGCTTGGTCCGTTCTTCCTCTCTGCTGCCTGGTTAACTGCGTACAGCTTGAAGTTTTTAATGTATACCCTCTTGCCTTCATGTCTTGCTTGTCTTCTCTGATTAAGTAGCTCCTTCATTTGCACTGTTTGTGCATATGTTAAGTCCTTGTTGATGTAAATGGTTGATCCTCTCAATTTTCTTGCCAGTTTTAGTACTTCCATAGCCGTTTGCATGTTTGTAAACTTCACAAGAATATTTCTTTTCCCTGGTATTTTACTGATTCTGAATGCGTCGCAAATCTCGTAGCCTCTCAGATGTATTTCCTATCTGTTCACTAGTAGAACTCTTAAATCCTGATATACTCCCACTCCACGTTTTTCTTCAACTCGTGAAATCACTAAATTGTATTTTCTGCTTTTATCTTCCATTCTTTCAAATATTCTTTTTAAGTTTTGTATTTCCTGTTTTAACCTATCCATTTCTTTGTTTCCCCTATTGTATTTCATCCACTCTTGTCTAAATCTCTCTGCCAGTCCTTTATCTCTTACTACAACTGTTAGATGCCATGTCAGTTAACTCCTTTTTCACCTCAGCCACGGGAGCTTCCTTCACTACAAGTCCACTCAGTTCCACTGCTAGACCCGTACCACCTTATGTCTTAATAAATTTTTGGTAGAGTGACCCATTTTGGAGACATGCCTTGTCGTTTGTGAGTTTTGGAGAACTTATACTTCTGTCAAATGGAACATCGTTATTCATTTTTTATATGTTAAACATGTAAAGAGAACGGAATCTGAGAACTTTAAAAGATTTGACTATCGCTCAAAGCCTACTGTATTCTAATATTCCCCTTGTACCTACAAGGAAATACGCAATAAGATAATTTGTACAAATGTTTATCTCAACTAACACGAAGAAGATATAGGAATAAGAGTTTGTAAGAATGGTTAGTACAAGAGTAGAGAAAGTCATGTGAGTGCAACACATCAGACTTTTTATTTTATTGCATATGTAGGGACATGTGTTGTGTTGATAAACAACAAAATCAGAAGTCCAATTTCACACATCTGCTAGTAATATCTCTGCCTATTCAGAAATATTGCATGTTCTGTGAAATGTTAATAGTTTTCAAATTCTATATGTGCACTTTTAAGTGTATGTCAATTTCAGCTTAGCGTGTAGTGTTAGTCCACCTTAGCACAGATATTTGAACACCAACCCCAAGGCGCTGAGTGACCCATGCTGAGGGGGTGAATGGCACAGTGACCTCCAGCTAAGTGGGGCTCTGCTTCTTGTGGGACTAATATGGAACCAGAAGACTCGAGGAGACAACGCACACAGTTGTTTATAAACTCATGGTTATTCACAGTAATTCATGTAGCTGAGACAGAATATTAGAAGACCCCAAAAGAAAATCGTTTATGTGAATATTTGTTAAAAGTGTAATTTGTTTTTTGATGTTGGTATGTGTTGGTCAAATGACGAAAACGTGTTAATAATGTTCATTGTTACGAACAACTAAGTTTGCCCAAAGACGTCATAAATCTTTCCATATTTGATTTTAATATATATGTATAAATATTAGAATTATATGTGTTCCATAATAAAAGTAGGGGAGGATGGTTAGGGATCGCTTCCCTAACAAGAAAGAACTATTTGATGGACGCATACGCGGATGTATACGAAATAGGTGGTGTCATGTGAGGACGCCATAATCTTCCCTTTAGCATGTGTGTAATCAAGGCATAAGGACGTATTGGTGTAACGTGTGAACATAGAACTTTCACCAGACTTTCATCAAGCATTAGTTCCACTAAATGAAAAAGTGGAAATGTTTTAAATCATTTAGAATGGTGCTAAGAGGAATTATTTAATGTAAAATATCGAAAAAGTGTTAATAAAATAATACATTGTGGTGAAGAAACATTGTGTGATTTTTCATTCCATCCGTTACCACGCCCTGAGATCACAAAGATCTCAATAGCTCAAAGACACAACGTTATATAATAATTATAAAAACAGCACCATAGCTTTAGAGCCACTTTCATTCTAAGATGTTGTAACAGGAATTTCTCTCATAAACTAATGACAACAATATTTTAACACATTATAGCAATTACTTCCAAGTTGTCACCAAAAAACCAAACAATTATAGAATGTTGGAAAATCCTTACCGATCTAACAGCGCTTCAAAAACACCTAGTCTTCCAATGGATACCAGGTCACTGTGGACTGAGTGGTAATGAGAAAGCTGATTTTCTTGCTAAAAAGGGTACCAGCGGTGTACAAAAATCTATAGTTAATCTACCATTTTATGCAGCTAAAAGATTAGTCAACAGTGAATTCAAAAAATTATTGCAAACTATTACTATGAAAAATCAAAAAATAAAAGATGGGAACTACCAAACATTCAAACAGTAATTCCTGAGTATCCTCGAAAAACAGCAGTTGCAACCTTCAGGTTGATTACAGGACATGATTGTCTGGCAAAACATTTAAACAGAATTGGGATATATTCTTCACCACTCTGTCCTCTATGTGATCTGCAGGAGGAAATGGATCGAGACCACCTTCAAATATGCCCGGCCACTTCTAGTGCCCCATCCATCAGTGAAAAATATTGGACAGCAAGAGGATTAATGACTTCATTGTCAGAAATCCAGCATTAGCTAATAACATATCTTAAAACATTAACAGCCAGGACTCTTGGAGTAGATGTTCTGAAAACATGTCTTTCCCCTAGTCATTAATCTTAATAAGAGTAGAATATTTCCAAAATAAAATGTCAAGAGTCCAAGTGTTCCTGAAGGGGAGGCTGACAAAACCAGAAGGGGATTTGGAGGACTTCGGGTATGTGACTGGGATAGACGAGACGTGTGTAATATGAAGTCTCTGCAAATGGGTAGTGCAGAATTTCGCGATGCTGGTGACATCAGAGCAATACAGAGTGCTAGGGGCAAGAAATCCTATGCAGTTAATTCTGTCTGTGATTGTTCTCCGAGAATTCTGGATGGTTTAAAGCCAAATATTACAACTATGAGAAATAAAGTGAAAATATGTTGTTGTTAGCTAATGCTGGATTTCTGACAATGAAGTCATTAATCCTCTTGCTCTCCAATATTTTTCACTGATGGATGGGGCACTAGAAGTGGCCGGGCATATTTGAAGGTGGTCTCGATCCATTTCCTCTTGCAGATCACATAGAGGACAGAGTGGTAAAGAATATATCCCAATTCTGTTTAAATGTTTTGCCAGACAATCATGTCCTGTAATCAACCTGAAGGTTGCAACTGCTGTTTTTCGAGGATACTCAGGAATCACTGTTTGAATGTTTGGTAGTTCCCATCTTTTATTCTTTGATTTTTCATAGTAATATTTTGCAATAATTTTTTTGAATTCAGAGTTGACTAATCTAAAGTGAAAATATAGTTATAATGAAAACTGAGTTGGATTGAAAGACAGAACATCACTCACATCTAATTAGTCTAGGCTGGTTTCAAGAGCTTAACTTGCTCCCATCATCAGAATTAACCAACTGGTTCTTGTTGATGTTTGATGTATGTTTGGTTGGGCTGCCATATAGTGGTGAGCCGATAAACTTCCATAAAGGGTTTTGTGGAGGCAAATAAAAATTCATTACACGGAGCTTGATTTTTATTATATGCATTTTTGCCCAAGCATCCAACTCTACAGCATGTTTTGTAGCTTTTAAAAGTTTCATGCTCGGCGTAATGTTGTGGTTGGATGTCCAAAAATGGTGTACAACTGCAGATTTATCCATCTGTTTGTATTTGATGCATCTCATGTGTTCTTTTAGCCTGGTTTCTAAATTCCTCTTGGTTTTCCCTATGTAAATCTGGTCACAATCTGGGCAACTGATTTGATAGATTCCTGCTTATTTGTTCTGTGGTATCTGGTCCTTTGACTTGTTGCACAGTAATTTCTCTATGCTGAAATTATTTTGTGGGGCCAAGTTAATGTTGTATGTTTTGAAGATGTTGTGGAATTTGTAGTGCTTACTTGGATGTAACTGAATTTTTTGAAAATCATATTGTTTTTTTGTTGAGAGAGTTTAGTGATCTCTTTCAAGTGTTTCTGTTTTTTGAATTGTGCTATGTTCTTATCAATGATTTGTTTGTTGAATCCATTATTAATTGCTGTGCTGACTATGTGTTTGTATTGTTCTTCTGATAATGGAGTAAAAACCAATCTGTAAGATAAACTGTTTAGGACTGCAAGTTTGTGTGCAACTGGGTTGAAGCTGTTATTGTATGTGTAGTTTTCTGAGTGGGTAGGTTTTCTGTAGATACCAAAACTGATTTTATTTTGGCATCTAATTATTTTTAAGTCCAAAAAGGGTAAAGTATCTTTCTCTTTCATTTCCATGGTGAACTGTATGGCTCTGCTTTGTAAGTTCATAAGTTTTAGGGAATCCTGGATGAACTAGTTAGGTATGGCACTACTGCAAAAATAATGTCTACATATCTGTGCCAAACTTTGAACATGTGTGGAAAAGAGGTTGTTATGTGTGTTTCCAATTTACTAATGAAGAAATCTGCCAGGAATGGTGATAGAGGATTTCCCACGGCTATGAAAATATAGTGCTGAAGATAAAGTGTTGTCTTCCTTGTTGGACATACGAGGATTACTTATGATTCTCTCTATACCCTGAGAACATCCCAACCCGTTTCTCGACATCCCTGCACTGACCATGAGTATGGTAAACCTACCCAATTTCGTGAGCCAGCATTTGTCATCCTTCGTGGTGTAAGATAGATCCAGAAGTTGGGATTTCACAACACATTCAGAGAGGCCAGTCTCCCTTTCACTCCCTGTAGGATTGTGAAGGTTGCTACAGCTAGTATTCTTGAGAACTCAGTGTGAACAAGAGGTTTAAAATGCAGCAGTCATACGCTAAATTCATTCAGCCTTTTAAACACACAATATTTACTGTTGTACAACTATTTTAAACTTAGCACATGTAAGTATTGCATTCAGGGTTGCCAATGTTTAAAAGTAAAATTATCATACCAGCCACTCAAAATTATAGATTTGGATTCAAAATTATCGTACATCACAAACCAAATGCTACAACAATAAATGTATCTGCATAACACTTATGAAAATGTAATATTATTGATGTTTATGGTATCCACTTACAAGACTGAACACCTCAATCAGTATTATAACTTTAGTACTTATGTTTCTCGCACTATTCATCTGAAAGTTCATCATCTTCCTGAACTGTTGCAGCATTATACGAATTTGTTGTTGAAATAAGCTTTAACATCTTGGAGACATGCAGATTTCCAGATCCACCACATTCATTCATAAGCTGAGACAACCGAATAAGTCCATTTTCTGTATCTAGCGCCAATCTGTTTCTAGTTTTGGTTTTTATTAAACCTAGCTTGGAGAAAAGCTCTTTCACAAGAAGTGTATCTGTGGGGCAATGAAATCACTGATAATGCAAACTCCGCCAACTTCTTTGAAATCAGTATTTCCACCAAGGTGACATGTGTTTAACAGTACTCCAGAAACTGCCAGGTTCAGGCATGTTCTTTATTTCACAGGAACATCACGTATTCCAAATTTTCTACATTGATCATCAATTTTCTGAACAGTGCCTTCTTCATTGAGATTACCAGATCTGGACACACAGGCAACAAGAGGATAAAGGGTAGAAGGATTGGCAGGATATGAAATGGCTGCCTTAGAGGAGTGGAGACAGGTCATGGGGGCAAAAGTGGTGTCCCTATTTGTAATTAATTTCATTTCGCTGGTGCAACAAACCAGTGAAAATGATACTTCACTGGTATCGAAATTATCATACACCCCCATAATTATCGTACGGGTTGGCAACCCTCATTGCATTATTAAATTTTTTTGTAATTCAAAAGTGGAATGATGCCATGAATGGCTTATGCAAATAAGAGATTTTCTTATGATTTTTTCAAACTTTCAAAATAAATGGCTCCCAATGGAAGACAGAATTCAAACAGGAATGGAGGTAAAGTGAAGTTCAAACTAAAAGAAGACAAAACTCTGATGCTCTGTGTCTGCAGGCAATTTTAGAGGAAAAGTGGCCTATATCCAAATCTGCTAAGGAATGTTCCATTCCCTGGAGCATTCTGAAAGGCTATGCAAGCAGAAATGATGCTGGTGTAATAGCAACACACATTAAAAAGATGGGTAGACTGTTTACCCTGTCATCTGCCAAAATTTGCAAAGAACAAGAAAGTGATGGGCGAGCGAGAACGGACCCCTCATCCACAATGTTCTATCCAGGAGAAACTCAAAAGTGCAACCAGCTACCCAGAGCCAAGCCAAGAGAAGTGGTTTACGAACACAGGAAAAGAATAAGAATGCTGAAAAGAAAACTGATGAAGTTTGCAGCTGTAATACATGTGCCCTGAAGTGTCAAAATGAAAAAAATCTGATGTGTTGCACTCACATGACTTTCTCTACTCTTGTACTAACCATTCTTACAAACTCTTATTCTTTTGTTTTCTTCCTGTTAGTTGAGATAAATATTTCTACAAATTATCTTATTGCTTATTTCCTTGTAGGTACAAGGGGAATGTTAGAATACAGTAGGCTTTGTGCGATAGTAAAATCTTTCAAAGCTTTCAAATTTCATTCTCTTTGCATGGCTAACATATAAAATAAAAAAAATGAACGATGTTGCATTTGACAAAGGTTTGTTTTCCTGAAACTGACACACATAACAAGGAATATCTCCGAAATTGTTCACTCTACAAAAAAATTTATTTGGAAATAAATTGTGTGTTTTAGCAAGATCTAAATTTTTTGTGCAGAAAGATTTTGTCTATCTCTTACAGTTTACCAGTTATGCAAAAGTCATCCAGAGTAAATACGACTACATGGACTATAGCCAGAAAATTCAAAATATACATTTCATTTGTCATAAAGATATCTTAAACATATGACATCAAAATCATTGCAGCCATTTTCAAGAAAATCAAAATTTTCAAAACATTTTCCATGCAAAGGGTAGTTTAGATTGGAGCAATTTTCTTCAAAATCTTCGTGTCGTATCCTTGAAAGACTCAAATACCAACTTTGGTTATTAACCGACTTTGTTTTTGAGTTATGCTGTCCAAAGACTGACAGGCACACACATGGACCTTTTTCTAAAAATGCTGTTTTTGGATTCAGGGGGCCTCAAGACATATGTTTCTGGTGACAGCTCAACATTGAATTTTTGGGTGGAATACAATACTTGCTCTACTTTATTATACGTAGTAGACAAAGTAGAAATGCAATCTCTACCTATCGCCTTTACCCAAGAATACACAAGCACATACCACTTTCTCTCAGGCACAACAAACAAGGTCATACCTGTAACTGGACTGAAGCACATGAGGAACAGACGTGAAAGCAAGTTTGGAGACTTAATCCTTTTACACATCAAGAGTTTACACAATCCTTCAGCTGCTGCTGTGCGTATGTTCACCGACTGAAATAAACAAAACAACAATATTTACATTGCACTATGTCCATTTTTAAGAAAGAATTAATTACAGCAAAGAGGGCCAGTTTCACAAATTTTGTAGAACATATGGACTATAGGAAAGATGGAAATAAAATATACAAATTCCTTAATAAAACAAAATTATCAAAAAATACAACTGAACCATTAAAACATAATAACAAAAGCTTAACTACAGATAGGGAAATAGCAGAATCCCTTAACAAGTTTTATGCTCAGTCACAAAGAGTACCCCAAGCATATAAAAAACAAGATAAGGCTATCCAAAAAACTATCAGAGAAACTAATAAGCCAAAAGGTATACGAAATGATATTTTTATTCAGGATTTTAACGAAACAGAACTGGATTTAGCAATAGAACAATTACAGAACAAAAAATCTCCAGGACCTGACAAGATCCACCCAGAGTTTATTAAACACCTTGGCAGGAAAGGAAAAGAAATCCTACTTAAACTGTATAACACATGTTGGAGAATGACTGTACCTTCCGACTGGAAAAAAGCCATTATCATCCCGATTTTAAAGAAAAACAAACCCTCAAACAATATTAATAGTTTCAGGCCAATATCTTTGACCAGTGTTATTGCAAAAGTGATGGAAAGAATGGTGGCATCTAGACTTAACTGGTTCCTAGAATATTACAACTTAATTAATAGTTCACAGACCGGCTTCAGACAGAATCATAGTACAAGTGAAAATGTACTCCTACTAAGCCAAGACATCAAGGAAGCTTTCACTAGAAAGGAGGATACCTTAGCAGTATTCATTGATTTTAAATCAGCATATGACTCAGTCTGGAGAAACAAATTAATTGAAAAGTTGCAATCAATAGGTGTGAAAAGTAACATGCTTAAATGGATAACTCAGTTTATTTCACAAAGATTTTGTGCCACAAAATATAATACATACATTTAGAAATATAAACAAACACACCGAGGACTTCCACAAGGTGCTGTTCTGAGCACAACACTCTTTAACATATATATAAATGACCTTCCATCAATAATAAAAACTTTAGAAACCAAAATTGCTTTATTCGCTGACGATGTAGTCATTTGGACTTCAGGCTCTCCAAAAAAACCTGAATTAATTAAAGACAGAATAGAAACAGACCTAAACAAAGTACATGAATGGAGCTCCAAAAACCTCATGACTATCAATGAGGAAAAAACAAATTATGAATTATTTACACTAAAATACAAACCAGTTAATATTAACATAAATTATAATGGTAAACCACTCAAAGCAGTTGATGATGCCAAATACTTAGGCATCACTTTCGACAGAAAGCTAAGTTGGAAAAAACATATAACAAACATCTCAGAAAAGGTTGAAAAGAAACTGCAAATCCTGAAAAGGTTAGCTGGTGCTAAATGGGGCTGCTCAAGGAGAGACCTTAACACAACATACAAAATGTATGTTAAACCAAACCTCTTGTACTGTTCTGAAGCTTTAATAACGGCAGCAAATGCTAACATCAATAAACTTGAACAAATACAAAATCAGGCTCTTCGCCTAATCACTGGAGCAGTTAAATTCACACCTATTGATGCCATGCTTGCCTTAACACGGACCCCATCAATAACAACAAAAATGGAAGAACAAGCATTGCTCCAACACGAGAAAATGTTACGACTGCCAAACTCTAAATGGACAGAAGAGAACCTCCCCCCTTCAATCCTTAAAACTCATAGTAGTTTCCTAGAAAAGGTAACACAGATTAAATCCAAATTGAACATTCCTAACACCAGAGAAAATCTACTTATAAGAGAAAATCCATTGGAATTATTGCAACCTACCTTCAATTTGGAATTAATAGGGGAAATAAGTAAACCAGACACACCAAAAGAAATACAAAAACTTCTAGCTCTGGAAACCATCAATACTAGGTATCCCACAGAAGAATGGCTGCACATATATACTGATGGATCCTCCGAGGAAAACCTTACTGGAGCTGGAGTTACGTGTTCACATTTTTCCTTTTATCATTTGGTTGGCAGAGACACAACAAATTATGATGGAGAAATAGAGGCTATATACATTGCTCTCTGACAATTATTAAATCTTCCCTTAAATAAATTTAACAAGGCAGTAATTCTTTCGGATTCTAAAGCTGCAATTCAGGGAATATGTTCAAATACTACAAAGAAGTCAACAAAAATTAGAGAATGCTACAAAATGTTAACACAACTCCAAAAAGATAATAAGACTGTTCAGCTCCAATGGATTCCAGCACACTGTGGAGTCATGGGGAATGAAGCTGCAGACTCACTTGCAAAGAAAGGCACAACAATAAAACAAAAGTCTAAATTCAATTTCTCATATTCCTCAATAAAACGCTTGATCATTAAAAAATGTTCTCATTCATACCTACAAGAAATAGAAACAAATGCCAAAGATAAAAAATGGATTACACTACTTTCCAATCCAGATATAATCCCCCAGAGACCAAGGAAAACAGCGGTTGCAACCTTCCGACTATTGACAAATCACGACTGCTTAGCAAGTCATCTCTACAGAATAGGTATCTCAGCCTCACCAATATGTGTCCTGTGTAACGATCCAGCAGAAATGAACGAAGACCACTTGAAGACCTGTGAAGCATTAAGATCAGAAGAAACTACAGTTCAAAAGTATTGGAAAGCACGAATGCTAATGGCTTCATTGCCAAATGCAAGGCACTAGAAAACAACAACAACAACATTGCACTATGTGAGTGAGTGAGTGAGTGAGTGAGTGAGTGAGTGAGTGAGTGAGTGAGTGAGTGAGTGAGTGAGTGAGTGACTTGTGTGTGCAACAGATTATATGCAAGGTTTACCTTGTCGTCCAGCGAGCTGGTAAGGACTGCTATGAAATTGTGACTGTTTCCTGCCACTTTGCACATTGCACTATGTGAGTGAGTGAGTGAGTGAGTGAGTGAGTGAGTGAGTGACTGACTTGTGTGTGCAACAGATTATATGGAAGGTTTACCTTGTCGTCCAGCAAGCTGGTAAGGACTGCTATGAAATTGTGACTGTTTCCTGCCACTTTGCACATTGCACTATGTGAGTGAGTGAGTGAGTGAGTGAGTGAGTGAGTGACTGAGTGAGTGAGTGACTGACTTGTGTGTGCAACAGATTATATGGAAGGTTTACCTTGTCGTCCAGCAAGCTGGTAAGGACTGCTATGAAATTGTGACTGTTTCCTGCCACTTTGCACATTGCACTATGTGAGTGAGTGAGTGAGTGAGTGAGTGAGTGAGTGAGTGAGTGAGTGAGTGAGTGAGTGAGTGAGTGAGTGAGTGAGTGAGTGAGTGACTGACTTGTGTGTGCAACAGATTATATGGAAGGTTTACCTTGTCGTCCAGCAAGCTGGTAAGGACTGCTATGAAATTGTGACTGTTTCCTGCCACTTTGCACATTGCACTATGTGAGTGAGTGAGTGAGTGAGTGAGTGAGTGAGTGAGTGAGTGAGTGACTGACTGACTTGTGTGTGCAACAGATTATATGGAAGGTTTACCTTGTCGTCCAGCAAGCTGGTAAGGACTGCTATGAAATTGTGACTGTTTCCTGCCACTTTGCACATTGCACTATGTGAGTGAGTGAGTGAGTGAGTGAGTGAGTGAGTGACTGACTTGTGTGTGCAACAGATTATATGGAAGGTTTACCTTGTCGTCCAGCAAGCTGGTAAGGACTGCTATGAAATTGTGACTGTTTCCCGCCACTTTGTTAGTCTGCGTATTCTCCTCTTCATCTGAATCTAAGGACACATCTGTTGCATCAAATAATTTCTTCTTTCCAGTCTTATCTGCTTCTTTTTCTGCAAAAATACAAAATATATTTCTATAACAAAAATGCATTTAGGAAAATTATTTTTCCTAATCACCTTGTAACTGAAATCAGAAATCATATTAATAAACTTTTACAATTTGCAATATAAGCTCGCTGGACTATAAATTAGTCATCCTCGTGTGGAAACATGAATGAATTGTTAGACCTCAACCAATGGCGCAGTGATCCAGTCATCTGGTCAACCATTCATGCACTACCTCTAACCTTCTCCAACCCGTTTGGTAAGCGCAGGGTCTGAGGTTCAAATCCCGGCTATGACATTGAATTTTCAAGTTCCAGTTCTACCTCTCAAACATTGCCCACACACGGCTTGTGTGTTTAAAAACACCAACAGTAAGTTTGTTGGCATAAATAAGTAATAATTACCATGTGAAGGTTATTTAATCCTGGGACATAAAGTACTTACAATAGTAAGTCACCATTGGGGTAATTTGTCTCTGATGTGAGACTGCCTTTGTGATTTACCAGGAGAAATACGAACTAACTTGAGAATTTAATGTCATTCTGACACTTGTCACAGTAACTTAATGGTTAGAGCACCTGCCTAGTAAGTGCAGGGTCTATGGTTCAAATCCCAGCTGCCGCATTGAATTTTTAAGTTCCTGTTTTACCTCTCAAACATTGCCCACACACGGCTTGTGTGTTTAAAAACACCAACACAAAGTTTATTGGCATAAATAAATAATAATTACCAGAGACCAGAACTTAGACAGAATGCCATTTTAAATGTGTCAAATGTATCTTTAATTTGAAAGTGAATCTGTACAAATTATACCTCTGTGATTGAAATGCCACAGTTTTATATTGCCTTTATTTCATTTATCTATTATTTATTAATTATTAAACATTTTCTTCAGGTACACTTTATTTCAATAACCGTTAGTCCATAACAATGAAAGTTTGTTGTTGTTAGCTAATGCTGGATTTCTGACAATGAAGTCATTAATCCTCTTGCTCTCCAATATGTTTCACTGATGGATGGGGCATTAGAAGTGGCCGGGCATATTTGAAGGTGGTCTCGATCCATTTCCTCTTGCAGATCACATAGAGGACAGAGTGGTGAAGAACATATCCCAATTCTGTTTAAATGTTTTGTCAGACAATCATGTCCTGTAATCAACCTGACGGTTGCAACTGCTGTTTTTCGAGGATACTCAGGAATTACTGTTTGAATGTTTGGTAGTTCCCATCTTTTATTCTTTGATTTTTCATAGTAATATTTTTCAATAATTTTTTTGAATTCAGAGTTGACTAATCTTTTAGCTGCATAAAATGGTAAATTAACTATTGATTTCTGCACATTGCCGGTACCCTTTTTTGCAAGAAAATCAGCTTTCTCATTACCACTCAGTCCACAGTGAGCTGGTATCCATTGGAAGACTAGGTGTTTTTGAAGTGCTGTTAGATGGGTAAGGATTTTCCAACATTCTATAATAGTTTGGTTTTTTGGTGACAACTTGGAAGTAATTGCTATAATTGCTGCCCTGGAATCTGAGAGAATAACTGCTTGCTGAAAATGTGAAATTCTGTACAAAAGATTTTGTAGGGCCATTCGAATTGCTTCAATTTCTCCATCAAAGTTAGTAGTTCCATAACTTAAAGATTTGTAATAGGAAAAGAGGTGACATGTGACTCCAGCACCTGCTCCATCTCGGTTTGATATCAATGATCCATCAGTATAAATATGGAGCCATTCATGTTCTGGAAATCTAGTATGGATTGTCTCTAATCCCAATAATTTTAGAACACTAGTTGGAGTATCACTTTTTTTAACTTCTTCTGTCAGGTGTAAATAATATGTGATGTCTAATGTTTGTGTTGGATTGACTTTAGATATGAAGTTTTCCTTTGAATTAGGAAGGTGTACATCCTTCTTGATGTCTTGAATTTTGGACAGAAAGCTCTCCTGAGTCTTTAGTGTATGTGTAAAATTTCTCTTGTGCCATGTATTCAATAGGAGTCTGATCAACTTTTCGTGTTGAATAAGAGCCGCTTTTTCTATTTCATATTCAATGGAGCATTGGTTGGTGAGTATTTCCATAGCTGCTATTGGTGTGGTTTTGATAGCACCTGTAATTAATCTCAGACTTTGGTTTTGAAAGATTTGAATCTTTTTTGTGTTTGCTGTTACAAGAACTTTGCTAAGTCTCTTGCTAAGTCTCTTCAATAACACTGAAAGTTACTTTGCTGAATGTATATTATTGTCTTTAAGTTGTAGACAACATAGGTGTGCTTCATTCTTTCCTTTGCAACAATGAGTGCAGTCACGTAAACAAATGTACAGATAATAGAAAACGTTTGAATTACCATTTGTTTATTTCAAAAGGCAATAATGAGTGTGGGTCTAACTTTGTTTTTCTTTTAGTTTTTATTCCAATGTTGGTGTAGCTACCAGCAAGATGCACAAATTCAGTGTTCCTTTACGCAGTAAATTAGTTGCCTTAATACTTTTGGAACTGATGTGTTTTGCACCGACAGTAAAGTTGCTGTTGTTGTTGTTTTCTAGTGCCTTGCATCTGGCAATGAAGCCATTAGCATTCGTGCTTTCCAATACTTTTGAACTGTAGTTTCTTCTGATCTTAATGCTTCACAGGTCTTCAAGTGGTCTTCGTTCATTTCTGCTGGATCGTTACACAGGACACATATTGGTGAGGCTGAGATACCTATTCTGTAGAGATGACTTGCCAAGCAGTCGTGATTTGTCAGTAGTCGGAAGGCTGCAACAGCTGTTTTCCTTTGTCTCTGGGGGATTATATCTGGATTGGAAAGTAGTGTAATCCATTTTTTATCTTTGGCATTTGTTTCTATTTCTTGTAGGTATGAATGACAAAAATTTTTAATGATCAAGCATTTTATTGAGGAATATGAGAAATTGAATTTAGACTTTTGTTTTATTGTTGTGCCTTTCTTTGCAAGTGAGTCTGCAGCTTCGTTCCCCATGACTCCACAGTGTGCTGGAATCCACTGGAGATGAACAGTCTTATTAACTTTTTGGAGTTGTGTTAACATTTTGTAGCATTCTCTAATTTTTGTTGACTTCTTTGTAGTATTTGAACATATTCCCTGAATTGCAGCTTTAGAATCCGAAAGAATTACTGCCTTGTTAAATTTATTTAAGGGAAGATTTAATAATTGTCGGAGAGCAATGTATATAGCCTCTATTTCTCCATCATAATTTGTTGTGTCTCTGCCAACAGAATGATAAAAGGAAAAATGTGAACACGTAACTCCAGTCCAGTAAGGTTTTCCTTGGAGGATCCATCAGTATATATGTGCAGCCATTCTTCTGTGGGATACCTAGTATTGATTGTTTCCAGAGCTAGAAATTTTTGTATTTCTTTTGGTGTGTCTGATTTACTTATTTCCTCTATTAATTCCAAACTGAAGGTAGGTTGCAATAATTCCAATGGATTTAATCTGTGTTACCTTTTCTAGAAAACTATTATGAGTTTTAAAGATTGAAGGGGGGAGGTTCTCTTCTGTCCATTTAGAGTTTGGCAGTCGTAACCTTTTCTCGTGTTGGAGCAATGCTTGTTCTTCTATTTTTGTTGTTATTGATGGGGTCCGTGTTAAGGCAAGCATGGCATCAATAGGTGTGGATTTAACTGCCTCAGTGATTAGGCGAAGAGCCTGATTTTGTATTTGTTCAAGTTTATTGATGTTAGCATTTGCTGCCGTTATTAAAGCTTCAGAACAGTACAAGAGGTTTGGTTTAACATACATTTTGTATGTTGTGTTAAGGACTCTCCTTGAGCAGCCCCATTTAGCACCAGCTAACCTTTTCAGGATTTGCAGTCCGACGGTAAAGTTGTTGTTTTCTAGTGCCCTGCATCCGGCAATGAATCCATTAGCATTCGTGCTTTCCAATACTTTTGAACTGTAGTTTCTTCTCATCTTAATGCTTCACAGGTCTTCAAGTGGTCTTCGTTCATTTCTGCTGGATCGTTACACAGGACACATATTGGTGAGGCTGAGATACCCATTCTGTAGAGATGACTTGCTAAGCAGTCGTGATTTGTCAATAGTCGGAAGGCTGCAACCGCTGTTTTCCTTGGTCTCTGGGGGATTATATCTGGGTTGGAAAGTAGTGTAATCCATTTTTTATCTTTAGCATTTGTTTCTATTTCTTGTAGGTATGAATGAGAAAATTTTTTAATGATCAAGCCCGACGGTAAAGTACTCATGCAAAATATGCGAGCAGTCAGGGAATCATAAAAAGAAGCATTTTATGTCACAAAATATCGGCACAATCAAACACAAAAATGCATTTTCCAAGGCTACTGGGAAAAAGATTGCTTTGCTTCCAACAATAATTGCAACATCGAGTCAAAAATCCCAGTTTGCATTCCACTTACATATGTATGTAAAGTGCTGGAATCTCTTTGTGGAAATTTCAGAATCCTACATTATCACAGTTTTTGAAGAAGTGTACTAACGAATCTGTACCTAGCGAGACAAGTTTGCAAATATATTACTTAACCGAATGTTACAATGACCAAATGAAAATCAGTAAAGATAAAACGCAAAATAAGATCTGTTTTAGTATTTATAATGCCTATTTTAGCTATTTATAATGCCTTTTTGCCTGCCTATTTGATCTATTTATAATACCTTTTTGCCTGCCTATTTCATCTATTTATAATGCCTTTTTGCCTGCCTATTTTATCTATTTATAATACCTTTTTGCCTGCCTATTTTAATGGTTTATAATGCCTAAACTTCCGGTCTCTGAGAATTACCATCTGAAGGTTATTTAAACCAGGGACATAAAGTACATAAAGTAAGTCACCATTGGGGTAATTGTCTCTGTTGCGAGACTGCCTTTGTGGTTTACCGGCAGAAACATGAATTGGTTGGAGAATTCAAGGTCATTCTGGAAGGTTGTCACAGTAGCTTAATGGTTAGAGCACCTGCCTGGTAAGCAGAGGGTCTGTGGTTCAAATCCCAGTTGTGGCATTGAATTTTTCAGTTCTGGTTCTACTCCTCAAAACCTTTTATTGCAGGTTTATCCTGCCTCTTCTACCCTGGTGTCCCTGCAGTGTGGGCAGAATGTTCATACTCCACCTCCTCTACAGTGGGGGACTGTTTTTCAATACAAAATTTTGATTTGAGAGGCTCGAAGCAATTTGAAATGGAGATCAGTGAAAATGAACATGCCATTCCGAGACCACTACACAAGATTCTTCAGAAGAGGATCTTTGAGAAAATGTACATGGGACTTTTCTTTCCCTTTGTTGCACTGAGAGCAGACTTATTACCAGAGACCAGAACTTAGAATGCCTTTTTAAATGTGTCAAATCTATGTTCAATTTGAAAGTGAATCTGTACAAATTATACCTTTGTGATTTAAATGCCACAGTTTTATATTGCCTTTTTAAATATAAATGCCTATTTTTAAAAATAAATGCTGTTTATTGCCTTTATTTCATTATTTATCTATTATTTATTATTAAACATTTTCTTCGGGTACACTTTATTTCAATAACCGTTAGTCCATAACAATGAAAGTTACTTTCCTGAATGTATAGTATTGTCTTTATGTTGCAGACAACATAAGCGTCCTTCATTCAGTTCATTATTTTCTTTGGAACAATGAGTGCTGCCACGCAAATAAATGTATAGATAACAGAAATCATCTGAATTACCACTTGTGTTTATTTTAAAAGGCAATAATGAGTACGGGTCTAACTTTGTTTTCCTTTGTTTTCATTGCGATGTTGTAGTAGGTAGCAGCAAGATGTCAAAATTCAGTGTTTTTTTACCCAGTAAATTACACAGTTATGTTAATATTTTTGGATTCGACATATTTTGTACCTGCGGTAAAATACTCACATGCAAAATATACGAGTAGTCAAGTTAACTACAAAAAGAAGTATTTTATAACACAACAGATCGGCACAATCAAACACAAAAATGTGCTTTCCAAGGCTACTGGGAAGAAGATTTTTTTGTTTCCAACAGTAATTGTAACATTGAGGAAAATCACAGCTTGCATTTGACTTATGTAAAGTTTTCCTCATTGCCGGAATCCCTTTATGGAGATCACAGAATCCTACATTATTGCAACCTTTGAACAAAGTCAGTGAAAATTGTGGATGATGCAGTGCAAACACTGAACAGTGTATCAGGGAAACAAGGTTCATTAGTTAGTGAAAAGTGTAAAAAAGTGTTATCGAAAAATTGTGATCTGGATAAACGTACTCGACTTTGGGATGCCTGCTTTAGATAGTAACTATTATTACACCAGCAATAAGACTGTTGGCATAAATAAACGATAATAGCTGTTAAGTTACTTTTTCCTGATTCCTTACTGGGCAACTTTATTCTTCATAGAACAGGGTTGGTTCAATTATTCGCTTATAGACTTGTAATTTGACCTTTTCTTGGACCTCTTTTTTCCGTCAAAGTTACTCCCCTGATTTGATGGTATGCCCTACTTGCTTTCCGGGTTCGATTTAGTATCTCTTCCTTAATCTTATATATTTAAATGAGCAATTCTTGTATATATATATTCTGCACAACTTCGAAACGGCTCTAACAATTTCAATCAAATTTTGTATTCAGACAGGGTTTTGCTTATTATGTTTATCGATATAGGTGTCATTCCTCAAGAAACGTGATTTTAGGCATAACAGTCACAATTACTCTAAATCTTATTTTGGCCATAATTTCTCTGTTAACCTCTTGAGCGATGGCCATTTAAAACGTCTGTGAGCCGAGAACTGCTAGCATTTAAATTGTTAAATGCGCTAAAAGTGCTTCGTATATACACAGTTGTATTTTGTGTAAATATTAAGTTATTTTAATGAAACAAAAATTGGTATAAAACTCGTTATATGCAGTATAAATGTACATCATCAGCAAAGTTGAGTTGTATTTACAAAACATTAAAATGGCACAATTTTGTTTCACTGTGGGGAAAAGTCAACTTTGCTCTGTTGAACGCATCTAATATAAGTTCTCGGAAAGAAACAGTAAAGAAACACCCATTGTATGTGTGGCTTATGCGTCAGCATACTGTGTAATAAAGTGCTACTGTATGCGTGGTCTCTTGAGTCATCAGAATAGATCAACATTGCAACTTTTGCTTACGCGAGTTTTGTAACTTAGTAGAGCCCGTGTCTTTCTTTGTTGAAATACATACGTATTCTATCCTGCTTGTAGCTGAAGGGAGAAGTGGTATAAAAAGATATTTTTGCACCAACTGGATATAACCATATACAATTGTCTGGTAATTTGGAGAGCTCTAAACCCACACAGGACAATGACCGACCTGGACTTCCGACTATAAATAGCTCGCAGCCTAATTGAACAATACCATGATGGGGGTTGAAAATCCAAAACCCCTGCACCCCTCAGACTTCAAGGAAAACATTATCCTAAAAGGATACCACCAACAGCAAAGAAGTCCTGCCCATCTCCAAAGTGTTTTGTGTGCCGCAAGAAGGGAATTCGCGAATGTGGAGATGTACGTACCCTTGTGTGTTTATCCCTGTTTTGGGTAAATCACTGCACAACAAACATATTAAGGTAAGCCAATAAAGTATATAGACCTTACTAAAATGTTTCATAAAGGGAAAATTATAATAAGTTGAGTTGGATAAGGGATAAATAAGGGTTAAATGCTTAAACGCAAAGGACGTGTATACACGCCCATATCGCTCATCCGTCATTTTAAATGGACATGATTTCACGTCGATATCCCTCAAGAGGTTAATGGGCCAATTTCAACAAACAAGCCAGGATATTAAAGGCCTCGTCAAGAGCTTTCAGAAAGCCTAAAGAAAGTTGACTTAGCTTTATTAGTTTACGCGTAACAGTCACAATTAGTTGAAACCTTATTTTGGCCATAATTTCTTTGTTAATGGGCCAATTTAAAAAAAAATCTGAGCGAAGCTTGGTCCCGCAGGTACTTTTCCCCTGACTGTCAAGAGGACAAAAAATGTCCTTTTCTCATTGTTTTGTGCAAACTAAATAAACTGCACTTGAGTAATTGCACTTCCATTCAGAAGAAAAGAAATGATTCTGACAAATTTCTCACCCAGCTAGTAATCAAACTCAGGATCTTTGTTTTTGTAACCATGATCTCGGACTTGCATTAGAATAACATGACAAACCTGTATCGTCATCTTCTAGTTGGAAAGGTTGTAATCCATGCATCAGAAATATATCAAAAATGGCCTTCAAGGATGTAACACCTACGTCTTCAGCTTCAATGTTCACAACCTGAAACAAAATGTTGCCCAAATCACAAACCTTGCATGTCTTTAACAAGTAAATTTACAATGGAAATCTTGAAAAATTGAAAAAGCACAATTTTTCAGTATAAGCAAATGCCCCCTTTCATTACTAGACTATGATCTATATGTAAACACATGTTTAGTTTGATTCCGTCTATGACATGCAGAATACGTTTTATGCTCCTCTGTTTCTGTGCACATAGTTTCATTTTGACAAGTACGTTATTGCATATAATTAGGGACTGAAATTTTTGTTGGATCACGATGACACGAAATATGTTAATATGCAATAAAAAGGTTTCGGAAACAATTCTATTGTGATTGTCTGCATAATTATCAACATTTCCTTTCACGACTGAGTCTTTATTTATGATTTACCACAAAATTAATAATTTATTGCGATATTTACTTGTGAAATAAACGTTTATTTCTGATTTGTGCAAAACTGATGTTAAAAGATTTATTTCAGGAATAAAACAAGATCTATTTCACTTTTTGCTACATAGAAAGCTACATGCAAGGTCAAGAGTTCAAGCTTCGTGTGGCAGGAAAAAATGCAACCACAGTAAACTCTCAGTTTAACGGACTTAAAATTTAATGGTCTAAATTTGGTGTTGGTTATAATATAAATTTAAATGAAATTTAGCAGATCTGCAATGATTAAATTGTGGTATTCCGCTGTTTGTCTGATTGAGAAGGCTAGTTCATGCGTTTTTGGCTACATTCGTGAAAGTGTGTGTACATGTCACGCGCTCAAGAGCTCACATAACTCTCAGCTTCAGTCTGAATTGGGCATTCTCTGGGTATTCCCAGGTTACCAGATTCTGAGTCATGAAGAGAACGCTGCAAGTGTTCTACAAGAGGACGAAGATGAAGACGACTTTGAAGTGTGCACCTACATTATCTGTAATAATATTTTTCATTTGTTCTTGTTTTAGATTCTGTTGCTTCTCTGTTAATAGCTTCAATATTCCTTGATTAATCCTATTACTATTTCTTGTTGTTCACTTCTTATGCCAATGTCTGACAGTCCAGCTTTTTGGTCCAAAGCATTGTGTACAGCAAAAGTGCATCTTGAGACATCAAGAGTTGGATACAATTTTGTTCCATACAATTTCTATCCTCTTTTTTGTATCCAACCTGATTGTATACAATGTGAATGAACTGCATCTAATATTCTCATCCAACAACTTGAAAACAGCCAATCAACGTCTGTAACGTAACAATATGGTGGACTGTGCACTCAGCTGTCATGTATGTACAGCTCATGGCACTTTTAACGAGATGGGTATTTAAATAAAACGTTCATTTTTTTCCGGAAGATTCATTAATGATTTTGCATGACATTAACGTATATTACTGAGGTGGTTATTACATAGCTATATTTCATAAATAATAAGAAATCCAGTTAACAGTCTGTTTACATTTTATGTACTCAGGGGTCTCCGTCTAGGGGATATGTGAATGGCAACCACAAGGTACCCAAGCTGAGTAGAACATTACTTCCACTTACTGGTGTCTAGGGAATATGTGGATAGCAACCACAAGGTACCCAAGCTGAGCAGAACATTACTTCCACTTACTGGTGTCTAGGGGATATGTGGATAGTGACCACAAGGTACCCAAGCTGAGCAGAACATTACTTCCACTTACTGGTGTCTAGGGGATATGTGGATAGTGAGCACAAGGTACCCAAGCTGAGTAGAACATTACTTCCACTTACTGGTGTCTAGGAGATATGTGAATGGCAACCACAAGGTACCCAAGCTGAGCAGAACATTACTTCCACTTACTGGTGTCTAGGGAATATGTGGATAGCGACCACAAGGTACCCAAGCTGAGCAGAACATTACTTCCACTTACTGGTGTCTAGGGGATATGTGGATAGTGACCACAAGGTACCCAAGCTGAGCAGAACATTACTTCCACTTACTGGTGTCTAGGGGATATGTGAATGGCAACCACAAGGTACCCAAGCTGAGCAGAACATTACTTCCACTTACTGGTGTCTAGGAGATATGTGAATAGTGACCACAAGGTACCCAAGCTTAGCAGAACATTACTTCCACTTACTGGTGTCTAGGGGATATGTGGATAGTGACCACAAGGTACCCAAGCTGAGCAGAACATTACTTCCACTTACTGGCGTCTAGGGGATATGTGGATAGTGACCACAAGGTACCCAAGCTGAGCAGAACATTACTTCCACTTACTGGTGTCTAGGGGATATGTGGATAGTGACCACAAGGTACCCAAGCTGAGCAGAACATTACTTCCACTTACTGGTGTCTAGGGGATATGTGGATAGTGACCACAAGGTACCCAAGCTGAGCAGAACATTACTTCCACTTACTGGTGTCTAGGGGATATGTGGATAGTGACCACAAGGTACCCAAGCTGAGCAGAACATTACTTCCACTTACTGGTGTCTAGGGGATATGTGGATAGTGAGCACAAGGTACCCAAGTTGAGTAGAACATTACTTCCACTTACTGGTGTCTAGGGGATATGTGGATAGTGACCACAAGGTGCCCAAGCTGAGCAGAACATTACTTCCACTTACTGGTGTCTAGGGGATATGTGAATAGTGACCACAAGGTACCCAAGCTGAGCAGAACATTACTTCCACTTACTGGTGTCTAGGGGATATGTGGATAGCACCACAAGGTACCCAAACTGAGCAGAACATTACTTCCACTTACTGGTGTCTAGGGGATATGTGGATAGTGACCACAAGGTACCCAAGCTGAGCAGAACATTACTTCCACTTACTGGTGTCTAGGGGATATGTGAATGGCAACCACAAGGTACCCAAGCTGAGTAGAACATTACTTCCACTTACTGGTGTCTAGGGGATATGTGAATGGCGACCACAAGGTACCCAAGCTGAGCAGAACATTACTTCCACTTACTGGTGTCTAGGGGATATGTGGATAGTGACCACAAGGTACCCAAGCTGAGCAGAACATTACTTCCACTTACTGGTGTCTAGGGGATATGTGAATAGCGACCACAAGGTAACCAAGCTGAGCAGTACATTACTTCCACTTACTGGTGTCTAGGGGATATGTGAATAGCGACCACAAGGTACCCAAGCTGAGCAGAACATTACTTCCACTTACTGGTGTCTAGGGGATATGTGGATAGTGACCACAAGGTACCCAAGCTGAGCAGAACATTACTTCCACTTACTGGTGTCTAGGGGATATGTGGATGGCAACCACAAGGTACCCAAGCTGAGCAGAACATTACTTCCACTTACTGGTGTCTAGGGGATATGTGATTAGCGACCACAAGGTACCCAAGCTGAGCAGAACATTACTTCCACTTACTGGTGTCTAGGGGATATGTGAATAGTGACCACAAGGTACCCAAGCTGAGCAGAAGAATACTTCCACTTACTGGTGCCTAGGGGATATGTGAATAGTGACCACAAGGTACCCAAGCTGAGCAGAAGAATACTTCCACTTACTGGTGTCTAGGGGATATGTGAATAGTGACCACAAGGTACCCAAGCTGAGCAGAACATTACTTCCACTTACTGGTGTCTAGGGGATATGTGGATAGTGACCACAAGGTACCCAAGCTGAGCAGAACAATACTTCCACTTACTGGTGTCTAGGGGATATGTGAATAGTGACCACAAGGTACCCAAGCTGAGCAGAAGAATACTTCCACTTACTGGTGTCTAGGGGATATGTGAATAGTGACCACAAGGTACCCAAGCTGAGCAGAACATTACTTCCACTTACTGGTGTCTAGGGGATATGTGGATAGTGACCACAAGGTACCCAAGCTGAGCAGTACATTACTTCCACTTACTGGTGTCTAGGGGATATGTGAATAGCGACCACAAGGTACCCAAGCTGAGCAGAACATTACTTCCACTTACTGGTGTTTTGCTCCTCACTGTAACTTTCCTATCTGACCTTACCTTGGTCATCTCTTGTTCTCTTCCGACCCCGATGCTATTAGGGTTCCCGAGGGCTAGGAAGTCTTTATTTTTCCAACCTCTCCATTTCTCTAATTTCTCTATAAAACCTTAACCCCTAACATGCTGACCTGTCATGGCATGTAATACGTCTTCTGATTGGTAATCAGAGGATATGGTCGGTGAATTTATTTTGATAATTCTCCCGGTCAGGTCGGTGAGACCCGTAAACCAACGACAGGTGTGGTCCCCCAGACATTCTGGGGGTTGTGAGAGAGCGATGTGACCGCCAAAACATAAAAATATGGTGCTCTCTAAAAAACGGTTACTATTACTGCTATTGCTCTCTTTTTTATGAAATATGACTCGAGGGGTAAAATGTTCCGGAGTTAAAATAGTCCCCCATTTGGATCTCCGGGTGGGGACTACTTCTTCATTATATTAATAGAAGATCTAACATCAGACTTCTACAATGGAATGCGGGTGGTCTCACACAAACAAAAAGAGTAGAACTGAATAAAATTGTATTTGACTATAACATTGATATATTTGTAATACAAGAAGCAAATCTAACAAATGACCAACTTAAATACTTAAATTTTACTGGATTTTTACTGCACTTACTACCCAAAAATAGACAGATAAGTAGTGGAATATTAGTTGGAGTCAAAAAGAATATTAAAACCTCCTTTGAAATTGTTAAAGAAATGGATAACACAGATAAAAGCGAATTAATAAAGCTAAATTTTTGGGATAACAAAACACATCTACATTTATACAGTATTTACAATCCTCCCAGGAATGAACCAGATCTCTCACTTGTTGACCAATTAAATAAAACAATCGTAATTGGGGATTTCAATGCACATTCCAAAAGATGGGGTTATGAAAAAGTGGATTCTACAGGGAAGATAGTGGAAGAATTTTTGAATACCACAACTTTTGAACTGATTTATAGTAAAGAAGATCCCACAACCTTCATACATTATTCTGGAGCGGGCAGTAACCCAGACCTCTTGTTAGCTAGAACAGATATTGTTTCAAAAATTAAAAAACAAGTTAGAGAAGATCCAAGTTCTGGTCACAGAGCAGTAATTGCTGATATAAAACTAGAGAATACAAATAACAGTCAAGGTCTTACGAATCTGTATTGGAACTTCAAAAAAGCAGATTGGAACAAATATAAAACTGAATTAGAACATAAATTTAAAGAACAAACAAACTCACAGCTGCATTACCAACCAGATCATATGAACAAAGAATTCTGTAAAGTCATCGTAGAAACCGCAAAAAAACATATTCCTCGTGGAAGAATTAAAAATTTCAAAGCCTTTTGGAACCCCCAGTTAGAAGAACTGAAAAAGCAAAGGGATACAGCTAGAAATACAGCTGAACAAACAAAAAACATATCAGATACACAAATATGGCGGAAGAAATGTGCCTCACTAAAAAAAGAAATTAATACTGCTAAAAGGAATCACTTTAATAATTTCTTAGAAAAAATGGATTATAGGACAGATGGTAACAAAGCTCATAAGTTCGTAAAAAATGTCAAGGACAGGAAAGAAAACAACAGCACACCTATCATACACAACAATAAAATGTTAGTAAATGATGCAGCCATAGCCGAAACATTCAATAAATATTATGCTAATTCACACAAAGTAACAAGAAATAATAAAAAGGAACGTAAAGAATTTAAGAAAGATTTGAAACAAGAAAGAGAATGTAATCCTAACACTCAGTGCAATATCTTTTTTCAAAATTTTAATATGCAAGAATTGAACATTGCAATAAATAATCTAAAAAACAAAAAGTCTCCTGGACCAGATCACATACATCCAGAGTTCATAAAAACCTTGGAAAAACAGCAAAACAACAACTACTGAAACTCTACAATCTATCCTGGAAAACCACTGTACCTGCTGAATGGCGAAAAGCAATAATTGTCCCACTCTTGAAGAAAGACAAAACAGCATCAGAAATAAAAAATTATAGACCAATAGCTCTTACCAGCATAATAGCAAAAGTGATGGAAAGAATGGTGTCAAACAGGTTAAATTGGTTCCTAGAATCACAAAATTTAATATCCCCATGTCAAGCTGGATTCAGAGAGTTTCACTCTACAAATGAACCAGTCTTACTTCTCAGTCAAGAAATCAAAGACTCCTTCAATAGAAAAGAAGATAATTTATCAGTTTTTATTGATTTTCAAAGTGCATATGATTCTATATGCAGAACAAAACTACTAAAGAAAGTAAAAAAAAATAGGGATACAAGGTCCAATGTTTTCATGGCTATGTCATTTCCTAACACAACGCTTTATTGCAACCAGATATGGAAAAAATATATTGTGACTTTTGTGTGGGTGTAAAGTAAAGAAGACAGATGTAGTCTAGATAAAGAAACACTTTTATTTCCGTAAACAGTAACTTTTTACACTCGTTGCAACAGCAAGAAAGTCTTTACCGATTCACCAACAGCACGGCTCCGAATTCGTAACACATACGTCTCTTCTTTCCGTCGGCACGACTACTCAACGCTTCACATACGTCTGTCCTCTCCGTCGGCACGACTACTCAACGCTTCACATACGTCTGACTGCCTCTTCTGTCGCACTTTACCGCTATTTATATCTCCCAGACACTATTCTGGAAAGTTCAGTTATTGCGGTGGAATACAAAGTGGAAGATTCCAGAAGCTTCTATCCTTTTCTCTCTTTCGGCAAGCGCCCCAACAATGCGGCCATTCTCTATCTCTTTCCTTCGGCTCCTTTGCGGTAGTGCCGACAATAATGCGATGGGTGACACTGCTGTTGTCGGCAATTAGATGCGGCGGGCGCGGTGACACTGCTTCCTCCTCAGAGCTGGTCGGGACCTCCCTTGCGCACCGGTGGACTAACCCATCGAACCTCTTCTCCAGGAGGCACGATCCTAGGTATCGCTGTTGGATAGTGTCCCTTGGTCCGGGTAGGACGTTGTATGCCATCCTGCTTCGAAATTCTGCAACAGTACCGCCGGTCTTGACGGTCTCTCGTCCAGTTGCCCTTCTTCCTGGTGTGTTGACGGGCCATCCTGGGCACTTGGAAACAGCTCACTGGGCACCATGTCCGCCGACCTCTCTGGCGCACCTTCGCAGCCACCTTGCTTCCGATGGGTCCGGCAACAAACCCCGCCACATCCGCTCGAGTCGCGTCCACCGCTGCACTCGTGTTCACTCGTGCTCGGCACGGCCTCTCCTGTATCCTGCCGTCCAAGATGATGTCCACCATTCTTCCGTTCACGGCACTATGCGTCAGGTGATTGGATGACTCCGACGGTCCCCCCATGTCACACGCCAAGTCGGTTCTCGCGTGTTGCTCGTTTGCTTGTGCGCTTCCCTGCTGATCGTCCTCCACGTCGTATCCTGGTTGTTACGTACCCGACACGGCCACTAGGTGCTCCCTCCCAGGGTCCGCGCTATTCCGTCTGCCCCTGGCATCCAGTACTTTGACGCTCTCGTCAACTCTTACTACCAGGGCGCCAAGACGTTCCCCGTCGTCCTCCACGACGTCCACGTGCTGGCAGAGGTCTTCCACCTTTTCGCCGAGTTCTTCCACGTCTTCCGTCACGCCAATCAGTTCGCCGTCAATTTTCGCCGATAGGTCCGTCTTCATCTCTTTCAGCTCGGCAGCGAGGTTGTCGTTTGCCGTCTTCATCTCTGCTTTCAGCTCGGCAGCGAGGTTGTCGTTTGCCGTCTTCATCTCTGCTTTCAGCTTGGCAGTGAGGTTGTCGTTTGCCGTCTTCATCTCTGCTTTCAGCTCGGCAGCGAGGTTGTCGTTTGCCGTCTTCATTGCTGATTTCAGCTTGGCAGCGAGGTTGTCGTTTGCCGTCTTCATCTCTGCTTTCAGCTCGGCAGCGAGGTTGTCGTTTGCCGTCTTCATCTCTGCTTTCAGCTCGGCAGCGAGGTTGTCGTTTGCCGTCTTCATCTCTGCTTTCAGCTCGGCAGCGAGGTTGTCGTTTGCCGTCTTCATCTCTGCTTTCAGCTTGGCAGTGAGGTTGTCGTTTGCCGTCTTCATCTCTGCTTTCAGCTGGGCAGCGAGGTTGTCGTTTGCCGTCTTCATCTCTGCTTTCAGCTGGGCAGCGAGGTTGTCGTTTGCCGTCTTCATCGCTGATTTCAGCTTGGCAGCGAGGTTGTCGTTTGCCGTCTTCATCTCTGCTTTCAGCTGGGCAGCGAGGTTGTCGTTTGCCGTCTTCATCTCTGCTTTCAGCTGGGCAGCGAGGTTGTCGTTTGCCGTCTTCATCTCTGCTTTCAGCTTGGCAGTGAGGTTGTCGTTTGCCGTCTTCATCTCTGCTTTCAGCTTGGCAGCGAGGTTGTCGTTTGCCGTCTTCATCGCTGATTTCAGCTTGGCAGTGAGGTTGTCGTTTGCCGTCTTCATCTCTGCTTTCAGCTTGGCAGTGAGGTTGTCGTTTGCCGTCTTCATCTTTGCTTTCAGCTTGGCAGCGAGGTTGTCGTTTGCCGTCTTCATCGCTGATTTCAGCTTGGCAGCGAGGTTGTCGTTTGCCGTCTTCATCGCTGCTTTCAGCTTGGCAGTGAGGTTGTCGTTTGCCGTCTTCATCGCTGCTTTCAGCTTGGCAGTGAGGTTGTCGTTTGCCGTCTTCATCGCTGCTTTCAGCTTGGCAGTGAGGTCGTTTGCCGTCTTCATCGCTGATTTCAGCTTGGCAGCGAGGTTGTCGTTTGCCGTCTTCATCGCTGATTTCAGCTTGGCAGCGAGGTTGTCGTTTGCCGTCTTCATCTCTGATTTCAGCTTGGCAGTGAGGTTGTCGTTTGCCGTCTTCATCGCTGATTTCAGCTTGGCAGTGAGGTTGTCGTTTGCCGTCTTCATCGCTGATTTCAGCTTGGCAGCGAGGTTGTCGTTTGCCGTCTTCATCGCTGATTTCAGCTTGGCAGCGAGGTTGTCGTTTGCCGTCTTCATCGCTGATTTCAGCTTGGCAGCGAGGTTGTCGTTTGCCGTCTTCATCGCTGATTTCAGCTTGGCAGCGAGGTTGTCGTTTGCCGTCTTCATCTCTGATTTCAGCTTGGCAGTGAGGTTGTCGTTTGCCGTCTTCATCGCTGATTTCAGCTTGGCAGTGAGGTTGTCGTTTGCCGTCTTCATCGCTGATTTCAGCTTGGCAGCGAGGTTGTCGTTTGCCGTCTTCATCTCTGCTTTCAGCTTGGCAGTGAGGTTGTCGTTTGCCGTCTTCATCTCTGCTTTCAGCTCGGCAGCGAGGTTGTCGTTTGCCGTCTTCATTGCTGATTTCAGCTTGGCAGCGAGGTTGTCGTTTGCCGTCTTCATCTCTGCTTTCAGCTCGGCAGCGAGGTTGTCGTTTGCCGTCTTCATCTCTGCTTTCAGCTCGGCAGCGAGGTTGTCGTTTGCCGTCTTCATCTCTGCTTTCAGCTCGGCAGCGAGGTTGTCGTTTGCCGTCTTCATCTCTGCTTTCAGCTTGGCAGTGAGGTTGTCGTTTGCCGTCTTCATCTCTGCTTTCAGCTGGGCAGCGAGGTTGTCGTTTGCCGTCTTCATCTCTGCTTTCAGCTGGGCAGCGAGGTTGTCGTTTGCCGTCTTCATCGCTGATTTCAGCTTGGCAGCGAGGTTGTCGTTTGCCGTCTTCATCTCTGCTTTCAGCTGGGCAGCGAGGTTGTCGTTTGCCGTCTTCATCTCTGCTTTCAGCTGGGCAGCGAGGTTGTCGTTTGCCGTCTTCATCTCTGCTTTCAGCTTGGCAGTGAGGTTGTCGTTTGCCGTCTTCATCTCTGCTTTCAGCTTGGCAGCGAGGTTGTCGTTTGCCGTCTTCATCGCTGATTTCAGCTTGGCAGTGAGGTTGTCGTTTGCCGTCTTCATCTCTGCTTTCAGCTTGGCAGTGAGGTTGTCGTTTGCCGTCTTCATCTTTGCTTTCAGCTTGGCAGCGAGGTTGTCGTTTGCCGTCTTCATCGCTGATTTCAGCTTGGCAGCGAGGTTGTCGTTTGCCGTCTTCATCGCTGCTTTCAGCTTGGCAGTGAGGTTGTCGTTTGCCGTCTTCATCGCTGCTTTCAGCTTGGCAGTGAGGTTGTCGTTTGCCGTCTTCATCGCTGCTTTCAGCTTGGCAGTGAGGTCGTTTGCCGTCTTCATCGCTGATTTCAGCTTGGCAGCGAGGTTGTCGTTTGCCGTCTTCATCGCTGATTTCAGCTTGGCAGCGAGGTTGTCGTTTGCCGTCTTCATCTCTGATTTCAGCTTGGCAGTGAGGTTGTCGTTTGCCGTCTTCATCGCTGATTTCAGCTTGGCAGTGAGGTTGTCGTTTGCCGTCTTCATCGCTGATTTCAGCTTGGCAGCGAGGTTGTCGTTTGCCGTCTTCATCGCTGATTTCAGCTTGGCAGCGAGGTTGTCGTTTGCCGTCTTCATCGCTGATTTCAGCTTGGCAGCGAGGTTGTCGTTTGCCGTCTTCATCGCTGATTTCAGCTTGGCAGCGAGGTTGTCGTTTGCCGTCTTCATCTCTGATTTCAGCTTGGCAGTGAGGTTGTCGTTTGCCGTCTTCATCGCTGATTTCAGCTTGGCAGTGAGGTTGTCGTTTGCCGTCTTCATCGCTGATTTCAGCTTGGCAGCGAGGTTGTCGTTTGCCGTCTTCATCTCTGCTTTCAGCTTGGCAGCGAGGTTGTCGTTTGCCGTCTTCATCGCTGATTTCAGCTCGTGTAAAAAGCTCACCAATGTAGCCTCCATCGTTAAATCCCACTCCTGACACCAGTGGGACTTTTGTGTGGGTGTAAAGTAAAGAAGACAGATGTAGTCTAGATAAAGAAACACTTTTATTTCCGTAAACAGCAACTTTTTACACTCGTTGCAACAGCAAGAAAGTCTTTACCGATTCACCAACAGCACGGCTCCGAATGCATAACACATACGTCTCTTCTTTCCGTCGGCACGACTACTCAACGCTTCACATACGTCTGTCCTCTCCGTCGGCACGACTACTCAATGCTTCACATACGTCTGACTGCCTCTTCTGTCGCACTTTACCGCTATTTATATCTCCCAGGCACTATTCTGGAAGCTTCAGGAACGTTCAGTTATTGCGGCGAGATACAAAGCAGAGAAGATTCTCGAAGTGTCTATCCTTTTCTCTCTTTCGGCAAGCGCCCCAACAATGTGGCCATGCTCTGTCTCTTTCCTTCGGCTCCTTTGCGGTAGTGCCGACAATAATGCGATGGGTGACACTGCTGTTGTCGGCAATTAGATGCGGCGGGCGCGGTGACACTGCTCCCTCCTCAGAGCTGGTAGTCCCGACCAGCACTATCACTGCGGCATCTCCCTTGCGCCCCGGTGGACTAACCCATCGAACCTCTTCTCCAGGAGGCACGATCCTAGGTATCGCTGTTGGATAGTGTCCCTTGGTCCAGGTAGGACGATGTATGCCATCCTGCTTAGAAATTCTGCAACAGTACCGCCGATCTTGACGGTCCCTCGTCCAGTTGCCCTTCTTCCTGGTGTGTTGACGGGCCATCCTGCGCACTTGGAAACGGCTCACTAGGTACCATGTCCGCCGACCTCTCTGGCGCACCTTCGCAGCCACCTTGCTTCCGATGGGTCCGGCAACAAACCCCAACACATCCGCGCGAGTCGCGTCCACCGCTGCACTCGTGTTCACTCGTGCTCGGCACGGCCTCTCCTGTATCCTGCCGTCCAAGATGATGTCCACCATTCTTCCGTTCACGGCACTATGTGTCAGGTGATTGGATGGCTCTGACGGTCCCCCCATGTCTCACGCCAAGTCGGTTCTCGCGTGTTGCTCGTTTGCTTGTGCGCTTCCCTGCTGATCGTCCTCCACGTCGTATCCTGGTTGGTTACGTACCCGACACGGCCACTAGGTGCTCCCTCCCAGGGTCCGCGCTATTCCGTCTGCCCCTGGCATCCAGTACTTTGACGCTCTCGTCAACTCTTACTACCAGGGCGCCAAGACGTTCCCCGTCGTCCTCCACGACGTCCACGTGCTGGCAGAGGTCTTCCACCTTTTCGCCGAGTTCTTCCACGTCTTCCGTCACGCCAATCAGTTCGCCGTCAATTTTCGCCGATAGGTCCGTCTTCATCTCTTTCAGCTCGGCAGCGAGGTTGTCGTTTGCCGTCTTCATCTCTGCTTTCAGCTTGGCAGTGAGGTCGTTTGCCGTCTTCATCGCTGATTTCAGCTTGGCAGCGAGGTTGTCGTTTGCCGTCTTCATTGCTGATTTCAGCTTGGCAGCGAGGTTGTCGTTTGCCGTCTTCATCTCTGCTTTCAGCTCGGCAGCGAGGTTGTCGTTTGCCGTCTTCATCTCTGCTTTCAGCTCGGCAGCGAGGTTGTCGTTTGCCGTCTTCATCTCTGCTTTCAGCTGGGCAGCGAGGTTGTCGTTTGCCGTCTTCATCTCTGCTTTCAGCTTGGCAGTGAGGTTGTCGTTTGCCGTCTTCATCTCTGCTTTCAGCTTGGCAGCGAGGTTGTCGTTTGCCGTCTTCATCGCTGATTTCAGCTTGGCAGTGAGGTTGTCGTTTGCCGTCTTCATCTCTGCTTTCAGCTTGGCAGTGAGGTTGTCGTTTGCCGTCTTCATCTCTGCTTTCAGCTTGGCAGCGAGGTTGTCGTTTGCCGTCTTCATCGCTGATTTCAGCTTGGCAGCGAGGTTGTCGTTTGCCGTCTTCATCGCTGCTTTCAGCTTGGCAGTGAGGTTGTCGTTTGCCGTCTTCATCGCTGCTTTCAGCTTGGCAGTGAGGTTGTCGTTTGCCGTCTTCATCGCTGATTTCAGCTTGGCAGCGAGGTTGTCGTTTGCCGTCTTCATCGCTGATTTCAGCTTGGCAGCGAGGTTGTCGTTTGCCGTCTTCATCGCTGATTTCAGCTTGGCAGCGAGGTTGTCGTTTGCCGTCTTCATCGCTGATTTCAGCTTGGCAGCGAGGTTGTCGTTTGCCGTCTTCATCGCTGATTTCAGCTTGGCAGCGAGGTTGTCGTTTGCCGTCTTCATCGCTGATTTCAGCTTGGCAGTGAGGTTGTCGTTTGCCGTCTTCATCGCTGATTTCAGCTTGGCAGCGAGGTTGTCGTTTGCCGTCTTCATCGCTGATTTCAGCTTGGCAGCGAGGTTGTCGTTTGCCGTCTTCATCGCTGATTTCAGCTTGGCAGCGAGGTTGTCGTTTGCCGTCTTCATCGCTGATTTCAGCTTGGCAGCGAGGTTGTCGTTTGCCGTCTTCATCGCTGATTTCAGCTTGGCAGTGAGGTTGTCGTTTGCCGTCTTCATCGCTGATTTCAGCTTGGCAGCGAGGTTGTCGTTTGCCGTCTTCATCTCTGCTTTCAGCTTGGCAGCGAGGTTGTCGTTTGCCGTCTTCATCTCTGCTTTCAGCTTGGCAGCGAGGTTGTCGTTTGCCGTCTTCATCGCTGATTTCAGCTCGTGTAAAAAGCTCACCAATGTAGCCTCCATCGTTAAATCCCACTCCTGACACCAGTGGGACTTTTGTGTGGGTGTAAAGTAAAGAAGACAGATGTAGTCTAGATAAAGAAACACTTTTATTTCCGTAAACAGCAACTTTTTACACTCGTTGCAACTGCAAGAAAGTCTTTACCGATTCACCAACAGCACGGCTCCGAATTCATAACACATACGTCTCTTCTTTCCGTCGGCACGACTACTCAACGCTTCACATACGTCTGTCCTCTCCGTCGGCACGACTACTCAATGCTTCATATACGTCTGACTGCCTCTTCTGTCGCACTTTACCGCTATTTATATCTCCCAGGCACTATTCTGGAAAGTTCAGTTATTGCGGTGGAATACAAAGCGGAAGATTCCAGAAGCTTCTAGCCTTTTCTCTCTTTCGGCAAGCACCCCAACAATGCGGCCATTCTCTATCTCTTTCCTTCGGCTCCTTTGCGGTAGTGCTGACAATAATGCGATGGGTGACACTGCTGTTGTCGGCAATTAGATGCGGCGGGCGCGGTGACAATATCTAAATATAAGCAAGTACACCGTGGCTTACCACAAGGTGCAGTGCTGAGCACTACACTTTTTAATATATTTATTAACGATCTGCCACAACAAATACAAGAATCAGGTGTGAAGTGTGCACTATTTCCTGATGACTTAGTAATGTGGACTTCAAAACCAAAAAGCAAAAGTACAGAACTAGAAAAAACCATGCAACAATCCTTAACCAACTTACAGAGGTGGACCAAAGAAAATTTAATGACTGTTAATACAACAAAATCAAACTACCAAATCTTTTCACTAAGAAAAAAACCACTAAAAATAAAACTAAATTTTGAGGGTCAACAATTACCAGAAACAAAGGAAGCAAAGTATTTAGGAGTTACATTTGATACCAAACTTATATGGACCAAACAAATAGAAAATGTAATACAAAGAGCAGAGAGGCGCCTTTCACTGTTAAAACGTCTAACAGGAATGAAGTGGGGATGTTCCAGAGCAACGCTTAACACAATATATAATATATATATAAAACCATTGTTTACTTACTGCAGCGAAGTTCTTGTAACAGCAAACACAAAAAGATTCAAATCTTTCAAAACCAAAGTCTGAGATTAATTACAGGTGCTATCAAAAGCACACCAATAGCAGCTATGGAAATACTAACCAACCAATATCCCATTGAATATGAAATAGAAAAAGCGGCTCTTATTCAACACGAAAAGTTGATCAGACTCACATTCAATACATGGCACAAGAGAAATTTTACACATACACTAAAGACTCAGGAGAGCTTTCTTTCCAAAATTCAAGACATCAAGAAGAATGTATACCTTCCTAATTCAAAGGAAAACTTCATATCTAAAGTCAATCCCACACAATCATTAGACATCACATATTATTTACAGCTGACAGAAGAAGTTAAGAAAAGTGATACTCCAACTAGTGTTCTAAAATTATTGGCATTAGAGACAATCCATACTAGGTTTCCAGAACATGAGTGGCTCCATATTTATACTGATGGATCATTTATATCAAACAAAGATGGAGCAGGTGCTGGAGTCACATGTCACCTCTTTTCCTATTACAAATCTTTAAGTTATGGAACTACTAACTTTGATGGAGAAATTGAAGCAATTCGAATGGCCCTACAAAATCTTTTGTACAGAATTTCACATTTTCAGCAAGCAGTTATTCTCTCAGATTCCAGGGCAGCAATTATAGCAATTACTTCCAAGTTGTCACCAAAAAACCAAACTATTATAGAATGTTGGAAAATCCTTACCCATCTAACAGCACTTCAAAGACACCTAGTCTTCCAATGGATACCAGCTCACTGTGGACTGAGTGGTAATGAGAAGGCTGATTTTCTTGCAAAAAAGGGTACCGGCGGTGTACAAAAATCAATAGCTAATCTACCATTTTATGCAGCTAAAAGATTAGTCAACTCTGAATTCAAAAAAATTGTTGCAAAATATTACTATGAAAAATCAAAGAATATAAGATGGGAACTACCAAACACTCAAACAGTAATTCCTGAGTATCCTCGAAAAACAGCAGTTGCAACCTTCAGGTTGATTACAGGACATGATTGTCTGGCAAAACATTTAAACAGAATTGGGATATATTCTTCACCACTCTGTCCTCTATGTGATCTGCAAGAGGAAATGGACCGAGACCACCTTCAAATATGCCCAGCCACTTCTAGTGCCCCATCCATCAGTGAAAAATATTGGGGAGCAAGAGGATTAATGACTTCATTGTCGGAAATCCAGCGTTAGCTAACAACAACAACAACATTTTATGTGGTGCTCCAGACATTCTGGGGGTTGTGAGAGAGCGATGTGACCGCCAAAACATAAAAATATGGTGCTCTCTAAAAAGCGGTTACTATTACTGCTAAGTCTCTTCAGTATTTATGTTGAAAAATACTGGAGAGCAAGAGGATTAATGACTTCATTGTCAGAAGTCCAGCATTAGCTAACAAAACAACATATTATGTTATTAAATGAGTTCAAATCTCCTGTCTATCCATACTAAGATTAAAACCATTACAATTATTCCATATCTCTTTAGCACTTGTCTCATATTTGTGCCCTGGTGTGCAATTTTGCCTTTGACATGGTGTAAAATATTGAGAAATAAATCGTTGTCAATTCGTAGAAAATTGCGATAGTTTTCCGGGTCCTCTAACCTCAATTCGTTTTGTAGTACACTCAATATACCTCGGCCCATGTCCTGTTCTCATGACCATGTCCACCAAAGTCTTTTACTTCTAATACATCTTTACTTCCTATGAGACAGACTCATGGAAATACATCCCAAACTAATACTTAATATAGCAGTTGCTACATAAACATTTGTATCCACCATGTTTATTTCTCACGCTTGCTAAGTGAACTGTCATTTGTATTGGACCAAAATGAATCATAGTGTGAAAGACACTTTCTTTTGTTTGCAATTATATTGGATGCTGAAACCGAAATTATAATGTCAATATATATTTGATAATGGAAAGAAACAAAAGGAGATTCTAGTCAATAGTGAAGGGGAAGACGTAATAAAGCTAATATGTTAAAGTCTCAAGAATGGAAGCCTAGGCAGATTTAAAAGAGTGATAAGGCTTTGTTGACGCGCACGAGAAACAAACACGTGTAACGATTTAGCAGGCTGATTCCTATCTTACCATGACGTGCTCTAAAGTTAGCCAATGGAAATCGCTTCCTTCTTGTTGCCCGCGCAAAAACAAATGCAACGCAAGACACACTCGTCTTGAATCGAGCCGAGAGTACACGTGCAACTTGGGAGTTGTACGTAAGCTAGCGCGTATACATAATTCAGCGGTCGCTAAAGGGTGACAAAGTTAAAGTGTTATAACGCTGTAGTTGAAGTTACAAAGTTACATTCTATTTAAATATCGTCAGCAGTTCTCTACAAATCTGGAAATTTACAAATAAAGTGGTCTGTTGGTTGATTCTTCGTTTGGTTCCATTCCTACCATAACTCGCGCACACCCTGAGATTAAGACCTCTTGCTAGAGCTAGTCCGGACACCAAACACGAGATCTTATAGATCTTAAAGGCAACGTCTTCGACGGAGAGGAGCATTTGCGTCAATGCAAAAAGTTTGGTCAAAAAATTTGGACCGTGGGACACTGGCTTTAACTGTAATCTGTATAAATTTTCCAATTTTTATTTGCTGACTTTCATTCATGCATTTATCACACCTTTACTGTTTTTTCCTTTGGTCCCCTGAAAAACATATAAAAGAAGTTTTACTGTATCTTCAATCGTTGTATCGTCAATCAATAACCATTTTTTCCTCAGCTGTTTCTATAACAAGTGAAGTCAGCCTCTCTTGCCTCTGTTATTCCCAGTTAGAATGACTTCAGAGGGCTTACACAAGATACTGCTTCAAGACTGTTATTATAAGGCTCAATTAGGGAGAAGTGAAATCAAACATACCTGAACAAAAAAGAACAAAATGTGTTTTTTGGCCTCCTCAAGATCCAGGATGCAATACACAGCCATGTTCTTTATAGCAAGTGCTCGGATATATGTATCTGGATCCTGAAACAAAATGCAGTGCACTTGAAAGCAAACATTAATTGCACTTTTTAGTTTAAAAATGTATAATATATGCAATGGTATGGAAAGACGAATACTTAATACATTAGTTTCTTCATGGACATAAATCCTCATAATTTTTAATAAGTATAAGGTTTTACTTAATTTACTGCAGATGTTTATATGCTTATCCCAGCAAAGTCTGTCGTCTATTTGTACACCACGTAAAGAGTGCCTGTCAGTGATCATAGGGGAAAGTTCCCTATTACTGCTCTCATGGGATTTTGATTTACTCAGAGCAAACATAATTACAGTACAACTTGACTAAACCAGACCCCCTATATACCGGAAATCTGGACAACCGGAAAATATATCTTGGAAGATTTTGTCTATCTCTTATGGTTCACCAATTATGCAAAAGTCATCCAAAGTAAATAGGACTACATAGACTATAGCCAGAAAACTCAAGATATACATTTCATTTGCCATAAAAATATCTCAAACATATGGAATTTTAATCAAAATTATTAGACATCAAGAAACTCAAAATTTTCAAAAAGGTAGTTTAGGGTGGAGTGATTTTCTTCAACATTTTCATGTCACATCCTTGAAACACATTAAACTTAAATACCAACTTTGCTTTATAACCGACTTTTCATTTTTGAGTTATGCTGTCCACAGACATATATACAGACACACACACGCACACAAACACATACAGACCTTTTTCTAAGAATCTTTTTTTTTTTGGATTCAGGGGGCCTCAAAACATATATTTCCGGTGAAATCTCGACATCAAATTTTTGGATGGAATACAATAGTTCCCCTACTTTACTATACGTAGTAGAGAAAGTAAAAATGGAAAACAAACCGTCCCTGACTTTCATCAAAGTTTTGGGAGAGTTATAAAAATACAAATAACCAAATACAAAATCACGGTGCTCTTAAAGACAGTAGAATACATATTGCTGCTGCTGCTGTATATAACACACCAATGCTGCTACTACCATTATTACCATAAATACAACACAAACTTAAGTTTTGCCCACTGTCAGAAAGTGTGATTTGAACACTGCCTCGTCTACTTTGTCTTTAGCCTTTGTATGCTTCAAGTGGTAAGCAAACAACTCCATATCAACTAGATAGTTTTGGTTACCTTTTTCAATCTTTAAAACTTCAAGACCACACAGGAAGAATGAGCTAAGTCACTTTCATTAAAATTTTCAGGAGAGCAGTTTCATAGTGTGAAGAAATTTTAAATATAAATTCATGCACTATTAATAAAGCAAGCTAATAAAAAGTAAGCCTTAGAGTCACGCAATTGTTGAGAAATGAATGTAGTACCATTGTTGCAGCAGCTGTACACGGAAAGAGTGAGGTTAGTCTGTAATGAAATCCAATAATTTTGACATTTCTAATGTTTGCACCTGCAATTTTCACATGGTTCATAGCTTTCCGCCCTTAATTTTTCTGCTGACATCTTCAGTTGTCTCGAAGGATTTCCTCTTTCTTGTTGCAGTTGTATTGCCCTCTGACTCTGAGGAACTCATAAACACTGATATTGCCTGACATGCTGTTGTAGTTTTTAGTTTTAGTTTTATTCACCATAGTGAAACAGTATATATGGTTTGTCCCCAAAATATATTAAATATATAATGCATTTCACTTATTTTCTCTTTATAATTAACTTTGTGTTACATCATTCTTCAATTAGTGAAAATATTGTCTGTTTGTCAATGTCATAATTGTTGTTTTCTAGTGCCTTGCATCTGGCAATGAAGCCATTAGCTGTCATAATTGTTAACTGTCATATTTTGATCTTATATATAAAATTTTAAGGGTCTTTTTAAATATTAAATGCCAGAAATGTTAAGAGGTTAGATTGAAATCACTTTCTTAGCATTTTCGGGATTAGGGAAATATATGGAAAATGATGTCAGAGGGAACGCTACAAGAATGTGTATATATGTGGATGGATACATGCACATAACTAAAGGAATACGGCAAGATCAGTCTTTCTCTTTACCAATAGCATCGGTTGAGTAGGGACACATTTTTATATATATGCATTATAAGATAGTAAAAGTGAAATGATTAAGTGAAATACTGATTAACCATAATACGTTAATCAATGCAAAGTGCACGATTAAATAACAGGACATAAGATTGACAAAGTGCAAAGTGATGGAAAAAGCAATTGGATAATTCATATATTAGATTGTGTAGATGCTAAGAAAGTTGATCGACTAAAATATAGGACTTACTATTGTGATAAGATCTAAATACTGTGAATAAGGTGCGAATAAAATAACTCATAAAACATAACCCCAGTCCACAATTATTTCATCCTGTAACACGACCTGAGATTGCAAAGAATCGAAAGCTCTACAACCCACCATATTTAAAACCAAACCAATAAGAATACAGAACATTCATGGCTTTGTCAAACTTATTTCTACATAGTAACACAATGAAGTTACATAATTATATACAAATATAAACAAGTCAATCAACATTTACAAACTCTGTCTACTGAATCTATCAAACACTATAACTTTACAAATAATTCACAATTTCATTAGTTAGCATTACTGCCTAAAAACTCTTCTACTGTTACTGGCATTGTTTTTAATAATATGCTTTTTACAACTGATTTAAATTTGTTGTTACATAAACCTTTTACCTAATCTGGCAGTTTATTATGTAAAATAACACCCTTTTGTGAGATAAAATTTAAACTTTGATTAAGCGGATGATGATTTAGTGTATATTTTTGTTATTCCTGGTATTATATGTATGGTAATCTGAATTAATTATAAATAGTGACTTATTCCTGTGTATAAAAAATACTGCTTCATAAATGTAGATACTGGGTAGAGGCAATATATTGAGCTCCTCAAATATTGGTCTGCTAACTGTTCTTAAAGGAACTTTTTCAATTATTTTAATATTCTTTTTTGCATTTTATATATTGCTAAGGATTTAGATGTTGAGCCCCAAAGAATGATTCCATAAGTGATAAGTACCTAAGTGACTGAGCTTTGCTCGACATTTACGTAAAAGGAAAGGAAGTAGAGAAAACCATGTGAACGTAATATGTTGTGTGGTAAAATGGATTGCATAAAAGCCTTCTCCATGAAAAAACACTTATATGTGCCAATTTTCATGGCAAAAACTGGTTTTGGAGTTTACTCAATCTTCAACTTACAATATATATAGGCGTTATATGTATGAAATTGATAAACGATAGAGAATAACATATGAATTGTTATGTAAAACAAAAGTGAGTAGAGAAAATGGTATGAATGTAATACGTTGTATTTCTACTTCAAACAAATAGACAGGACGAGCTGTAATACATAAACTAATACAGCTAGGTCAACTTTCTTGCTGTATTCTGATAGCCCTGGAAGAGGACTCAAAGCACTAGCTCCTTTGCTGAAATCAATCAATCAACAGAAATTATGGCCCAAATAAGTTTTAGACTATTTGTGATTGTTACATGTAGACTAATATAGCTAAGTTAACTTTCTTTAGGTTTTCTGAAAGCTCTTGACAAGACCTTTAATATCCTGGCTTGTTTGTTGAAATTGGCCCATTAACAGAGAAATTATGGCCAAAATAAGGTTTAGAGTAATTGTGACTGTTATGCGTAAAATTGCGTTTTTTCAGGAATGACACCTATATAGATAAATTTAATAAGCAAAAACCTGTCTGAATACAAAATTTGATTGAAGTCATTAGAGCCGTTTCTAAGTTGCGTGGAATATATACAAGAATTGCTTGTTTAAATATATAAGATTGAGTGTTCATATCCAAATTATATTATTTTTAACATCTCAATAGATAATGCATTGGTTAATATTCAAATGTGTAACAAAGTCAACTCAACTTTTCTTCTCACTTCTTTATATGTTGTTCCCATGTGAGATTAGATTCAATCCATACTCCTTACAATTTTGTATTGTGGGCTTTGGTTACAAAAGAGTTGTTTATTGAAAACTGAATGGGGTTATGTTGAGCTTTTTTACTAAAATTCATCGGGACAGTTTATATTAGCTGCTAATTTGTTATTTAGAAGCCAGTGTTGTATTTTTGTCATTGTTTCATTTACTGCTGCTTGTAGTTTTATAGAATTCTTCTTACCAATTATCATGTTGATGTCATTTGTCTATACATTTATAGCATTATTAACAATGGCATTTAATGGGACTGCCAACAATGTTGGCAATTCATTGTTGCAGGTGTGTACAGGAAAAGTTATGATGGGAGCCGCTGCTATCACTTACAATATCCTTGTTTTGTTTCCAGTTGACCCAGCTCATTCTCTTCTTGTATGTGGCTTTTTCAAAGCAAATATACACACTGTCAGCATCAACTTACTATACAACAGTAGATTCAACCTTGGAGAACACTAAAAAAAATCTCAAATTTGCAGAAAAGGTGACATCTCATTCTTCCTGTATGGTCTTCACTTGTTTTTCAATCTTTTGATACCATCTGTTGCTAAATTTGCAGACACTATTCAAGTACAAATTGTTGACAACCATAAAAACCCGATGATGTGTTGAAAACACTGGAGCATATTGAAACAGTATATGTATTTGACTCTGTTTGTCCCATATCATTCTTTCATTGCCAAGAAGATTGTGTATTTATAAGAATGATAATTATTGTTAAATGTTATTTTTTAATTGTATTTATATAACTAAGGGTTGTTTTGTATGTATTTATGCCAGAAATGTAAAAAAGCAAAATTAATATAGTTTTCTTAGCAAATTCAAGATTATAGCGAAACGTGAAATATGTCATAAAATGACATCATAAGTAAGCGTAAATAAGCGAGAAAATATTTGAAGATGTCATCTTAGTGATGCGGTGATATTAAACTTTCTCTTGGTCTGCCATCTTTGAACATAACAGACATCTTTTCTATGTGCAGTTCAAATAAATGATCGTTGAATAATAATTGGATATTAGTGGACCAAGGTTTAGAAGTGAGGAAATTATTATTAACTAATTTGATTATGAAAAGTTAAAATCCGTATTAATTAAACCAATACAATTAAATCAACAAGATATAAGAAGATAGACGACGCATTTAGTGAAATTTCGCTAAATATTTCAATACACAATCTCAATCCTGCTAAGAAAAATAAATTAGTTAAACCTAAGGAGTTTAAATTTGCTAACATTAAAAGATGGTAGTAATCTGCAAAGGTGTGAATTAAACTTCAGCAAACAAAGAAATCGAGTCTAATAATTCATCTCGCCCTGTACCACGACCTGGGATATTAAATGTCTCATCAATATCTTCCATCATAACATAAGATTCAACAACGAAGTCATCCATAACACTTTATAAAAAACTGCACCAATATTAATGAACCCAATAGATGGTAGATTTCAGACTTGTAGGCCGTGGTCCAGTTGATGAATTTTCTGACATTTCGCCCAAGACTGCATTGGACATCTTCAGAGAACGATTCATGGCTGGTTAACAACTACAATGAACTTTGTTAAAAACTATGTCGACATTTAAAACACACATTCTGCCATAGCTCACCACTTTTGATCATGTGACCATAATATTAGCCAAGATATCAAGCTTGTAAGACCAGGAAAAAATTAAAAACTTGGTCGACATTTAAAAACACATTTTACTCCAACTTGTTATTTAAAACAGTAGTAATTTTGGAGAGGGTTCTCTCCATCATTCAACTGTTGGTCGACTGGTTCAACATCAGGTAACTGGCTCTCCCTTCTCTCATTGCCCGGCCAGCTGTTCTTCCTATTGGCTAATCGTAAGACATCGTCTATCACTGGTATATAAAAGTTCATCAGACACTCTCTATCCTTAATAATATGTTTCCCCACACTGTTAACTCTCAGTATTTTTCTTTTTTTTAAGTTTATGTGTAAATACAATTACCAAGAAAGTAAGACCCAGAACTGGAGCTGGCTCATAGGGTATTAGGGACAGAAGGTAAGAGTTACAAATGTGTGGATAACTTTACCTGAATAAAATTGAGGACGAAATTGTCCATCAAACTGCGGAGATGTGGCGTTAGCTGTGTCACTGTCTGCATCATTTCAAAGATCATGGAGAGGCACTTGGATAAAGTTACCCTATCATTGCGCGCTTCTCTCACCTTCAAACACAACATTTCAAAACTCATTAGTGACATTATCTTCCTATCATTTTAGCTTCTATTCTCTGTGCAATTCAAACAACAGGTACAACACTTCCATGGTAAGAATAACAACTTGAAATGAACATTAAGGGGACCAGGCAGTGATTTGGGCTCAAAAGTTAATTTTTTGTTTTTCATCTTTAAAAGAAGTAGAAACCTTCTTCAAAATGATATATATATATATATATACATATTGTAAAGGTACTTGCACATTTAAGGCTTTAAATTACCCCATTTAAATATGGCGGCATGCTGGGCCATGCTGGGTAAAGAGGTCTTCAGAGATGACACACTTTTCTTTAAAAGTAGTTTTCTGTAACTTGACATTTTTCAAACTCAGGTGCATTTTTTTTTAAAAATTACTGAACCTATTTGAATGAAAATTTTACAGTAGTTCTACAAGCATGTATTCTACAAACGTAACCCATTATTATTGGAAAAATTCGAAACATAAAATTAAAAAAGATATTTGTGTAAAAAAAAAGTTACAATCGCACAATTAAAAGCACATGCTTTCTTGCTTTTAACTCCATGTGCTATTAATATGCAGCCCGTCGTGTTCACATGGCACATTTCAGAGATGCTCGTGTGAGTATAGCAACATGGGATTCTGAAGCTTTGGCATGCTTATTCCTGCATTCCCCCACCACACCTCTCTCTCTTCCTGCACCGTGGTGAAGGCTGCGGCACCAAGCATCCGAAGCACTACTCTCCCCCTGTTCAATGGCACAGAACAAGACATACTCCATCCTACGCACTGGTTCATGAGGGAAACTGGTCAGTATTACAATTAATATTACTTATTAATTTCTAGTTTGATGATGATTAAAAACTGGGTAGACCCTTTATAAGAGCCCTGCACATAGGTCTTTTATGCCCCTTATCTAGAGTGCTCTAACTAGCCCCATAGCTTTCACAAAAGCACTGAGGGACCAGATGCTAGCTCTCTTAATACCTTCTGGGATCAAAAAGAAAGATCCCAGGAATCGATGCCTAAGCTGCACAAACGCAGCACAGCCGCATTGGATATGCACAGAGGTTTCTTTGGCCTTGCCACAGTTTCTGGACTTTGGGTCATTTTAATGCCCATTATGTACAGATGTCTTTGTAGGGTGTAGTGGCCAGTAAGAATGTGCACAATCCTCATGGTCAAGTTTGACCAAGACCTTTTTATATCTGTGGCTAGGAAGTCCACATAATTCATGTACCTGCCTAGCCCCAGTGTCTCTCTTCCATAATCGGAGTGCAGCTTGTCTGTCCATAAGATCTAGATTTACACTACGTGGCGAGATCCCTAAACAAGGTTCAGGGCCAATAAAACCACTGGCAGATCCTTGTCTTGCCAGTACAACAACTTTTTCATTGCCTTCAATTCCCGAGTGTCCAGGCACCCAAATTAAGGTTACTGTCCCTCGGTCACAGAGTTCATCCAGAGCCCTCTTACACTGCCAGACCAACTTGGAAGTGGTCCTGACTGCGCAGAGAGCCCTTATAGCAGACTGGCTATCGGAACAAATAGAAATCCTTCCTCTAAAGCCGGCTGAATCTTTGATATATATATATAGCACAGACCAATATGGCAAATACCTCGGCCTGGAAAACAGTAGCATATGTTTAATTTAAAAGGTGAGTTAATTAATAACACTGAACAACACTTACAACAAATTTTTCCGGGACGCGTTTCGAAGGTAACTTTCCTCCATTATCAACCGGACAATAACTAGTTATTGTCCGGTTGATAATGGAGGAAAGTTACCTTCAAAACGCGTCCCGGAAAAATATGTTGTAAGTGAGTGTTGTTCAGTGTTATTAATTAACTCACCTTTTAAATTAAATTAATTACAACAACACTGTTTTCAAACTTCTATGAAAGGAAGATAGTAGCATATGTGTCTAGGGAAAATGATTCCTGTGTACCAGGTCCCCAAACTCCCAATATTTCTAGTTTACTTTAGATACGGGCTTTGATAGCCCACAATATACGCCACTGCCTGGGATATTCCTTCTTGTTGACAACATTTGCTTCATAAACTGTGATGAGATTAAACCAAACAATAAGTGATGACCGAGTAGTTGAAAACCCTTAAACCTAAACCTAACTTAACCTAACTTGCATGCTTTCACAATATTATTAAATGTGGGATAATGTTCTGGGGTAAAAAGGTCTCATTGTATATTCAAAATGCAGAAGAGGGCAACATCTTATACACAGTTGTTTAAATCACTAAAAATATTACCTGTTCCTTGCATCTACATTTTACAAATCAAACAGTTTATTACAATAAACAGTAATTCCTGAGTATCCTTGAAAAATGGCAGTTGCAACCTTCAGGTTGATTACAGGACATGATTGTCTGGCAAAACATTTAAACAGAATTGGGATGTATTCTTCACCACTCTGTCCTCTATGTGATCTGCAAGAGGAAATGGATCGAGACCACCTTCAAATATGCCCGGCCACTTCTAGTGTTCCATCCATCAGTGAAAAATATTGGAGAGCAAGAGGATTAATGACTTCATTGTCAGAAATCCAGCATTAGCTAACAACAACATTTTACAAATCTTAATGTACAGGAAACATTCCAGATAAACAACGGCAAACACTTCTACAAATATAACTCATTTAATTTCAAGAACTTGCAGCAAATACTAAGATAGTTGTTGTATTTGTTGCTTCACTGTTATCAGCTTCAGTTTTTCATTATAAACATACTTGTGATACAATAAAAAATCATCATATAAGTATTATTAGTTATAACTAGGGATACAATTTTATGGTGAGTAAAAATTGTGAATGTTGGTATAAAAAGAAGACTCAAAGCGGGATAAAAGCGGTGAAATAAAATGAAAATATCACTGTTATAATTTACATTTCAAATGTTATATGTAGCATGTTCATTGAAATAACAAGTAAGCTGGTTTCTAAGTTTCTGCTGTAACATTGGTTCTTTTATGTGACAAAATATTGTACACTGAAGGAGCTCCTTCACAATCACCATTAGAAATTCCAATATATGTACATAGACTGTGATTCTCTGTGTCCCACTCTACATTGGGCATGAAAGACGGCTTAATTTTGCTCATAGGCCCCTCTATCAAATTTGAGATTGTTTTACATGCTGTAAATCTATGATATGGAACCACCCTTCCGAAGGAAGCCATGCTAAGGAATTTTATGCTCGTGAAAGTTCATCGCCCTCTGCCAGGATTGAGCCCACGATCTAGGGAACCAGAGGCTAGCATGTTACCCCTAGACCACAGAGGACAACGCTCGTTGCCATGGAAACTCTTCAAGTGCATGTGTGCACCTAGCTGTCAGAATGGACTTGTTTTAATGTAATTGTACAATCACGTGCCTTGGCTCTACAGTGCATCAATACACAAAACAAACTCAGCATTAAACTAAACTCCTGCCATTTTTAGAATTAAACTCACATTCCTGCTGTCTATTGCAGCCTTGCATAAAGTATGTGTGAACTTATTATTCGAGTCTGAGCTATATGTGTTTGCAGAGTGCAGGAAAACCAGTAGAGGGGAGGAGGGTGTTGCCTCCGGCACTTTGCTCCAGTGGTGGTGCTCTAGCATGGAAGGGTTATTATTCTATACTCTGTTCATCAAGAGATTAGAGGAGATATAAACAAAGCCATTTGTATCACTCCACGGCCACGTGCTTTCACAATGACACAACACAGTTACCTACCGCTACGCGTAGGTATAATATGCATTTTACACTACTAAAAGGATATATTTACTTGATCCAAATAGCATGTAGCACATGGAAATTAACTGCTACTTACGTCTTCTCTGTCCACAATAACACTTTTTCATTTCCTGCTCACAATCTCGAAACCAAACTCCAGAAGCAGCTTGTGGAGGGAAGTTCGTTTTAAATCTGGAAGATCGTGATCAGAGTTAACTGCCAACAGCACTTCGAAGGTGGAAGTTCATTGTTAACAAGGGACTGGTGAACTTTTCGACGGATTGCAGATCTCACAAATTCGTCTCAAACTACATCCACCATTTATCTGGCATGTGGTCGCTTTTAGTCAGGATATTCACCAACTGACGATTTTTCTTTGCGTGTGTTGTAAATACTTGCAACTGACACACCGGTAAACTCAGATGTTAATTTCTTCACGTCTTTGATAGCAAGTTCGGGATATTTCTCGCAGAACTTGATAATACGTTCAATATTGTTTTTTCACCACTTCGCAACGGTTTGCCGCACTTATGTTTCACAACTCACTTGTTCCGCTATGTTACATTCATGCTAATGCGCGCGCAGAATGAATTAGGCTGGTTACAGATTCACTTAACTGCGTATTCTTACACTTTAACTATGCTTAGTACACTTAGTTCATGCTTTAGCAAACATCAAGTAACATTTCAGATCTTAGTAACAGTATTTCTTCAAGGGACTATTTACAAGGCGAAAGCGTCAAGAGGGCACGCTGTGGTCAAAACGCACGTGGCTTTGTTTACGTCTCCTCTAATCTCTTGATGAACAGAGTATATGCATCCGTTGAACACTCACATACGACACTGGTTATCTGTCAAACTACCTTCCCTGCCACTCTCATATACCTTTCCTACTTATTGTAAACATAGGTGCATTTCTTGCAGCCACACAGAGCTTGAACTCTTGACCTTGACCTCACATCTGGCTTTCTATGTTGCAAAAAGTGAAACAGATCTTGTTTCATTCCTGAAATAAATCTTTTAATGTCAATTTTACAGAAACATTGCAATGAAATGTTAATTTGATGTTAAATCGTAAATAAGCGTTCATTTCTCAAGTATATATTGCAACAAATTATTAATTTCAGGGTAAATTGTAAATACTCATTTCACAAGTTGCATTAAAATTTGCGTTTAATTGTGAGAGTAAATGTTGGTAACTATGTGGACAATCTCAACAAAATTGATTCTCAAACCTTTTTATTGTCTATTAACATATTTCATGTCATTGCGATCCACCAAAAATTTGAATCCCTAGCCGTAATACATTATACATAAAGCACTTTATATAACTGTACCAAGCTATATAACAAACTGCCACAAACAATGGAAGCTATCTCATGTCCAAACATGGTATACTGTCTGTATTAGAGGAAACTTGTTCTTATATGTATGTAAATGAAGGTTAAATTTCACACAAATATAAGCCCAGTCCATGGTTACTCACTCTATCTCACACATTAAACAAATTGTAATGATCATTGTAAATAGCTTGTCTCTATTTTGTTAATATTTCACACATATACAATATTGTGTATTTGATCTAAGGATGAATAAATTGATATTGAAACTGGTACAAACAAATAAAAAATGGGAATTCTATACCCTGCTGATGTAACTTTGCACTTGACAGCTAGCAGTTAAGTTGGCACACTTGCAGAATAACAGATGAACGCCGACCGTAAGACTTCCTGAACCAATCACAAGGCAGCATTCTAGTAGGTTGGTCACGAAATCAAAATGTAAATGGGAGAGGAAGAAGCTATGTTACTGGATATCACTGCTTCAGCCACGTGTTTCAATTTGTGATTTCTGTCACGTGCGTCTAGTTATTCTTCACAAGTTCTTTATTATATTTGTTATTATTATTGTCACTGCTGATCAGCTTGTTGCCATTTTTGAGAGGTAGAACTGGAACTTAAAAATTCAATGCCACAACTGGGATTTGAACCACAGACCTTCTGCTTACCGGGCGGCTGCTAAAGTTCGTATTTCTCCTGGTAAACCACAAAGGCAGTCTCACATCAGAGACAAATTACCCCAATGGTGACTTACTATTGTAAGCACTTTATATCCCAGGATTAAGTAACCTTCAGATGGTAATTTACCAGGAGAAATACGAACTTTAAGCAGCCGCCCGGTAAGCGGAAGGTCTGTGGTTCAAATCCCAGTTGTGGCATTGAAGTTTTAAGTTCCAGTTCTACCTCTCAAACTTTGCCAACACACGGCTTGTGTGTTTAAAAACACCAACAGTAAGTTTGTTGGCATAAATAAATAATTGTTGCCATTTATTTATTATATGTTTTAATTTCAGAGAGCTACATATTAATTTATATTCTTCTATATTTATTCTTTATTTCATATAATATCTATATAAATTCTGTGTATTATACATACAAAATTTAACATGCAAGATGCTGCCTCAGAAAAGACATTGGTTGGTGAAAATCCTCTACATACAGGTGCACCACTGAATAGCCAAGCATTGGAATTATTAAGAAGAATGAGGGAATTTTATAAACAAGAGAAGGAATATGTGGATATTGCTCTATTCCTCCTGATAAAGTTACAGAGTGGATTAAGCAGAAGAACCATAATCAGCAAGGCAGCAGTATAAAACTGATGATAATGAAGTGTTTAAAACAGTGGAACATATTACAAAATTGAAAAATATATAAATATTTAGAAACACATTATGCTCTAACTTACTTTTAATAACATTAAAATTACCAGAAACAAAAGAAGCAAAATATTTGGGAATTATATTTGATATCGAGCTTGCATGGATCAAAAAAAAAAAAAAAATAGAAAATGTAATACAAAGAGTAGAGAGGCGCCTTTCACTGTTAAAATGTCTAACAGGAATGAAGTGGGGATGTTCCAGAGCAACTCTTAACACAACATACAATGTATATATAAAGCCATTATTTACTTACGGCAGCGAAGTTCTTGTAACAGCAAACACAAAAAAATTCAAATCTTTCAAAATCAAAGTCTGAGATTAATTACAGGTGCTATCAAAACCACACCAATAGCAGCTATGGAAATACTAACCAACCAATACCCCATTGAATAGGAAATACAAAAAGCAGTTCTTATTCAACACGAAAAGCAAGTTGCTCTGCAGAATGCTGGTGCCTACCGCTCGAGATAACGTTGGTCTTGCTGTTTATCTGCATTATCTTTCATGAATTACATATGTGAATTTATCACATTTTTTTGTTTCACAGAATATCATGATACAATCGCGGCAACCAGTACTATCACTGAAATTTCTGTCTCTAGGGGAATCTTGGATACACAAGAATTGCACAGCAATTTCTCAATAACCCTATATTATTATTTCTTGTTCACTTTGACACAATATTTGTATATGCATCCCCAATACTGAACAATTTAAATGTGAACTTGACTTCAGTTTAATGTATGTTTGACTCTGCTTCTTTAGAACCATTCTTTTGTCACCAGGAAGATTGTCAATTAGTGATAATAATTGTTGTAAACAGTAGAATTTAATTGTATTCATGTAACTGGGAGTCGTATTATATATGCATTTGGTAAAAAATGTTACAAATTATAATGTTTCTCTTAGCGAGTTTGAGACTGTGATAATTTTAAAATATGACCACATGGAATGACGTAACAAAGCATAATATTATACGAATGCAGTAATCTAGCAATGCAGGGATGTTGGTCTGACAACTTCAGAGATGTGGAATTTATGTGCCGCTATACAAATAGGATTATTAAGGGTTTTAAATACTCCCGGACCAAGGTTTTGTTGTAAAGAAGTAATTCTTTTAGTGATTCTTCTAAAAGTTAAATATATCATCTAAACTAAGACAATACTATTGAAAGAGGTGAGAAAAAGAAGATAGTTTGTGTATTGTGTGAAAACTCGTTAAATCTTACGATGCACAATCTCGAGCTTGCTAAAAAGTTTAAGTATCTCGCTAAAAATGAGCAATTGTGACTTTCCATACAAGTGTAGGTATAAAGTATACTGACTGAACTAAGGCATCAGATTCACAGCTGACTTGGCCCGAGGTAAGAAAGGAGTACTCATTGCTGAGGCTAACTTGTCCTATCGATCTCTTGCAACTTCTCAACTATAACCCATATGGTGTATAAATTTTCCAACTATTATTTATTGGCTTTCATTTATGTGTTTTTCACACACATACTTTCTTCCTGGAAAACGTATAAAGGAAGTTATAGTTAGTTGTTAACCACAGAACTGACTCTAACGTACCTCTTGTGTAACAACCTCAGGTTCGGCCATTAGCTCATTCAGTTTCTCCATTAGGGCAGATTCTTTCTCCTTGAGCGTCTGAGCCTTTAAATAATCACGTGCCTCCACAGCCATCTCACGTTCCTCTTGTATTTCATTCAGTTCCACTCTAATCTTCGCTTGCTGAAATCAGAGCAACAATAGAAAACTGGTTCATTGTAAACTGACACTGTTATCAAACAATTCATTCAAAAAACACAAGCTTTAGCACAACAAGTTTACTTTATAAGTGATTCTTCACTGATACTTTCTCAGCTTATTAAACAACAATACACTGATAAGTGCTAAAATATTTTAAATACACAATAGAATTTGTGGTGTGCTGCAAATCTTTTCTCTGGGCCCAATTACTGTTGCACTGACACTTTTTCTTCTGTCTTACCACGCAAATAAAAAAATCTTGTACTAAATATGTACCTTTTTTAATAAAATAAAATGTGTTTCATCCATACAATTTTTTAAAAGCTTTAAAGTGCGTATTGTTAAATAGTAGGGCATATTACAGGGCATTAAACATGTTTGATACACGTTGAACATTCACATTATCAAAATATGGAAAGTTATTTTACTGTCCATCTTATTTTCACACACATAAACAGTAAGTACCTGGGCGACCAAGTTTCGCTCGGCATTCCCCCCCCCCCCCCCCCTCCTTTGTGAAATCATGTTGTTTGGGAGAAGATACTTATTGAAATAAACTTGAAAGGCAAAATGTTAACTAAATGAAAATTTTTGTTGCAATTGTTGGGTCATTTCCAAGATACAAGAGATATAGAGATGCATATAAATATGTCATAGGCACCATCGTTTCAGCTGTACAATGTAATACGTTGTATTTCTATTTCGAACATATGGACAGGAGGAGCTGTAACACATAAACTAATATAGCTAGGTCAACTTTCTTACTGTATTCTGCCAGCCCTGGGAGAGGACTTCAAAATGCTAGCTCGTTTGCTGAAATCCATTAACAGAGAAATTATGGCCAAAATAAAGTTTAGAGTAATTGTGACTGCTATGCGTAAAATCACAGGACTGGAAGAGGCAGAACCAAGCTACATGCCAGTGTTGCCTGATCTCCTGTAACGGTGTTCCTCATGACTGCAGATTCTTGGGAACCTTAGTTTACGGACAACCTTGTATAATACTAAAAATGTGTCTTACCTGAATCTGTATTTTTCTGAGATCCTCCTCAGAAATCTGCACATCAACTTGGTTCATTGGTTCATGAATCTCAGAGATGATCTCAGCCAGGCTTTGAAAACGTGAGTTAACGTCAGGTATAACATTTTCAATAAGTTGCATGAGGGTTGGCACTAATGGCTCCTTAACACGGGTGCTTAGTAGAAAATCAAACGTCAGCTGCTTCAAGTTCATCCTGTAAAATTGAAAACGTGAGTTAATGTCGGGTATAACATTTTCAATAAGTTGCATGAGGGTTGGCACTAATGGCTCCTTAACACGGGTGCTTAGTAGAAAATCAAACGTCAGCTGCTTCAAGTTCATCCTGTAAAATTGAAAACGTGAGTTAATGTCGGGTATAACATGTTCAATAAGTTGCATGAGGGTTGGCACTAATGGCTCCTTAACACGGGTGCTTAGTAGAAAATCAAACGTCAGTTGTTTCAAGTTCATCCTGTAAAAATGAAAAGCTAATGCTAGTGGACTGTGCAACAATATTACAACACCAGCAAAGCAATGTGAAAGTCTATATTCTTTATTCATTTTAACAGTCTTCTTTTGTTTAATCATTTAACTGACTTCAGTGTTAATTTCCTATTGTTTTTGTTATACAGTTGGTACAGCTTATTGAGATACCCCAAAAAACAACCTTGACATTTTTCCCCATTAAGGGACCCTGGGACTAAATTTTGAATTTTCTATATATTTGTAGATATGAAAGCAATACTTTGCACAGTTATGGATGTTTATGTTATAAACTATCACACAAAGTTTCAGCTCAATTTGATTTAGTTTTGAGAAAATTATTCAATTTATTCACAGTGAGAAAATACTGTAGTATTCAAAATGTTCCAGCCATCTGAAAAACTAAAATATTACAACAGTTGTATTATTTTATAGTCTCCAATTGTCTAACAAATACCATCAGTCTGTGGCAGGAAGGAAAAATAGTTACTTTTAAAGTAATTAATTCTTTGCTTTAGTGGACACTTAAAATATTTTTTTAAAACTTTTTTTTGTTTGTTTAATTTTTTTAAAGCTAAACAAATTTTCAAATGTTGAAACCAGAGACTGAGATTGAAGCCACATAAATATAGTACATGCTGGAAAAATTCTAGGAGCATAACACGATATTTAATGTGGCTGGAGCACATAGTGTATTAAAAAATGTTGTTGTTTTCTAGTGCCTTGCATCTGGCAATGAAGCCATTAGCATTCGTGCTTTCCAATACTTTTGAACTGTAGTTTCTTCTGATCTTAATGCTTCACAGGTCTTCAAGTGGTCTTCATTCATTTCTGCTGGATCGTTACACAGGACACATATTGGTGAGGCTGAGATACCTATTCTGTAGAGATGACTTGCTAAGCAGTCGTGATTTGTCAACAGTCGGAAGGCTGCAACCGCTGTTTTCCTTGGTCTCTGGGGGATTATATCTGGGTTGGAAAGTAGTGTAATCCATTTTTTATCTTTGGCATTTGTTTCTATTTCTTGTAGGTATGAATGAGAAAATTTTTTAACGATCAAGCGTTTTATTGAGGAATATGAGAAATTGAATTTAGACTTTTGTTTTATTGTTGTGCCCTTCTTTGCAAGTGAGTCTGCAGCTTCGTTCCCCATGACTCCACAGTGTGCTGGAATCCATTGGAGATGAACAGTCTTATTAACTTTTTGGAGCTGTGTTAACATTTTGTAGCATTCTCTAATTTTTTTTTTTTTTTTTTTAAAGATTGTAATGTCGAGAAAAATCAATTTTTCTACAGACATGCATCATGATCATGAGTCAGATTACCTGTTTGACCTAAAACTCATTATGCATTTTATATTAATACCTAGTAATAGCTCATTGGCATCTCGCCAGATAGCAGCACAAGATACCACTACATATATTTTCAGCAATATTTGAATAAAATATGGGCCAAAAGCATACAAAAACAATCAAATTCAGTGGAAAGGAGTGGTTAAGCAGAAAAGGGGACATTCAAAGCTTGTGCTAGACCTTTAAAACTGGCGGAATCTAAAAAATGTCACTGGTAAACAATGACTGAAGGTTTGGGGAACATTTCTATGCATAAACCTAAAAATCATCAATTTGATAATTTTTCGGTCATTATTCAGTCCCAGGGTCCCTTAATGGTGCAGTCCGGTTATATTTAGTGATATTGCACTAGTGCCGCCAACATATAATGTTTTTGAACGTGTTGCAGAAAGGCCAACTGATAGCTTTTAAAACAAGATTCTGTTTAGACACTGTATTAATTAATTAATTAATCTGTGGACGTACTGCTCGTGCTTGCTTGATTTTGGCTTCAATTGTATTAGAGCATTATATGCAGTTATAGTTACTGTTGTTATTTTTGTGTTCGCTATACAGTAGTGCATTAAATTTATTCTTGTTAGCTAATGCTAGATTTCTGACAATGAAGTCATTAATCCTCTTGCTTTCCAATACTTTTCACTGATGGATGGGAAGGGTGCTAGAAGTGGCCAGACATATTTGTAGGTGGTCTCAGTCCATTTCCTTGCTCTTGCAAAAAAGGGTACCAGCAGTGTACAGAAATCTATAGTTAACCTACCATTTTATGCAGCTAAAAGATTAGCCAACTCTGAATTAAAAAAATTATTGCAAAATATTACTATGAAAAATCAAAAAATAAAAGATGGGAACTACCAAACATTCAAACAGTAATTCCTGAGTATCCTCGAAAAATGGCAGTTGCAACCATCAGGTTGATTACAGGACATGATTGTCTGGCAAAACATTTGAACAGAATTGGGATATATGGGTCAATCCACGTCAAATCGAACACCCGTAAAACACGACTTTTTCGTAGGAGGTTCAAAATTTTTTTTATGAATAATAGACATCAAATAAGGAGACCTGTGTTTTTTTTATTTCCGCATTTTTAAATTACTTGCCTAGTTATGGCTATTAGAAATTACGCAATTTCTGCGCGCACCGTAACATAAAATCACTTGTTACTCTAAGGCCATATAGAGTTGAGAGTTGGGGTTTGGCGCACTGGAAAGGTTAAATATAACACTTTTAACAACTTTCGATCAATCATTATTACACATAAATTTTGGACTGTTTTTTTTTTATGGCATACTTTATAAAACCAAAAATAGAGTTTAAATCGATGTGCTAAAAATCTAAAAAAAATACACATGTATTCCCTGGCATTTTATCTATAAAATAAGACGTTGAAAACTATGAAGCTTGCATTAGTGCATTTGCCACAATTTTTTTTCTGGAGGCCTACAAGCGCTCACGGACGAGTAACAAGCCAGGTGACTGCAGACAGCATGCGAATTGCCGCATCAGCTATGCTAGTCATATAACTTCTTACTAAGGCAGTACAGTCCATACACGAAAAAGTCTCCACAATATACCTTCTTTCTGATACTCCTGTGGCATCTGATACATGCTTTTGAACTTTTCAATTTTTTTGAAAAAATCTTCTGATGTAAGCAATTCTTTGCTTTTAGCTTCTTCCTTCATGTACGTCCATACATTTGAAATAATTTCTCTACTCTGACTGTGTAATGTTTTGGTCCCTAATTTAGAACGTACAGGTGACATAATTGATTTACGCTATGATCAATGTCTCATAAATTCACTATATTCACTCTTTATCGCAAAGATCTAACTATATCTTCAACTGCACGCTACACTAAAAAGCACGTGTGAATTAGTAAGACTGTCTCAGATCATGCAGACATCACTACCTTACCCCTCCCTCCCCATGTGCATGGTTTCATTCGCAGAATTATACAATATGAGCTGCTGAAACAGACAAAAGCTATGGATTCGTCAACAGGACTTCCAGTCAAGGTCAGGGGCCAAGAACGATGGGTCCAGCTGTGCTTTAAAATTACACTCCTTCATTCCTTTGCCAAAAACTGAAGCTTTAGTGAAACAATTTTCTTTCAAAGAAGGAGGTAAGGCTGTGTGTTGTGTGGAAACATTAGTTTAAAATCCATATTTTAAGGTTCATGGAACCTAAAGCAATGAACAGTTGCTGCAATGGAAGGTGGCAATTGTGTGAGGTTACTGTAGCCGCCACCAATGCCACGCAAATTCGCTGCACTGATTTGCAAAGTTAATTACAACTGTGAACTATTAGAGACGCCATTCTGATTTTTTCTGAGAATATTGAATAAACTTCATTGTATTTTTAGTTTTTTTTCCAGATTTTTAATAGGTCGAGTTTATGTTGTTATCTAACTTTAAAACTTTAATCGTATAAAATATAATATTTATAATAATTAATATAATTTTCTAATAAATACCTCATGAAATACTGCGATTTATCTTTAATTTGAGCCAAAGATCAAGTAATTTGCTTCATTACAATCTGAGGTATGATTGATCGAAGAGTGAGGAGCGCACAATTTTTGGGTCATTTCAAAAATTCATATCTGCCAAAATAAATTCTTTTTATATAAAACGAAGAAACATGGGTCAAATATATTTTGTTCCAAAACACCAAAAAAAAATTCAAGAAAATCTGAGAGATCAAGGTCATTTTTGTCATATTTTGTTCGATTTGACGTGGAATGACTCATATTCTTCACCACTCTGTCCTCTAAGTGCATTAAATATATAATATTTAGTGCTCGGAAGTGATTTTATGCAAAGGTGTTATTGCACAACAAGATTTGCTGAAAGCGAGTATGTTCTTTGTTGTGCGGTAATGATATTTAAGTATTATTATCATTTGAAAGCATAATACTTTAACCTTGTGATATTTGAGGTTAGAAATGCCTTTATTATGTATGTTGGCAGAACTGCTTTTTTTGATACTTTCATCTGCTGTTTAGTGTAATGTCGGCCATGTTGAACTCTTGGGAACTGCCGACACACTGTGTTCACTGCAATACAGTTTGCTTTTGGTGTTAATTGTTGAGGTTGGCTTGAAGTTATTATTAAAACTTACTTGTAACATAAAAAACTTAGTGATATTGCTGTTAGATGCTCAAAGTTCACTGCCACAATTCTACTTAAAACAAAAGGTAATGATAAAACTTATATGCAGGCACCAATATCACTATGGTAGTCACAAAATTTAATGGCAGCTAATAGCTGACTATTATTATAATTTTTCCCGCTGCGGAAATAAATTTTGTGGGTGCAAATGTTATTTATATCATGGGCTTTACAGTGTGATTTCACAGCACGTTGAACTACTCAACATCGCTAGGCATAGCAAGTCTATGATTGGATTTGGCATCGAGCTAGCCACCATTAAATTCTGTGGCAGCCATAATAATATATAGACGACAGGGTTCACTAATCTTATGTGTGTGTTGTAAGTTATACAAGCACTGACTAGTTTTATCAGATCTTTCTGGCACTCCCAAGTTGACTGACCTTGTTCGACCTTGCTACACGCGATGTCACTATTACCAACCTCTGAATGCAAAACAAACTTGCTAACGAAACCAATCAGCGGTATTTCAAAATTCATAATGTGCTCCCTAATTTTCAAAATTTTATTCCCAAACCATTAAATCTATTCATTTAATTGTTTTAATAATTTAACCTCTGGATTTATTTCATGATTAAATGACCAAAAATGATCTGCCATAGTTGATTTATCAATTTATATTTAATATTTCTAAAATATTCCTTTAATCTGGTTTCCAAATGATATTTAGATTCACCAATGTAAACCCTGTCACAATCCAATCAGCTAAATTATTAATAACAAATAATTATAATTTGAAATGTTGTCCTTTTTAGAAAAATTGAACAAATTTTTTATATTATATTTATTTTGAGGAGCAGACGTTCTTTAAAAATATTTCTGAATTTTTTATTAGCCCAAGGGCGATAAGCAAACTTTTTAAAATTACCATCATCTTTTATTTCTTTGAGGGTAAAAGATTCCTTTGCAGCCTTTTGATATTTATATCCCTCTATCTTTTTATGTATAAAATCTGTGTTAAAACCATTAAGTAATGTTGTGTTAAAATTCTTCATTATTAAGGGGTATATTTATTAACCTATAAATTAAACTGTTGAAAACAGCAAATGTATGTGAAGGAGGATTAAAACTTATTTTTTATGTAATTATCAATATGCCTTGAATTTCTATAAAGCTAAAATTCAGTTTATTTTTATTTTTTAAACCCAGGAATGGAAGACAACTGTTGTGTTCAGTTTCTAAAGTGAATTTTATGGCTTCATCTTCTAAATTCAAAAGGTTTAAAGCATCATTGATCAGTGTCTCAGGTACAACAGCAAAAATGTCATCCACATATCTGTACCAAGTTTTAAAAATAAAAGTGAATGTTTAGTGATTTGTATTTCAAAAACATTCATGAAAATATTAGCAAGAAATGATGAAAGTGGACTCCCATTGCCACGCCTGAACTTTGTTGAAAGAAATTTCCATAAAAACTGAAAAAAATGTGATTGGTAAGATTGGTAAGCTTCACAAAATAATTATTAATTGTTCATTTAATTCTATAAACTTTACATCCCGATTTTAAAGAAAAACAAACCCTCAAACAATATTAATAGTCATTTGGACTTCAGGCTCTCCAAAAAAACCTGAATTAATTAAAGACAGAATAGAAACAGCCCTAAACAAAGTACATGAATGGAGCTCCAAAAACCTCATGACTATCAATGTGGAAAAAACAAATTATGAATTATTTACACTAAAATACAAACCAGTTAATATTAACATAAATTATAATGGTAAACCACTCAAAGCAGTTGATGATGCCAAATACTTAGGCATCACTTTCGACAGAAAGCTAAGTTGGAAAAAACATATAACAAACATCTCAGAAAAGGTTGAAAAGAAACTGCAAATCCTGAAAAGGTTAGCTGGTGCTAAATAGGCTGCTCAAGGAGAGTCCTTAACACAACATACAAAATGTATGTTAAACCAAACCTCTTGTACTGTTCTGAAGCTTTAATAACAGCAGCAAATGCTAACATCAATAAACTTGAACAAATACAAAATCAGGCTCTTCGCCTAATCACTGGAGCAGTTAAATCCACACCTATGATGCCATGCTTGCCTTAACACGGACCCCATCAATAACAACAAAAATAGAAGAACAAGCATTGCTCCAACACGAGAAAATGTTACGACTGCCAAACTCTTAAGTGGACAGAAGAGAACCTCCCCCCTTCAATCCTTAAAACTCATAGTAGTTTCCTACAAAAGGTAACACAGGTTAAATCCAAATTGAACATTCCTAACACCAGAGAAAATCTACTTATAAGAGAAAATCCATTGGAATTATTGCAACCTACCTTCAGTTTGGAATTAATAGAGGAAATAAGTAAATCAGACACACCAAAAGAAATACAAAAACTTCTAGCTCTGGAAACAATCAATACTAGGTATCCCACAGAAGAATGGCTGCACATATATACTGATGGATCCTCCAAGGAAAACCTTACTGGAGCTGGAGTTACGTGTTCACATTTTTCCTTTTATCATTCTGTTGGCAGAGACACAACAAATTATGATGGAGAAATAGAGGCTATACACATTGCTCTCCGACAATTATTAAATCTTCCCTTAAATAAATTTAACAAGGCAGTAATTCTTTCGGATTCTAAAGCTGCAATTCAGGGAATATGTTCAAATACTACAAAGAAGTCAACAAAAATTAGAGAATGCTACAAAATGTTAACACAACTCCAAAAAGTTAATAAGACTGTTCATCTCCAATGAATTCCAGCACACTGTGGAGTCATGGGGAATGAAGCTGCAGACTCACTTGCAAAGAAAGGCACAACAATAAAACAAAAGTCTAAATTCAATTTCTCATATTCCTCAATAAAACGCTTGATAATTAAAAAATTTTCTTATTCATACCTACAAGAAATAGAAACAAATGCCAAAGATAAAAAATGGATTACACTACTTTCCAACCCAGATATAATCCCCCAGAGACCAAGGAAAACAGCGGTTGCAGCCTTCCGACTATTGACAAATCACGACTGCTTAGCAAGTCATCTCTACAGAATAGGTATCTCAGCTTCACCAATATGTGTCCTGTGTAACGATCCAGCAGAAATGAATGAAGAACACTTGAAGACCTGTGAAGCATTAAGATCAGAAGAAACTACAGTTCAAAAGTATTGGAAAGCACGAATGCTAATGGCTTCATTGCCAGATGTAAGGCACTAGAAAACAACAACAACAATTTTTTAAAAAATATCAGAAGTTTTTCTCTAGAAATGCTAGGAAATAAAGCAGTTAGGTCAAAAGAAATGAGTTTATCATTATCAGGCAATACTGCGTTGCTGATCTTTTTTACCAATTCAACAGAATTTTTAATAATTACACTTACAAATTTACCATTTCTTATCAAGCCATTTATCTAGGTTGTATGTGAATTTATACAACTTATAATGGGCCTCAGTTTATTTCCTGATTTATGAATTTTGGGAAGTGTGCGCATTCTGGACAAAACTGGATTACTGTCTTTTACAATGCTTTTCTTTATCAGGTATAGTCTTCACTTCACAAAGAACTTCATCAAAAGTTGTAATGCATGATTTTAATGGGTCAATAGCTCTTAAATAATCCTCACCACGGTTCTACTCTTTTAATATAATCAGATTGATCCAAAATTACATCAAAAACCAAATATGAGCCAGAGTATGTCTTTTTTAGTTTCTCTACTGGTAAATAGAGGAAGTGTTGTATTCCACCCAAAAATTCCATGTTGAGATTTCACCGGAAATATATATTTTGAGACTCCCTGAATCCAAAAAAAAAAGCATGCGCGCGCATGTGTGTGTGTGTTTGTTTGTGTGTGTGTGTGTGGGAGAGTATAACTCAAAAACAAAAAGTCAGTTAAAAACCAAAGTTGGTATTTAAGTTTAATGTCTCGAAGATTTTGAAGAAAATAGCCCCACCCTAAGTTGCCCTTTACATGGAAAATTTTTAAAAAATTTTGATTTTATTGAAAATGGTTCTAACGATTTTGATTAAAATGCCATCCATATATTTAAGATACTTGTATGACAAATGAAATATATATTTTGAATTTTCTGACTATACCCTACTATCTATTCATTCTAAGGTTGATCCACGCGAAACTGAACTCAGGTGGCCAGTTCACAGTTATAATGTATCCTTCCGCCATTCGCGCGTGGTGAGTGCATGCGGTACGTAACAGAAAGGATACGATCCCTTATTCCGTCAATTTAAAGAGTGACTAACATGTAACTAGAGACGATAAGATTGATAGTCACAACAAAATAAACAATGCACATGTCATAATTATTACTTTTCTTTGCGAGCACTGTTTATATTGGTACTCGAAACACCGGTGAACTCAGAAGTTAATTTCGCTGCTTCTTTGACGGGAACAGTTGGATATTTCTCACACAACTTATAATACACGTTAAACACTATTGTTTTTTCACCACTAGTCAATGGTTTTCCCGCCTTATGCTTTGCATAAGTCGACGAACACGCAAGAGCAAATTCACCGCGGCCGTCCGCCATAATTCTAAATAGAAACTGCTGCTGTAAACAATACTCTGATATCAGGTAATTCACACGAGTTGCATGTTGGGACTTGTAGCTCTGTTTATCAGTATATATCAGCGTTAATCAACCTCTCAGGTATTTGTGTAGAATATTACATCATTTAACGATAAATTCATTGTAAAACTCAGATTACTAGGATGGGACTACTTCCCTGCACGCATTGCTACCCTGTTGTACCACGGTGCACTGGTCACATGGGTTTGTTTTGATGCGGACAAACCTAAGACTGAACTTAGTTTAAGTAGTCCTATTTACTCTGGATGACTTTTGAATAACTCATTAACTGTAAGAGATAGACAAAATCTTACTGTACGAAAAATGTAGATCTCACTAAAACACATAATTTATGTCTAAACAAATTTTTTTGTAGAGTGAACCATTTGGGAGATATTCCTTGTTATTTGCGTGAGTTTCAAAAAAACTTAAAACTGGAACAATTTGACTATCGAACAAAGCCTACCTTGTACCTACAAGGAAATAAGCAATAAGACATAAGTAGTCTGAAGCTTTCATGGCCGGAGTTAGAATTAAAGCTAGAGATTTCTTCCGGGCTTAAAAGTCATGGTCTGCTGGAGTTTAGTGGTCCAGACGTTTCCTCCACGCCTGCGGTGGACATCATTGGTGGCATGGTCTGAGTCTTCTCGGCGAAGGTTCAGTTACAACAGAATTGTTGGCTGGAGGTGCTGTATTTATATCTGGGCCGCTCACAGGGGAATGGCTGGGCTTGAGCGGGAGGTATGTGTTAAGAGGCTTCTCCTCTCTGATTGCTGAATGGTTTACGTGACTTCTCTGCATTAGTGTTTCTTTTTTATGCTCAAGTATCGGATGCCAGGTTTAGTTCAGTTTTAGAGCCTCTTCCTTTCTGTTAAAGGTATTGAGGTGTTTGTAAATTTCTATGGCTTCACGTTGTAGTCTGGCGTGGTGGTACAGCATAGATGAAAGAACAGTTGTTTTTTTAACAATATGGTTACGAAACTGGGTTTAAATGCATTCAAATTTGCAACAAGTTTAATTTGCTCCAGTTCTTCATTGTATTCTCTATTTGTTAGTGGGATGTTTGTGAGTCTGTGAATTAAGCTATGGAAGATTGCATGCTGATGTGCTTTTGGGTGGAAATTATTGTTTTTGATGTACTTGTCCACATGAGTTTATTTCCTATATATGCCAAATTCCAGTTTGTCCATGTTTCTCATAATTTTTAAGTCAAGGAACAGTACCCATCCATCTTGTTCTATTTCAGTAGTAAATTTTATGGAATGGTCTTGTAGGTTCAATAATTTTAAGGCGTCTTGAACAATGGCAAAAATGATGTCTATGTATCTTAACCAGATTTTAAACATATATAGAAATGCCTTCTTGATATGTATCTCTAAATTGCTCATAAATAAGTCTGCCAATATTGACATATTTTTTGGTTTAATAACTGCAGTACTTTGAAACTTATGTAGAGGAAATACAAGCAGGATGCCAATAGCTGAAGTAAAACTTTCTGATTGACATAACACTAATATTTACAAAGTTTGAGGTCATTTTGAGTCACTTTTTTACACTCACCTTCACTTAAAATATTTTAAAACTGCAAACGTTTTCGGGATCATTCGATCCCGTCATCAGCCATTAGGTGACTGACGCTCTCCTCCTGCTCCCTCTCTCTGCTGCCATCTGGTGTTAGGGGTGCAGAGCTCTATTACTTCATTTAAAGCTGTGATTTCAAAGTTAATGACTTTATTATTGTCCTTGATTATATATATATTTTTCCCAAATACTCAGTTCTATTGGTGAATTTAGAGATTTTAACAATTTTAACAATTATTACATGTCATGGCATGTAATACGTCCTCTGATTGGTAATCAGAGGATATGGTCGGTGAATTTATTTTGATAATTCTGCCGGTCAGGTCGGTGAGACCCGTAAACCAACGACAGGTGTGGTCCTCCAGACATTCTGGGGGTTGTGAGAGAGCAATGTGACCGTCAAAACATAAAAATATGGTGCTCTCTAAAAAGCGGTTACTATTACTGCTATTGCTCTCTTCAATATCATCAGTGAAAAATGTTGGAGAGCAAGAGGATTAATGACTTCATTGTCAGAAATCCAGCATTAGCTAACAACAACAATTTTAAAAATGTTTAAAGAATCTTCAAAAAACTGAACATAAAACTGGCACCACAAAACAAATACATTTAAAAAACCTGCTGAACAAGCCACTTAACAATACCATCCCTTACAATTTAAAATCTGGAATTTACCAGATCAACTGTAATAGTTGCGATAAAAGCTACATAGGAAAAACAAAAAGAAGTTTGGAAATCAGACTCAAGGAACACCAGAGAAACAAACTGAAAAGTCTGCTGTGGCACATCACTTTTGGTATGAAAACCACAACATTGGCCTCAATATAAAACTGTTAAGATCTCTAAATTCACCAATAGAACTGAGCTTTTGGGAAAAAATACACATAATCAAAAACAATAATAAGGTGATTAACTTTGAAATTGCAGCTTTAAACGAAGCGTTAAAGCTCTGCACCCCTAACACCAGACGGCAGCAGAGAGGGGGAACAAGATGATAGCATCAGTCACCCAACGGCTGATGATGGGACCAAATGGTCTTGAAAATGTTTCCTGTTTTTTAAAACAATTTAAGTGAAGGTGAGTGTAAAAAAGTGACTCAAAATGACCTCAAACATGAATACTTCACTGTTATTAGTGCTTCTATTTCTAATATTCATTTACAAAGTTATTGGCGATTTACCAAGTGAGTGTACCAAAATGTACTAAAAAGCTACTACACAGGATTATTTTCAATAATATTTCTAAACTATTTATAGTTAGCATACCTCTATGAAAGTTATACCAAAATGAGCAAGAGATTTCACATATTGATGTGAAATTAAAACAGGAAAATGGAGAAAGATGATGAAGATCCTATTTCAACTCGCCTTAAAGTGGACAGCCAACAGTTAAGAACATGTGCTGTAACTCGAAGTACGATAACGGTTATTGCATTACTACTAGACAAGAAATGAAACAAAACATGTATTGGCTTCTCAAGCCATTTAATTTCTTCCTGACATCCTTCATGTACTTCACTAATAACTTCTGCTGTATCTTAACATATTTCCAGTCCTTTGTTTCATGTTTCTTTCATGTAACACATAATAGGAAATGTGACAGTGTAATAAAGGCCTAAGAAAAGCCACACACAATGCGATACTACAGTGAAAGTTTCAGTGTTACTCTTACCTGCCCACTTCATCTGCCAGATCAAATATTTTAGCTAGCTCCAGAAGCTGAAGAACAATGAACTGCTGCTGAATTTGAGCCCATGTGTCCTGTCCATCTTCATTTTTTTCCAGAAAGTATCTGTAATAAAGTAATTCATAAATTTATTTATGCTCAAAAACAATACAATTTAACCTGCTAACAACGAAAATAAATACAAAAAATATAACTACAATACCCTTACATTCAATTTCACAATATTTTTCCTACCTTGTGAGTCGCTAATTTTATTCTTTGGTCCACCATGAATTTCAATTCTGTGGTTATTTAGGTACGGTTGGGCCCACCCTGGTCCACACTATTCCTATTTAGTTTCCTATACCATTTTACCTTTATTCTTGCCATGAACTCACATAATAGCTTCATATTCTCGTGTGTGTGTGTGCGTGTGTGCATTGCGTGTGTGTGTGCCTGTGTGCGTGTGTGTGGTCTCAGGGTCTGCAGTAAGGATATATACATATTTGGGGTTCTGAAATTAATCGACGTCTTGCCCAATTCCCCTGTAGAGCATTGCATGATGTGTCATCGTTCATCAGCTACAATATTAAATATAAAAATCATTCCAGTCCATGTGGTCGCAAAGAAACTTGGCAAACCATTCTTGTCAAGCACTTCTAAAAGACTATCGGACGGACTCGCTTCATCTTTCCCCACCAGTGTTACTCTCATGTCTCCTTATTCGCCCTTTCCTAAAACTCAGTGATTTCACTGGCTTCTTATCTGAATTTCGACTATGAATATTATTCACTGGGTTGGCATACCCACATGCTGAATGGCGTCATTTCCAATGGTCCAAATTTATAATTTTTACAAACCTTGCAGAATTCTTTGCACAACCATGCTGTCATTTATTGACATTTTTTAAAATTGAAAATAACGCTACACGTGACATCAGCTTCAGTATAAATAGGACCACACACGCAGTGCAAATAGTAGCAGTTTTGAGTGAGCTGTTTGGTTGTGTAAGTCGTTGAGTACATTTAGTTTTTAGTTACAAGAGTGAGTCAGCCAACGTACGTACATGTCGTTGAGTGATTGTATCGTAGTAGTCGAGATATAAGGGACAGAGAAAGTGGAGAAAGACATTGAAAGACTGAGAAAGATTATCAGAAGAACAATTGTGGCAGCAGAAAGAACTACAAATGTGCATTTGTAGTAAAATTTAGAGGACAATAAAGTGATAAAAAAGTAACCAGATTTTGAATTTTTGCCATTTTATTATAACACACATACTACTGTAGCCTGGACATACCAAGCAGCAACCTAGCTCTAATTACTACAGAACAATATGCTATAAACATGGACATGAGACACCATGAGCATTTGCTCCTACCTTCTGATGTATTCACAAAACCGAGTAAGCTCTGGCGTTATCTTCTCTAGCTCTTCAGCAAGCTCCTCCCTTTCATCTTTGTGCAGAAAATGTGCCAAACATCGCCAATAGAGAGCTTTCTCAGGAGTTAAGTTCTCAAGAGGAATAATTCGCTCTTCTTCATCCACTGGCAGGTTAGCAAGTAATTCCCTTAAAGGTCGTTTCCTGTAAACAATAAAACACATTCATACTGTGCACCCAAGAGCATTTCATTCTTAAAGGGCAGTATATAAATAAACAGAGCACTTTCTTTAAAACTGAAGGAAGCTACTGACAGTGAAGTAAATATTTAGAGACTAAGTTTGAAAGGTAAAATCGGAACTGAAAAATTCAATGCCACAGGTGATTTGAACCACTAATCTTCCGCTTCACATGCGGCTGCTGTAATCACTGAGCTACTGTGACAACTTGCCAGTATGACAGTGAAATTTCCAACCGATTCATATTTTTTCCGGTAGATCACATACAGCATCTCACACCAAAGAGCGAACTCTTACCTTAATCTCTGGTGGTTGTGGACAGGGAATAAAGCATAAACTTTACTTTTCCAATTAAATTTACTAGTTTATTTTACTGGAAACAGTTTTTATTATTATTTGTACATTGTTACAATATTTTTTTACCTTTTTACAAGTTTCCAACTAACTGACATACCCAAAACTATAGAATTTACTATTCTTCGGTATAGAATATGTCTTCCAGCTCACAAGAATCCATTGACCAAGTGCTGTTTGAAAAGTATTGTATATAACGGTAGCAACATCGTTTAAAATCATGCATTTCAACCTTTAACAAAATTCTCAACGAAGTGAAAATGATACCTAACAAAGAAAAAAGTATTTTGAAAGTTAATAATCCAGTTTTACCCAGATTGTATGCACTTCCTAAAATTCGCAAACCAGAAAATAAAATGAGACCAATTATAAATTGTATAAATTCACCCATGTATAATTCAGCAAAATGGTTAAATAAATAATTCAGTACCTTTGATCAGTTTGAAAGTTTAAGTATTAAAAATTCTTTTGAATTAGTAGAAAAGATTAGCAATATAGTATTGTCTGATAATGATAAACTCGTTTCTTTTGATTTAACTGCTTATTTCTTAGTATTCCAAGAAAAAAGCTTTTGAGTTTTTTAAAAAAATGGTTCAATTCTTTAGAATTAAACAAAGAATAGATGATTTTGTAAAAGTTACAAATCTTTGTTTAGATCAAAATTTCTTTAGATTTAATGGTAATATTTTTCAACAAACTTGTGGCTTAGCAATGGGTAGTCCACTTTCGCCATTTCTTGCTAATCTTTTCATGGACTTTCTTGAAACTCAAATTATAAAATCATTCCCTCTAATTTTTAAAATGTGGTATAGATATGCGGATGACATTTTTGCTGCTGTCCCTAAAAAACAGATAAACGATGCTTTAAAACTTTTAAATTTACAAGATAAAGTCATGCAATTCACTTTGGAAAATGAAAATAATGGATGCCTTCCGTTCCTAGACTTAAAAATTAAAAGACATAATAATTGTTAAAGCCATTTCCAACAAAATAAATATTTTCCATGTAAAGGGAAGTTCAGTGTGGGGCTATTTTCTTCAAAACCTCCATGTCAAATTCTTGAAAGATATTAAACTTAAATACCAACTTTGGTTTTTAACTGACTTTTTGTTTTTGAGTTATGCTGTCCACAGACTAACACACAGACACAGACACACACATTCCGACTTTTTCTAAAAATGCTTTTTTTTTTTTTTTTTTTTTTTTGATTCAGGGGGCCTCAAAACTTATATTCCCAGTGAAATCTCGACATTGAATTTTTGGGTGGAATACAATACTTCCTCTACTTTACTATGCATAGTAGAGAAAGTAAAAATGAATCAATGAGGAGGAAGAAGAAGAAGAAGAGGAAGAAGAAGAAGAAGAAGAAGAAGAAGAAGAAGAAGAAGAAGAAGAAGAAGAAGAATGTTGTCATACTATACTCCCAGACAGCAATGTAATAACAACAAAGCATGTATTGATACTCACTCGAACAGCACGTTGAGAACCATGACAGCTGTTTCTGTCGAGTTTTCAGCGTTGATAGCACGCAGCAGTTCCAGATAGTTCCCTTTGAGGTTGATCAACCACGCTGACAGCAACGTACTGGACACCACATTCTTAACACGTTCTGGAAGGACATTTATTACACAGCTTACAATATCTCCTACTTACTACAATAACGTACAAGCTTCAAGAACATTGCTAAACATTTATTCATCCATATGTTTTGATGATATAGGATATATCATGAGTTCAGAAGAAGTAACATACATACTATTTACACATACAATTTATTCACAATTGTTCATCTAAGCCCCATGCTTGAATTCCTCTAAACTACAAAAGACATCTTCTACTAGATACTTCTTTATTGCTTTCATCTTTAGATCTGCATTTTTCATCAATTTAATTTTTCCGGTAGCTTATTATGAAGTTGTTTGTTCATATTTTTTGTACAGCGTCTGCCTAATGTACCTCTAAGTACTGTTTTCTAATAATCATCATTATTTCTTACATTGTATGTGTGAATATAGTCATTTTTTGGATCATTTTCTTGTAAGATATGTTTTATCATCTCATAGATGTATATACAAGGAACAGTCAAAATGGTAAGTTTTTTATATATTGATCTACATGTGTGTCTTCTATTTACGTTGTCAGTTAATCTAATTCCTTCTTTGTGTAGTTTAAAAAGCTTTTCCACTTCTGTTGTATTATTTCCCCACAATACTATTCCAGATTTGAAGTGTGAGCAAACAAATGCGTAGTATACCTGTTTTAGTGTTTCAACATCCAGGTTTTCCTTACCTGTCTCATTATATACAAGCAGGCATTTATCTTCTTTTTTGTGTGGCTTATATACGGTTTCCAGCTTAACTACATATCTACAAGGGGGTGTCAAAAAAATAACTGCAATTGTTTTTTTACTGGAAAATGCTCCTCACCTTTATTCAAATTCCGTGGCACACCTTCAAAATGTTCTCCCTCAGACACAATACGACTCCAGAGTTCAGTCCAATGTTCAAAACACTCCCTGAAGCCCCTTTTTGATAGTCTGTTGAGTACATCTGAAATTTTACTATTTAGCTCTCAATCACTCTGAAAATGATGACCCCAAAGCTCTTTTTTTACTGCAGGAAATAGGTGGAAGTCACACAGGGCTAGGTCCGGTGAATAAGGTGGATGTGGCATCACCTCAATACCTAATTCAGTGATTGTTTCCTGAGTCTTGATAGCGCGATGAGCGGGGGCATTATCCTGATGAAGGATCCATCCCGTTTGAGCAAGATTTGGTTGTTTTATTGCAATTTTCCTCCTTAATGGCCCCTTCAGTACCTCACAATAGTAATTCGCAGTAAGAGTACATTGCTTATCCACATGATCGTAAACAATGCCTCGCTTATCAAAAAGGCAAGATGCATCACTTTTCCTGCACTTGGTTGAACTTTCACCTTTTTGGGTCTTGGACTTAAAGGATGTTTCCATTGAGCACTTTCCTGCTTTGTCTCTGGATTAAAATGACAAAACCAGGATTTGTTGCATGTGATGAATTTGTCTAAAAAATCTGGTTCTTGCTGAAGCCTTTCCTTCCGTTGTTGACAGTCCATCACACAGTGAGCCTTCTGTTCGTCACTGATCACACGAGGCACCCACTTTGCTGCAAGTTTTCTATACCCCAAAACATTTCGTACAGCCTTCAGCTGATCCAGAGGATATATTCATAATCTCGGCAATCTTTGTCAACGACAAATGATGGTCTTTCTGTAACATGACATTAACTGTGTTAATGTTGATGTCTGTTTTTGAAGTTGACAGTCTTTCGGGTCGTGGAGCATTCTCAAGGTCATTTTGACCCTCCCGAAATCGTTTATACCATTCAAACACTTGAGTTTTCCCCATAGCTTGCTGCAACATTTCCAATGTTTGTGATGCAGTTTTGTCAAGAAGAACGCAAAATCTAATTGATGCACGCTGCTGCAACTTGAGATCCATGTTGTGTACAGTAAACACGGCCTCACACTTCTCCTGCTACCCTCCAACTGAGCACCTCCGGGCCAATGATGTGTATGCCACTTCGTCACTCAAGGTCAGATCTCTCCGGTACTACCAACACCCATCTCATGTACGGGCGCTTTAAAATGCAAAAAAATAAGTCCAGTTATTTTTTGACACCCCCTTGTATTATAACTCCTAGAAAATTTGTGTACTACATCTCTGGTATTTTTTCTCCGCCTATTTCCAGTTGTATACTATAAGTATTTAAACTTCATTTTTTAGTTCAAAATGTACCTAGGCTGTCTTTTTAGTATTTAAAATCATGTCTACATTTATATAATAATGTTTTATTTTTTCCATTAGCTAATCTGGTTTTAAATTTACCTCGGCAGCTAACTTACCCTTAATTACTATTGTCATATCACCTGCATATCCTATTGCTACATTTACACTTCTGTCTACTGGTTTAAAAATACTATTGATATATATTAAAAACAAAAGATGATGAGGAGGAGGAAGAATCAAATGAAAAGTGCAAAGGTGTCAATAAAATTCTTGTTTTCCTTTCGGGCATTTGGAAATTTGCAGATGCAGTCCTTGTCAGGTTTCTGAGCTGGTAGTGCGAAGTAGTGCCGGTAGGTGAGTAACAGCTGATAGAGAATGGTGGCACCAAGCAGGAGCAGCGTGGAGTGAAAGTGTGCACACAGTATGGGGATGCCAGTCTGTCTGTCACAGCGGCAAGTCTACAACTGGTGCAGGAGGTACAACTTTATTGACTGATGTAACCGTCCAGGTCTGGCTCATTGAGTTGTGACAGAGGAGTCCATAGTCGCAGGAAAACCGGTGCATCACACTGGCTGAAATGGCTTCCCTGTTGAATATGAGCTTCGGTTTAGTACAACACACAGTGCATGATGAACTCGGCACCTCAAAGGTCATAGGCTTGATGCATATCAACAACTGCTGAGGTGTTATGAAGAGAAGGTAGCTCACATCATCACCAGGGATGAATGTTTGGTGCAGCATTTTCTACCAGAAACAAAACGAGTGACTACAGAGTCAACCAGAAGTTTTTCTCACACATTATTTCCACCAAGGTGACATGTGTTTAACAGCACTCCAGAAACTGCCAGGTTCAGGAATGTTCTTTATTTCACATGGAATATCACGTATTTCGAGTTTTCTCCAGTGATCATAAATTTTCTGAACAGTGCCTTCTTCACTGAGATTACCAGATCTGTGCACACTGGCAGAAAAAGGATAAAGGGTAGAGGGATTAGTAGGATATGAAATGGCTGCCTTGAGGAGTGGAGAAGGTCATGGGGACAAAAGTGATGTCCCTATTTGTAATTAATTTCATTTCGCTGGTGCGACAAACCAGTGAAAATGATATTTCCCCAGTATTGAAATTATTGTATACCCCCATAATTATCGTAGGAGTTGACAACCATGAGTACAAACATTTAAGATATTGTATGCCCCCATAATTGACAACCCTGATTCACATAAATGTAAATGTGCACTTACCTGATCTATCCCTCAGGCCTTCACAAAGCAGTCGTTCTCTCTGCTTTATTGTCAGGGATCTGATATTAAGTTTGCTCAGGATGTAATATGCATGACGCCTCACAGAATCATTTGGATCATGTGTACGATCTAATATATGTGGCAATGTTGTATTGGTTCTGCCAATACAGCTCAGCACTGCTCGGCGAACAGTGAAGCTGGGATCATGATTAAGGTGGAAAATAAAAGCTGAAAATAAAAGCATCAAGTTAGGAGGTATTGCTTTGACTCACTCACGTCATCTACTTTATTCACACAAAGCTTGCAATTGCACTTTGGGGAAATATCACACAAATACACACGATAAAGATATTTACAGATATTCTCCTAAGAATCAATTGCAAGAATTGTTGAAAAAAAAAATCTGATGTGCTGCATTCACATGACTTTCTCTACTCTTGTACTAACCATTCTTACAAACTCTTATTCCTATATCTTCTTTGTGTTACTTGAGATAAACATTTGTACAAATTATCTTATTGCTCGTTTTCTCACACGTTTAACGGGAATACAGTAGACTGAGCGATAGTCAAATCTTTTAAAGCTTTCAAATTCTGTTCTCTTTGCATGGTTAACAAAAAAATAAATAGCAATGTTCCATTTAACAGAAGTATAAGTTCTCCAAAACTTACACAAATAAGAAGGAATATCTCTGAAATAATTCAATCTACAAAAAAATTTGTTTGGGCATAAATTGTGTGTTTTAGCGAGATCTACATTTTTATATAGCAGTAATAGTAACCGTTTTTTAGAGAGCACCATATTTTTATGTTTTGGCAGTCACATCGCTCTCTGACAACCCCCAGAATGTCTGGGGGACCACACCTGTCGTCGGTTTACGGGTCTCACCGACCTGACCAGGAGAATTATCAAAATAAATTCACTGATCATATCCTCTGATTACCAATCAGAAGACGTATTACATGCCATGACAGGTCAGCATACTCAGTCCTCTATGTGATCTGCAAGAGGAAATGGATCGAGACCACCTTCAAATATGCTCGGCCACTTCTAGCGCCCTTCCCATCCATCAGTGAAAAACATTGGAGAGCAAGAGGATTAATGACTTCATTGTCAGAAATCCAGTATTAGCTAACAACAACAACATTTTTATATAGTCTTACAGTTTATGAGTTATTCAAAAGTAATTCAGAATAAACAGGACTACAGAGGTTATAGCCAAAAAATTCAAAATATACTTTTCATTTGTCATCAAAATATGTCAAACATATGGTATTTTAATCAAAATCGTTAAGAGCCATTTTCAAGGAAATCAAAATTTTTGAAAACATTTCTATGTAAAGGGTAGTTTAGGGTGGGGTTATTTTCTTCAAAATCTTTGTGTCACATCCTTGAAAGATGTTAAATTTAAATATCAACTTTGGCTTTTAACCAACTTTTCAGTTTTGAGTTATGTTGTCCACAGACACACACACACACAGACCTTTTTCTAAAAATGCTTTTTTTGGGTTCAGGGGGTCTCAATACATACATTTTCAATGAAATATCGACTTCGAATTTTTGGGTGTAATACAATACTTCCTCTACTTAGTAGCAGAGAAAGTAACAAAACTTCAAACTATAATAAACAGATAACACTTTGAAATCAACAGACAAAATGGAAGACTATTTTGGATGATCCATCAACAGTTGTAGATTTACCAAGAAAATCTTGTGGTGCTGCATTTCGACTGAACACAGAACACGAGTGTTTGAATAAACATATTTTCAGAGTTGGAACAAATTGTCTATCGTGCTCCAGAGAAGAAGAAACAGACATGGAACATGGACTTACAAACCAGTGCCTATACTGACCGGCAGCTAAGTGGCGAGTGAGATAGGATGCACAGTGGCATTTGCTGATGTCAACCATGTCTCGTACAGAGAAAGCTGTATTCACATATTTAACATTAAGCGCTTTTTGATAGTGTGTGTGTTATAATTAAATATCTTTGCAAAAGTTAAAGGCACATGAGGCGGGCGTACTGCAGATTCCAGCGAATCCTAAGCTTTCCCCTCCTACCAGTGCTGCCGAATGTGTTACACGCATCTCACACACCTGGACTGAGAACATTATCTTCATTACTTATGCTCAGATAAATATTTGAAAATGACATGTCCATCTTATAATGAGAAACAATTTTATTTTCTGATCATGACTATACAAAGATCCTGTATCTACAATACTTAGAATGCAAGCGATGGACATTTTACGAGGGTGATCCAAATATAAAGGGTAATTTTGTTAAAAATATTTATTGATTAAATATCTACACTAGTGACTATATCAACATTTCTCTATATAGCTTCCTTCAGACTATACACATTTTTGCCAACGTTTCGGAAGCTTGAACATTCCTTCTTCAAAAAAAGTTTGAGGGCACGTTGCCAACTAAATGTGCAAATGCTCCTCGACGTTGTCGTTGCTTTTGAAATGTTTCCCTCCTAGCGATTCTTTCATGGCTGCAAACAAAAAATAGTCTTGGGGGGGGACAAGTCTGGACTATAGGGAGGGTGTTCAAGGGTTTCCCAGTACATGTCCGCCATTGTGTCCATTGTCAAATTGGAGGTGTGAGGCATAGTGTTGTCTTGGAGAAGGATGACATCTCTGATGGGCATACGACGTCTTTTGCTTCAGTAGGTTGCTTTTACAGACCTTAACAACTGGCAATAGTAAGCTGCAGTCACTGTACGCTGATCATGAAGAAAATCAACCAACTTCTGAAGCGATTCCTTCAACAGTGGAGCTCTTGAACGACATGGATGTTGTCATCTGTGAGATTTGACCTTGCGCGTTGAGCATGACTTTCGTTTTCCACAAATTCTCGGCCACCCTTAAATTGTCTGGCCCAAGTAAACTCTTGATTCTGTGACAGTGTAGTGTCCCCAAACTGTGCCCTTAAACGAGTTAAAATCTCCGAAGGTTTAGCCCCTTCATTGGTTAAAAACTTGATAATAATGCGTTGCACAACAGACGAAGGAACCTCTTGCTCACTCATGGATGTACTTACGCCAGAACCTAGTGAAGCAGCCAACAAAGCTAGTTCCCCTCCCTAACACACCAACCTTCAACCCCCCACTCCACTGCCCCGCTCTGAACTGCTTCCTCCGTGATATGCAACAATTACCCTTTATATTTGAATCACCCTCGTATCTTCAGATGGTTATGGTTACCCACATCCATTCAACACAGATAAGTTGAAAAACAACACCATCCCTTCCTCACAACACTTATCTCAAACATAAATAAACAGTGCACCTACTATGAAAATAGAAGTCACGCAGTTTGAAACAGACTGAGTTAATGTTCAGTTCGCTTTCAGAGTAGTGGTGTGTTATTTTGTTAAAGTGAATGGCATCGCTAAGTCGTGTGTTGAACTCGAGCTGAAATATTGTTAATATTACAGGAAATTATTATTATACGCATACCTTTTCTCCAGTATTTGTGATCTGAATGCATGAACTTGTCCCTCGAAGCTGGGACAAGCGATTTTTTGATCAACAAACGTGAAGTGATTCATTCTCAGGGCAGAAAAATTGTATTTTTTGTGAAGAAGCTTGCTGTTCCACTCCTTTGACATGTGTCAAGGCAAGATTTCAATGTTTTAGGAATATTTAATGTGTTGCTTAACTACAGGAAAAATAGACAGAAGCTTTGCTGGCGTATAAAATGTGCTCTTCTCTGATGTCAGACTGCCTTTGTGGTTTACCGGGAGAAATATGAACTGGTTTGAGAATTCAATGTCATTCTGGCAGGTTGTCACAGTAGTTTAATGTTTAGAGCACCTGCCTAGTAAGCGGAGGGTCTGTGGTTCAAATCCCAGCTGTGGCATTGAATTTTTAAGTTCCAGTTCTACCTCTCAAACATTGCCCACACACAGTTTGTGTGTCTAAAAATACACACAGTAAGTTTGTAGGCATAAATAAATAATAATTACCATTTGAATATCATTTTTTCTGCCAAAATACTTCAGTATTTTCCTTATACTTCCTACTCTACTCGCTTTGTGAAGCTTCCAATCTTACATTTCTGTACAACATGTTGCAAATTTAAAGTATTAAATGTACTATTAGTGAAGGTCATGAATGTTATTAAAATCCTGAATTAAACAACAAAAATGATTTACCTTTCATTACTGCACAATCAGGATCTGTTGGATCTTGTAACCTCTGTGAAGCCATTACTGCTTGAGCTCGAACTGTTGGGATTTTATCCTGAGAAAAGAAATAAACTCACTAAAAATAAATACAAAGATTGCTGAATTACTTTCAAGATTTTCCCTAACACTACAAGGGTAGTTCAATAATACCTGTGTTAGGAATCAACACACCAATTTGCTTTATTTCTCAACATGGTCCCCTTTACTTCTTCACTCTGTACAGTAAAGTAGAGGAAGTACTATATTCTACCCAAAAATTCCATGTTGAGATTTCACTGGAAATATGTTCTGAGGCCCCCTGAATCCAGAATGAGAATTTTTAGAAAACGATTGTGTGCGTGTGCATGTGTGTGTGCGTGCGTGTGTGTCAGTCAGACTGTGGACAGCATAGCTCAAAAATGAAAAGCCAGTTAAAAACCAAAGTTGATATTTTAAGTTTAATATCTTTCAAGGATACAACACGAAGATTTTGAAGAAAATTCCTCCACCCTAGACTACCCTTTACATAGAATATTTTTAGAAAATTTTGATTTTCTTGAAAATGACTAACAATTTTGATTAAAATGCCACATGTTTGAGATATTTTTATGGCAAATGAAATGTTTATTTTGAGTTTTCAGGCTATAGCCTATGTAGTCGTATTTAGTCTGGATCACTTGCATGACTGGTAAACCATATCTTACTAGACAAATAATGTGGATCTTGCTAAAACACACAATTTGTGTCTGAATAATTTTTTTTGTAGAGTGAACCATTTTGGACATATTTATTGTTATTTTTATGAGTTTTGGACCACTTAAACTTCTGTCAAAGGAACATTGTCATTCATATTTTTATATGTTAACCGCGCAAAGAGAACAGAATTTGAAAGCTTTAAAAGATTTGACTATCGCTCAAAGCCCACTGCATTCTCATATTACCCTAGTGCTTACAAGAAGGTAATAAGATAATTTGTACAAATGTTTATCTCAACTAACATAACGAAGATAAAGGAATAAGAGTTTGTAAGAATGGTTAGTGCAAGAATAGAGAAAGTTGTGTGAGTATAACACATCAGAATTTATGGATATACATCTCTCCCAACATTGCTGCCATTTTTGAACCCCTCAAAAAAATAGAAATTGTCAAGCTCTGCAAAGTACAACGCTCTCTCAATGATGACCTCATTTGGTTTTTATTTTATTCCTGCAAGGCTTTCTTTATGTTTGGGAAGAAGTTGGGCGAATATGGGGGGAGTTTGGAAGCTACAACAGTGAATGAATGTGCTGGTGCATTGTTGCGGTGAAACAGCAGTTTCTTCTTCACCAAATGGAGCCGTATCTCCAACTGTATTGTCCCTTTGCCATCACTTTTCTGGCTAATGGAACTGTCTTTGCCTTCTTTGGGGCAGATTCACTAGAAGCAACCCAATGTTTTGATTGTTGCTTGGCTTCTGGAGTATAGTTATGAATCTAGCTCTCATCAACTGTGACAACTTAATATAAATAAGGAAAATTGAAGCTATTAACAGTGAAGCAACAAGATTCTAAAGTAAGAACAAATTAGAAACTAAAAACTTCACTTATCTTAGTAATGTTGCATGTTCTTTTTGAACAAGTTAACCCAGGGTTTCAAGTTGTCTCCAACTCATTCTCAAAGCTATACAAAGAAATTTGTTACCAAAGCTACAATCTTTCATTTTTTAAATCAGCTGTGGCATATCATTTTTGGTCATTTAATCATGAAATTAATCCAGAAGTTAAATTATTAAAACAATTAAGTGGTCCGATAGATTTAATGGTTTGCGAAAAAAAATTTATTTTAAAAAACAGGAACCATGTTATGAACTTCGAATTACCATCTATATTTATAAATTTTTGTTTTCAGAGATTGGTAAATAAAAATTGAATATCAGTATTTGTTTTTGTTTTCAGAAAAAAATGAAAGATTGTAGCTTTGGTAACGAATTTGTTTGTATAGCTTTGAGAATGAGTTGGAGACAACTTGAAACCCTGACACTAATTTGCAGTGTTGATCTTGACATAAATACTTAAACTGGGTGGGAGGCAGTAATCTATGACATTAACTCGTCTAGCGCTTAAACAAAGCACCACAGCAAAAAAGTTTCCTTTACCAAAAGTGTTTAAAATAATCTTATCTCTCAGCCCCAAAGTTTGTCAGTCTAATTTTGGGACATTCTGTATATCTAACAGTGAATATCGGAGAAGCACCTGTACAAGTTTACCTGTAATCGCTCCATCATGCAGTCGCATATCCTAGTGCACAATGCATCATCTATACAGGCATCCTCACCGAGGGCATTCAGCAGCTTACCAATAAACTGGCACACACGAAATCTAACAGAATGATCAGCACACTGATGCTTCTGAAAAACCAAAACATTTTACCTTTCATTAGTTAAGAGGTGGACATCCAGTCAGAACAACTTTTCTTGTCATACACTGCATGACTAAAAAGAATTAACCACAAGCACAATATTGTTGGTCTCTTATATGCAACTGACCTGCTCTAGCCCAGGTACATGGGAAAAAGGGGGAATGTCAATGTAAAACAAAATATGATACACTTTGTGGGCAGGAGAATAGTCTAAGATGGTGTCCAAGAAAATAATGCAAAACGTCACTGAAATATACCACTATGATGGAAACACGATTTTCATAATCACTCCATTCCATGTTGAAACCTAGAGCTAAAAGCTTCCCCTTTCAAAGACAAGCCAACAATTGTTCAAGGTTAATATGTGCACACTGGCAGTTGTTTACCTGCCAAACTGGTTGTACAGTGTGTGTCAAAAGTTTGTAACAATTATATATAAAAATTAATGTCCTTGATGCATTCCTAAACCATTTGACCAATCACCTCGAAATTTGGCACATATATGTATTTTTTCATGGAGAAGGTTTATATACTATCCATTGTACTATGCAACATAACATTCACTGGTTTTCTTTACTCACTTTTCTTTCACATAATACATTAACATATCCTTCCCTACTTGCGCTTTAACATACAATTTTCTATGACTGAAATAGATATATCACATATTATATTCATGCAGTTTGCTCTACTTTTTTTTTATGAAAAACAATAATTACTTTCTATATTTACCCTTCGACATACAATCAATACAATTTTCTATGATTAAAATAAAAATGCATTGCCACTGGTCCATGCCCTAAGCAGTGAAATAAAGTATCCATCTAAAATTTGATCTTGAGGGCGACGACCTTTCATTCAAAAGCTAAATATCATAACTACTCTCTAAAACAGGCCTGGGCGACTTGTGAAGGTAATGAGCGCCAGTTGCCCAGCCCTGCTCTAACATATACCTTTGTTTTCATGTGCTGCAGTGGCGTACTGGCACTTTACAAACTTCCAACACTCTGCTATCTTATTAACACATGCACTTCATTAACAGAATGTGAAACAAAAGCAGCTCCAAGAGATTGTGTAAACTGAATGCAAAGTTTAAAGGCAATTCATTACAATTACTTACAGATAAGACAGTTTCAAATAACTGCAACAAGAAAGGATGCATTTCTTCCTCGTCATCTGCTGCATTGTTCTTTTTCTGTGGCACAGCAACTGAAATTGCAAATTTCACAGCAAAATCCAGGCCACGTTCAATTGTAGGCATTTTGTCTCCTACTACGAAGAAACACCGTAAGTAACACATAAACTCCTGAAGAAAGTCTTCCATTTTACTCTGAAAACAGACCAAAGTGTACACTCAGCAAGTTCGACAGTTACAGGTAAAACTAAATCAACACACAAATTGTACTTTCGGTGAATATGTAAATATAATCTAGAAATGTAAACAAATGGCTATCGTGTAGAATAGCAGCCTCTGCTCATCTACTGCATGGCCTAGCTCCTTCTACAGAGAGATCCAAAAATATCAGAACCACTGCGCAGAGGGAAACACGATAACCGTAGCTGATGTACATAAGGGCATGCAGATTATTTGTTTTTCTCTGTGCTGAAAATGCAGTATTGAGCTGACAGTGATATCCTGCGGCTGCATTATTACCAGTGTACTTTATTATTTAGTGTTGTACTTAGTCACAAAGTGTATTGTGGCTCATCTACTGCGCAGCGTGTGTTTATTTATGATTGGTATGTGTTAACTCAGTCAGCTCTCCAGGTGCAAGTACAATTTGCAGCACGATTTCCAAGTGTAAAAGTTCTAGGCCACAGTAAATGTTCAGGCTTAGAAATCTAAAAGATGGCATACAGTTTATACTGAAGAAACATTAGATGACACTGGTCATCACTTGGTGAATTCCCCCCAAAAATCGCTTAGGCATCTTTCACAACAGACAGGCATTTCTTATGGCTCTGAGCAAAGAGCTATTAAATTGCTTAAACTAAAACCATATAAAATAACTGTGGCACATGCTCTTAAATCAGGTGATCCTGTAATTAGGCGCACATTTTGTGAGTGGACTCTCAATAGTGTATACAATGACAAAACTGACCCACATTTAATATTTTTCACACACGAGGCTTGGCTCCACCTTTATAGATATGTGCATACACAAATTCATCGTTATTGGAGCTGTGAGAAATCTAATATTGTTCATGAAATACCCCTTCTTGATGGAAAAAATGTATGGTGCGCCATTAGTGGAGAAAGAGTTATAGGCCCAATTCAATAGAGTGTGAAGTGTGACAGTGGAAGAAGCAATGCTGAAAGATCAAAGGGCGAAGGTTCAGGAGACCTACAAGATGATCCCTGATGTCAGCAAGACCTACATTCACAATATTTGACCGATCATTTAGGGTATACCAAGGTGGGTGGAGGCATGCTCACAAAGGGAGTGCATTTCCATCAGGACAACGCTAGTCTGCACATTTCCCACATGACAACCAATCTCATCAACAAATTTGGATGGGATACTGTGACACACCCTCCTTACAGCCCAGACCTAGCCCCAAGTGACTACCATCTCTTCCCTGACTTGAAGAAACATCTGCGTGGGACGCATTTCAGAATCGGAGAGGAACTGAAAGAAACTGTTTCAAGCTATCTTCGCCACGCAGCGGGAGAGTTCTACGATGCAAGCATACAAAAGATGGTACACCACATGCAAAAATGCATTGATCAGAACAGTGATTATGTTGAAAAATAAGAAAAGTCTAAGCTTTCCAAAAATGTATTACTCAATGTCAATAAATATATTTTTCATTGTGAAAAAAATTGGGAACCTTATTTTACAGACAACCCTCGCATTTAACAATTTAAGATTCAAATTGGTCCATGACAGATAAATTTATGAATTAACGTACAAAGTTTGTTATCTCTAAATCCATGCTTTCCTCCAATCTGAAAACTGAACTGAACTTCAAATTTTTCAGTTGAGGGTCATATGATCATGAATGGATGCTTTGTTTATTATGGAAGTGCTCTCCTCCGGCCGAGAACTTAACTGAACTAATGACTGAATCTCATCTTATTCGTCACTAGATTTTTAAGTTTTCCACCAGAAATCTAGGTTTCAAAAATAACAGTGGCAGTCGTTTTTCCAGTTCAGTTCAGTTGAGCTTGGGCCAATTGAAGTGAGGTTATGGTAGCGGCATTGGTTTGCTTACTTTCATGCAGTGAAGAGGAAAGAACTACTCATTTGTTTCGTTAGAACGAACTTATATACAATCTAGAGCATGCAGAGTATAGAAATGTAGAGGAGAAAAAAAGACTTTGAAAGTAAACAAAGGAATCCAGAAAATCAAGTACTTAAGTAAGTAAGCCTTACTCTTTCTGGATAACGTTTAATAATTTTCAGTTTGTTTCTGCTCTGGAATAAAAAAGCATGCAAAGACTCTGGCATAAGTGCAGCACAACAGTGTTGGCTTGGTGGGTGTAACATCGTCATGTAGGCAGTAATCCAACTACACGTGATTGTTAGGTAAAATTGCGTATCTGCTAAAATAGCTTGGGACATTCAAAGTTGAAGTTCATAAAATATAATGATGCCTCATTAAATTCATTTTGGTCACCCTTTAATTACATACATATATAACTAAATACATAAATGTAACCTGACTGGGAATTATTTTCAATTAACGTGTATTACTACAAGTTGTGCAACAAATGGGTGCAACAAGCGACGTTGAGCATTTTGTAACTTTAGTTATGTTGTATTAATACAAAATATAGACATATATTGATATAAAGAAACACTATTTTAGGCTATGTCAGTGCATTCTGGAACTGATTAAAGTTCATTTACCTATACCTAGCATAGGTAATATTAAGACTGGATTTAAATTTGGCGGTTATCTGAAGTACTCCACAAACTTTTGTCCCTCAAGTGTCCCATAACCAAAATCTCAAAGGCACCTTCTAAACTACAACTAGCCAACATGGAATATACCTCAGAGCGTTTCCCACAACTTTGCTCATTATCAGTATTATCTGTTAATTCATCGACCAAAATAAACAAAAACATCAAAGTATCCAACTCACTTTCTTCACTGCCATGCAGCTTTCTCAAGCACATTTCAGCCATTTTACCCAATGATATGGTGTTTTCAGTTCAATTTCCTGGGAAAAATTAACTGAAAACTGAACTGAAAGGATCTGAACTTTACAGTTCAGTTTTCAGACTGGAGGAAAGCAAAACTTAAGTACAATTTGGGTAATCCAGCTTCCCTAATAGCTCCAAATAGTCTTTAGATTCAGATTTATTCACCAATGTAACAAAAAAAAAAAAATGTTACAAGGTTCGTCAAGATGTACAATACTTAAAATATATATTTACAGAGATTTAACATTTTGTTTACAGGAGAGGTATTGTTTAACATAAGCAGAAGTTCCTGATTTATGTTCTTCTACTGAATAGAAGACATTTATCATAAAATAGGCTTAAATTTCTTTTTTAATTTTCCCTTCTTCAATTATGGCTTTAATTACGCAAGGTAAGTGGTTATACAGATCCTTTGCATTACTCTCAGTAACTTATTTTCTAATGAATCTCTTAATCTACTTCTAAAACAATTTTGTTTACTTCTAGTGTTGTGGTCGTGTATGTTTCCATTTTTACTTTCTTTATGGATCCTGATTACAAGACATTATATATATCACACACATACACACAAACAGGCTAAGGTTAATAAATTTAGTGTTTTGAATGCATCATATATATCACACACATACACAGAAACAGGCTAAGGTTAATAAATTTAGTGTTTTGAATGCATCTACACATGAACTTCTTGGTATTTTTCTAGTTTAAGTGTGAATGTATGAATGCATAAACGTAGTATAAACGCTACCAACAGAGCAAAACATGGTGCTTAAAGGTTAGTTTAGGCAAAAGCTCCAAGTAACAAGAATTTAAATCAGCTATTTGAGGATTATGAATGAGAATCAAAACTGAGATATTCTTTTTGAGAAAAACTTCGAGGTTTTACATAACTTACCTTTTTATACAGCTTCTTCATTTGAGATATTAAGGAATCATGTGAAGTTACGTTCTTCTGGGAATTGATGAATATTTCTTTCATTTTTGAGCCAGAAGTTAAACCCGCTTGTTTTGCAGTTTTTTCAATTGATTTATTCATCATTTCAAATTGCTCTCAAACAACAATATGACAGCACTACACAACAACAAATTGGCTCCAATATTTCAAATTCTCCTATTTGAATTAGAGTTGCCAACTCGACAAATCAAAACGCACCGAATCCTTTCTTAAAACGCACAAGAAAAGCACTAGAACACATATGAACGTTCAACATTTCTCCCGCCATATAAAGTATTTTGACAAAGTAGGATTTCTAGTTATTTTCCAATGCTTATTCTAACAACCTTAATTATATAAATACAATTTCAACCTACTAAAATAATAAAAATAAAACACATATCGTTAATTGTAATATTTCCCATAATTAGTCTACTGAAAGCAACAGCAATTCCTACGTTCTTAACGTCGTTTTCTAAACTGATAGACAGAGCTGTATATAATCGGGTTTTAAGATACATGTAGTTAAACTACATACTTTCATCATCCCAGTTCAAATTTAGAAACAAAAATGTCAACGCCGTGCTAACTTTTGGAGCAGTAACAGCCTTGAATAAAACAGAATTGCCATTAGGGATATTTTGTGACTTAGGGAATGGACAATATTGATCACTATGGGCGTCGCCTCCCTGGAAGTTGTTCATATATGTAACGGGGTAAATACGTAGGACTGAATCAGGTGTCCCCCCCCGCCCTCCTTCACCTTCTTCTTATTCTTCTTCTTCACCTTAAATAAAAATGCCGGCAGGGGTTAGTGCAATATTAAGCCTCATTTTTATTTTATTGCACAAGTCTTGTCTAGGATAGTATATATGCTTGAACCAAGGATTAGAATTTATATTATTTATCCAATCGTCTTCTGGATGTTCCTTTAACCATTGTGAGTCTGTCTTACGTTTAATATCATGGAAGATATCTTTAGGTGGTAATTGTGCATTTATTTTTTCTTCTATCTCTCTTGCTTGCTTGGCCAATTTGTTTGCTTCCATATTACCTTCTATGTTTTTGTGACCAGGAACACATAAAACTTAATTTGACAATTTTCTTGATAGGTATAATACACCTTGAATTTTATTTATCTCAATTAAATTCTGGTTACATTCAAGTACAAAATTATTTAATTTATTCAAAACATTTAGGGAATCAGAAAAACTTAGGCTTAATTGTATCTTACTTGTAGTGATATAATTTATCGTACTTCTAATAGCAATAAGTTCCGCAGAATATATTGCAAATTCATCACTCATTTTAACTTTAATATGATCTTTGGATTCACTTAAATAAACTGCTGCACCAACATCACCTTCTCTATACCTGGATCCATCAGTGAAAAAATATTGCACATGTGTTAACCACCGGATAAATATCTGTATATTCTCTGTATAATTGTAGCGCATTGTGTACATTTTTTATCAAAGTATTTGTTTGATTCAACATCTAACTGACAATGAAGTATATTCCAGTGAACACGGTGTCTAGAAGTATGTTCTGTTTTTCTTTACCATTTTTCTATATAGAATTCACATGTACATGATGCTCAAGTTTTCCTTAAAGTAATTTAAAATGTTAGATACTATTATACAATTGATCCAGACACGACACACAAGCTTATCTTCCGAGCAGTAGCCCAACTTAACCACACATTTACAAGTTAGATGTAATTGTTTTAATCTAAACGGAATGATCCCAAATTCTTTAAATGTTGGAGTTCTTGACGGTGTTCCAGAAAAGCCCAGGCATTGTTTAATTATTTTATACAATGATCAATTAAAAAAATCTTCGCTTTTACGTGATATTCCGCCGAATAGTATAGCTCCATACTCCAATGTAGAATTTATCAAATTGTTATATAATATTCGTAGAGTATAAGGATGAGCTCCCCATTTCTTTCCAGAAATATATTTGAAAATATAGGAGATTTATTTAAGTTTCTCACTATCTGATTTATATGTAGATTCCAGCAGATTCTGCTGGGGGTGATGGCCACCCTGTGTTGCCGAGGGTGATTACTGGAGACCGGTCCTCCGCTTCTCCAAGGGATATTCAACCACTATCCGTGGCCCCGACTTTGCAACTCTCAGAATGTATCAGTCGTGACTTTGGGCTACATTTGTCGGAAACCCAAATGCACCAAATTCTGGATTACGCTCGAAAGCTTCTTACCGATTATTCTTGTGACATTATTCGTACCTCCGTCTCCTTGGAAACTCTAGTTTTCGACCATGCTTAATTTGTTTGCAGTGGAACGCCCGAAACTTACACTCTAAGCTTCCAGAATTAATATTTCATCTATGTCATTATAACATACATGTGGCAGTCATTTGCGAAACGTGGCTGAAACCGGGTTTATCCTTTTCTCTCCCTTCCTTTCGTATTCTCCGTTCAGATCGCGCAGATGGTTATTGTGGTGTAGCACTCATGGTACATCAATCTCTTTCCTTTACGGAGTACACTCCACCCAACGTATAGTCAGTAGGAATACTGCTCGGCTCCCTCACGGTTATTGCACTATATAATCCCCCTACTTCTCGCCCTACTGAGGTACAATGAGATCGGCTATTCCAACACTTGCAGCCACCATTTATTATCTTTGGCGATTTTAATCTCAGACACTCCTTCTGGGGCGATTCTCTCGATACGAGGGAAGGTGCTGCCCTTGCACACTGTCTCCTTCATCGCCAGATTAGCTGCTTAAACCACCCTTTACCTACACGCACTCCTGCACCAGGTACTGTTCCAACAGTGCTTGGTTTGGTCTTGTGCAGCCCTGGTCACTCTTCTCTTTAGAATTGGTCCATTTTGCCCGATTCGTGGGGAAGTGACAATTTCCCTATATTGCTGCAATATCGCCCCCCTTTCCACTGTGTGTGGCCTCCTCCGATGCCTCGTCGTCGACTGTCCCATATAAACTGGGATAATTTCTGCAGTTTCCCTACAGAGCGCCAAGGTTATTGTCAAATTCTCGTGGGATTCATAAGTATACTGAATTCATAGATATCCTACATGCCTACTTGGATACCTTTCATCCCTGCTACGTGCATCGTGCCAGGAGACGAGGATTTCCGGTTTGGTGGACCCCAGAATGTTCTATTTATGTAGCTCGCCGCAAATAACCAATGGCCACTTACCGGCGCTCGCTATCCCTCACGGATTATCTACACTATAAACAACTGGTAACTATGACAAGGCGGTATCTCCGCTCAGTCAAAAGACTTGCCTGGCTACAGAAGGTAGGAACTATGGACATTGTATCGTTGGTTTAGTGGTGAATTACCTGCACGTAGCTTGCAGGATCCTATAGAACCTGAGGTCCTCATCAATGTTTTGTATGTGTACGTCTGATTCGACATCACCTCCTCCACCTGGCATGCTTTCGCTTGTTTCCATGCCTGATGATCCCTTCACCCAGTCGGAGTTTGTAGTTGCTCTGTCGGGTACTAAATCCACCTCTTCTGGTCCTGATGAGATCTCCTATGCGATGCTCCAGCAGCTGCCACATTCCTGGAAGGAGCAACTTTTACTTTGCTTTAATTATTTTCTGAGTTATGGTATTCTGCCTGTTACCTGGAAGCACTTCACAGTTCTCCCCTTCTTGAAACCAGGAAGATCTCCCACTTCTCCATCTAACTTTCGACCCATTGCTTTATCCTCTTGCCCCCGCAAAATATTTGAACACCTCCTCGCCAACCGGCTGTATGATTGGCTGGAACATCGACATTTTTTCCCTAAATGGTACACCGGCTTCTGCAGAGGCCGTTATACTCTCGATAGCTTATCCCTTCTGTTAACAGGTATCTACTTATCCTTTAAATGAAATACTACTCTCGACGCACTTTTTCTACACATCGCACGAGGTTTTGATTGTGTTTCGCTGTTCATACCTTTTAACCGGCTGTCACAACTCGGCGTTCCAGCGCGGTTTTGTAACTCACTGTATCAGCTGTTTGTGGAACGCCGGATTACAGTGCATTCTGGGGGTACTGTGGTGGGACCCCGGACTACAAGTGAGGGTTTGCCACAGGGTTCGTGAATAAGTCCACTCCTATTTCTGGTTTACATCACAGAAATAGTTCTGCCTCATGCTCGACTGCTGGTGTACGCGGATGACGTTGTGGCAATGTAGCCCAACCTCGTCTTTCCTTAAATAACGCCGTGACAACCTTGCGAGAGTGGACCGACTCACGGTGAATAGAGAAAGCAGCCCACGTCAATTTTCCCGTACTCGTCGCCACGTTCGCCTTCCCCCAGTTTACTGGGATTCCCAACCTGTACGTGAGGTTAATACATACACCTTCTTGGGTATTACATTTGATCGTCGTCTAACCTGGCGGACACATATTTCTCGCTTACGCAACAGGTTGCACAGTAAGCTCTACTTCTTTCGTGCGTTATTATGGAAAACCTGGGGCTCCCTCCCCAAGGTACTTTTGCACCTATAAAAGGGGATGATCACGTATGAAATCTTTATCTGGGGTACTACTACTGATGCATTATTGTCCCTACAGGTCAGCCTCAATCGCTTTCTCCGACTTGTGGTGGGCTATACCCACTCGACACCTATAATGGTAATGCACAGAGAACTAGGCCTCATCCCTTTGAAACATCTTGCCTCGGTGGTGGCTTTACGCAATCTTCTCGCCCGTTGGGGCAGCACAGCTTTCCACTATTCCCTAAGTTGCAATTGTTACTGGAATGCTGTCCGGATGGAAGGCTTCGTATGGAAGTCATGGCCTAACCACTAATGGTATATTAGCATACCGGTTTCTGACCAACCACGCCCGGTTTTTACATCGTGCCGAAACTTACCCATGCTATTCTTTGGACTATGTCACAGGCTTACATAACATTTCGTATGTCACGGCATGTGTGCGTGCTTTAGATTATCCTGTAGCCTTCCGAGCACGTCTATTATTACAGGCTCCAATTCCTGTTGCAGGAGATGGCCGCCTAACTTTTTTTTACCGATGGCTCACGTCAGTAGTTCCGCTGAGTCATCATTGCACGTGTGTATGGAGGGTTTTCGAAGGTCACGTGACGCCGGCTGAGTATAAGCACACAGTCAGTAGCAGTTCAGTTAGAGTAATTTTAGTTCGTGAGTTTAGGACATAAGCCGTCGTGTGCAGTTAGTTTTAGTTACGAGAGTGAGTCGGGCAGCACGTCAGCCGGTATGTGTGAGTCGTCGAGTGATTCTATCGTAAGAGTAAAGATATAAGAGACAGTGAAAGTGGAGAAAGACATTGGAAGACATAAAAATTATCAGAAGAACAATTGTGAATTATAATATCAGAAAAGACTACAAGCTCTGTTGACAACGAGAAGAAAATTGTGCAGTTGTAAATTTAGAGGACAATACAGTGTTAGAAAACTAATAGGATTTTGCATTCTGCTATTTTATTACAATATTGTGTGTGTGTGTGTGTGTGCGTGTGCGTGTGCGTGTGTGTGTGTGTGTGTGTGTACTTTCATTTTGCAATTCCGGCTTTGGGATAAAAATTGGGAGTCGTAAGCACAATACAGCTTCCCTGTTACTTTGGTTCCTTTTTGGAGTTTTACATTATTATACGTGTTTTCTTTCTCTATACTCTCTGGTCCTGACGCTGTGTTTGCAGTGTAGGTGTCTTTAGAATTGAAGCTCTTTGATGAAAGCAAGCTAAACAAGTTACAGAATTTTATTGTTCAATACGTTGTCAAGTGTTATCGTTGTAAGTAAAATAAAATTGTAATTTACCTCTGCTTCATGTACATATTATTTCCCGAACTGAATTGCCTATCGAGGTCAACTCTCAACATCGCTTATTACGTACATGTATCATTTTATACAACTTGTAATAAGGTTATTGACAATAATTGATACTTGGGATAGGTTAGGTACATATGTAGTTAACAGTGGCGACATGTTTGTCGTGAGGAGGAAATACGTTGCAGCAAGCTGCACGCATAAATTACGCAGCATGCAGATGTGATGCCTAAAGTTCTTTACCTTTACCTTCAGAAGTGATTATTGGTAGAAATCCACTCGCCCGCTGCTTTACTGTTGCGAAGTATTCCGCAAATTCTTCACATCATTTTGGATCCGTTTGCAGTAGTAGCAGCAGTTCTTTTTTGATTGATAGTCTGACCCATAGTATATCGGCAGTAGCATTTTATGCTCATAAGTGCCGAGAAACTTATTTGACCGCGTGCCGTCGACACCAGTAATATTAGCAGTGCATTTGTAAACATCTTGCTTAAGAAAATAAATCGGTACTTTTTGAAGCTTTGAGCAGTTTTACTTAAATCATGACTATTGGGAGATATTAGTTCACTTTTAAGGCTCTCACTGTTAAAACATTCAGGGGAACTGTTAATTAGTGATGCAAATGCAGTAGTAGGAAGTTCTTGGAGAAAGATTACAAAACTGTAGCATCTTGCAATTTTAGAAATGACAGTTTGTTTAAATCACACTACCATTTGTGTTGTGTGGATATCATTGATGCCTATTAAAATGCAGCTACAGAAATGAGATTATGAATATTCAGTGTCAAAATGTTTTGATTTTAGGAGATGCATCTGCAATGTCATTGGCAGTTGTCTTAAGGTATTGTTGATAAGCTGTATCACATTTTGATTTGTTCACAATTTCAACACTTCCTTTATGTTGGGATTAACATGGCTTAACAGGATGGGACGTAATGGACAGTTCTAACACATATTAACTAGAGCTATTGGTAATGCCAAACTTTACCTTAACATTAGATAAAGTTAGGAGGTTACGTGACTAATTTGAACCAATCAGCGAGTAGTGCCATGCAGGAATAAATTGTGTTTCTCTATGTAACTGCTTGCATCAAAACTCCTTTTGTTTCTTTTGTTTAGCTCCTAAAGTAGTTATAGGCATCTGCATACTTTATTCGCCATTTAAACATGTTTTTAATTCATTTCTTTTGTTTAATTTTTGGAAAACATAAGTAACCTCTGATTAGAAGAAGAGAGCTGCTTTGAATATCCGCCATGTCTGCCGAGTAGAAGAATGACCAATGAAAATAATTCCAATTACTTAAGTGCACCTTAATAAACCTAGGTTCATACTTTATGTTATGTCCTGTTGCATTAAGTGACTTCTTTACTTTCTCTGTGTGTTAAACAGTTGACTTGGATGATATAATCACTCAACACTCATTAACTGCTTCACTTATCTTCCTTTCAGTGTGACAGTACACATGTAGCTGACTCACACACAGTAAAACTGAAAACTGACTGACTCATATGTCTACCTAATTCCTCTATTCATTGGCTCCCCATTCTGATTCTAGTCACGTATGCGCTCGCCTGTGGCAGCCTGACCTTGAGTATCTTTGATCCGTGTACCAGCAGTAGGGTAAGGCCCTGAGCCTTTTCTGTGTTGCACTGTCATCAACTGACATCATTATTTTTTTTTTTATTTCAAAACCGTGTTGAATGAATGTTATACAAATAGTTCCCTTAGTCCAAGGCCAGTGGGTTTTCATTTCCAGGAACTTCTTAGGAAGCATGCTGTTGAAATACCTGACATGTTTCCAAAGGGGGAGAGACATACCTCCCTTGATTATGTACTATGTGCCAAGATCTTTGAATGACAGTATATCAGAAGTTTACAATGCCTGCATCTAGTATCCACACTTTTTTGTTTAGAATTTTTGTCAAGTTAGAAAACAGTCCTGTTTCATGACTATCGAGTTATTGAGTATTGTTTTAGAAGAGAAGTTGGAAGTAATGATGAGAGGAGTATGATTGTGTGACATTATATACACTAGTTCCGTTTCATGACCTTACACATTGCTTGCCCTGATCTTCTGTTAATAGTGCATTTTGTTTCTTAACAGACTTGCAGCAACATTTGGGAAATGGAGAGTGCAATAGAAGTGAAAGTAGAAGATCCCCTCTCAGTCGATGATGCCTCACAGAATCAGAGCGACTTTGTTCCCAACAATGTTGAACTGAAGTCTAGCAATAATTCTCTGCTTCTGGAAAATTATTGTGATGTGGCAATCAAATCAGAAACTCCTTTTCCAGACTTTTATCCACAGAAAGAAAGTGAAAGTCTTTCCAAACATTTTGCAAACCAGATTAGTTCTGAAACTGTTACATGTGGCAAGTTCTACGAGATAGATATCAAAATAGAGAGTGGTTCTGACAAAGAGGGAGAATTTCTTCCACAGAGTGCTACAGTAGTGAAGATAGAAGGTGAAAATAATGATTTTGAAATTGATAAGAAAGTAGTAATTAAAGAAGAACCTTGTTGGTCGCTGGAAGCAGAAACATCATCTGTTTGTGAAGATGACATTAAGGTATGTTATGTAGAAATCTATCAGTTATAATCTTTGTTTATCATTTCTTGATGTGATATTTCAATTGTGTAATACAGAGTTAAGGATAACAGGTAGTTTGTGAATATGTACACTGCTTGTTGTCATCTGTAAAACAGTCTACAGTCTTTCATGCTATCACAACTGACAATTTTTTCTTCTAACCTTGCTCAGCCCTTTTGGTATCTTCACTTTCTCGGGCTCTTGTACACTAACTATAATATTACAATCATTTGGCATTGGTTGAATCTTCTTTACAACGACCGATGTATCTTCTATGATATACGTGCACAGCTGTCTCACACTTTTGGTGACACTGAGTGACTCGTGTCTGTAACTGTAAACTCAACTCACTGCTGTTTCCTGGTCTCCTTATTTAATGGGGATGATGTCACACAGAACTTTCTCAACTTCTACACACACACTAGCGATCACATGACCAGATCTTTCTTTGAAAATCCTGGAGAAAGCCCCTTTTGTCTAGCTGCTTCCATTGTTAGTCATATACACACAGTTATGTGAGGGGGAAGATATCTAAATTACTGGATTTGTACCAAACCCATTTTGATTTATTGTTTAATCATGTCTTTTGTTGGTTAATGCTGGATTTCTGATAATGAAACCATTAATCCTCTTGCTCTCCAATATTTCTAACTCAGTAATACAGCATTGAAGATGATCTATATCCATTTCCTCTTGAAGATCACAAAGTGGTGAAGAATAAATCCCAGTCCTATGGAGATAATCATGGCCCATAAATAGTCTAAAGATTGCAACTGCACTTTATCATGGGTATCCAGGAATGTTTTCATTTGTGATAGATTCCCATCTTTTGAAATGTTAGAGTGATATTGTGTAATAATTTCTTGAAATTGTAGGTTTATAATTCTTTTTATTGTGTGGAAAGAGTTGTGTATACTACTGCATCCCTTTTTGGCTAGATCATTGCCAGACAGTCCACAGTCCACTGAAAAACTTGTTTTCTTTAATTTGGTGAGATGAAATAGACTTCTCCAACACTTGAGAATTTATTGATATTTTGGTGTTCAAGTGTATGTTGCTCTTGAGTCAGAAACAATCACTGCATTCTGGAATTGTGTTATTCTGTACCGAAGATTTTGAAGTGTTGTGCATATGGCTTCGACCTCTTTGTCAAAATTTGTGGCACCAAATCCAAGAGGTTTGTAGAAGGAGAAGAGATGACACGTAGCTCCAGTACATGCTCCAGTTTGCTTTGGCAATAAGGAACCATCAGTAAAAATATTGTTGTTCAGGGAATCTTGTGTGAATGGTTTATAAAGTTAATGATTTCAGTACATCATTTGAGGTGTCACCCTCTTTAACTTCCTCCATTAGTTCTATATGGTACTCAATATTTAGAGTTTGTGTAGGATTGATCTTTGAGAGTAAATTTTCTTTGTTAGCAGGAAGGGTTAGTTGATTTTTGTTTAATCATAAATATTATAGTGAGAAAATTTGTATATGTATAGTTGTGTTTATCTCAGAGATGAGCACGTTCCAAGTCCTCCATCTCAAACTACCCTTTTGTTGTAAAATTATCTTTTTGTTTTATTTTTAAAAATAGTGGCATAATTGAAATGAAACTGCCTGTTTCAGTGTTCTACCTTTCCAATGTGTGTATCATAGTTGCATGACAAATAATAAAAATATCTCACATTGTGTGAGCATCCTTTGAATTTTGTATAAATATATTTAAGAACCATTAAAAACATAACCACAGGGAAAATTGAAGCTAATACTAAGTGTTCCATGTGCAATTTTATTTCCCAAATATCATCTAATGACATGCATATGTAACTGGAAAATTGTGTTGAAATGCATCAGAGAAAAGACATGCTATTATTGAATATGCTAAGTTGTGAGTAAGCATAGGCTTTCACGGCCGGTGTTTGTAGTTCTAAAAGAGTCTTCTGGGCTGATTTGCCGTGGTCTGCTGGAGTAACTTGGTCCAGCAGACCAGGACAAATCAGCCCGGAAGACTCTTTTAGAATTATGTTAAGTTGTTTAGACATAACAAACGTAAATATGGTATATAATATTTAATTATTAAAATGGTATTTTTTTAATCATTGTCCTGAATCTATGCGCATCAAAAGGAAATAATTTCAAGGTTGATCATGACCATATGATCAACACAATTGAATCAATGAATAGCCAATCAATTATGGCTGCTATGTCCATAACTACAGAAACAACAATTGCCCCTATAGCAAGGTAATGAATGAAGGCTACTACTAGCATGGTATGCATCGCAAGAGGTGGTCGTGTATTGGTGCTACCAAACAGAGAAGTTATCAATGATCCAACGACGGACATACCACAAAAGAACATAATTGAATACAGTGCGGGAATATATGACACATGCAGTAGTATGGTGAAAATTTTTAAATATTAAAGAAAGAGAAGAGTAAGGATATTTCTCTGATGAGTTCTTACAGTTCACATGCCTAACAGCTTCGAGACTTGAGTATATTGCTCATTATACAAGTGAGTGATAGATTGTGAATATATTGCAAGCTAGTAGTAATAATAGCTGAGGATCTGAATTATTACTACAAATAGTGATACCTCACCCTTATTTGTCCGTCTGCACCCTTAATGCCCTGAAGATAAGACTGCAAAAACCGTTACACTTAAATGCTTACAGTTATTTTTCTTCTGTTGTTTTCATTGCAAGAAACTCATCCATTCTTTGTAATAAATAGTACATAACAAGTGTTGTATCATGCACCTCTGGTCAATTGAAGAGTGCAGGACCCTCTAGACACCGGACCTGACACAGGCATTCAAGATGGTGGCCGTATATGGTGGGAACTACTTAAAAACAACTCGTCTACAGGCTATGATTTCAACGCAGTAAAATAAAACTGTGGTGTAATAACACGCCTATTTTGTGAATATGGGCTGTGTTAAACACAAAAACACTCTTAAACATGAACTCAAGTAAACAAAAAAGAATGACATTTAATATTAAACAATAACCAATGGGCAATGAAATATATAACCTTAAATAACATTCATCCAATCTACAGTTTTACATGCCATTATGTAGCTGTATTACACACTCAAATTACAAAGAAGATGGACAAAACTGCAAGCAGCATGTTACTTAAATAAAACAGAACTGTTGACATTGAGTTGATTCAGAATTATTAATCATTGTTTACACTGTTTCTCACACTGTACCCTGTACATAATGCTATACATAGTGGACAAAGTTTATCGGCAGTCCCCAGGAGTTAAAAATGGTGGACATTACACTAAACAGCTGACGGAAGTATCACAAAAAGCAGTCCTGCCAACGTACACAATAAAGCCATTTCTAACCTCAAATATCACAAGGTTAAAGTAACATGCGTTCAAACATAATAATTCTTCAACATGGTTACCACTCAACACATGATGAACCTACTCATCTTTGGCAAATCTTGTTCTGCAATAACACTTTTGGATAAAACTACTTGAGAGTGCTAAATATCGTAGTATATGAGGTGCACTATGGTGTAGCAAACACAAAAATAACAACAGTAACTATAATTGCATACACTGTTCTAAAAGAACTCAAGACAAAATCACGCAAAAACGAGCATTACGTCCACTGATTGATTAATTAATACATCTAAACAGAATCTTGTTTTAAAATCTATCGGTTGGTCTCTCTGCAATGTATTCATAAACTGGCAACACAACAGATGCAATAACACCAGCTATGGCCATAGCTTTACCTGGTTATATGTTACAAACAGTTGGTGGAACTAATGCAACCCAAGGGATGGAATATCACCAAATATAACCAGATTGCACATTAATGGGGAAAAAATGTCAAGGTTGTTTTTGGGGTATCTCAATAAGCTGTGCCTATTATACCTATACAAAACATATACTGGATGGCTGATATACAAATGCTGCTATTTAAAGTAATTAGCTAACTACTGAATTCAAAAGCTGTAGGGTGGAATTTTGCTTCTTCTTTTACTGAAAAGTTTTGATTACTCAGTTTGCAACAACATATTATTCAGCACTCCATGACACTTCATTTTACAGGGGGAATCCACAAAAGCAGATGAAATGTTAAAAATAATAACCCTAGAACAGCACTGTAAATTAAATATATGAAATACGTAATCTTAAATCAACATTGTAAAACAACTTTGCTACAGTCTACAGTTTTACATGCAGCAACATAACACTACTTCTAAACTACAGCTACACATTTAAATTACAAAGACAGTAAATAATGTATAAATACAAGCAGCATACTACTTACATGAAACAAATTGTTGGTGTTGCAGCTGTCACTAATTGAGTTCATTCGAAATTGTCTTTCACTATTTACACTAATCACAATGTTATATATAGAACATATATACACCAGCAACTAACACAAATAACGCTGCAATTTATAGTAATTAAATACTGAATTTACAAGCTTTATGTCGCAATTTACCTTTTGTTTTAACTGGAAGTTCCTCATTTTTAGGTTCACAATAATTACGATCCAGCAGAAATGAACGAAGACCACTTGAAGACCTTTGAAGCATTAAGATCAGAAGAAACTACAGTTCAAAAGTATTGGAAAGCACTAATGCTAATGGCTTCATCGCCAGATGCAAGGCACTAGAAAACAACAACAACATAATTACTCAAAATATTTTCTTAGCACTTTGCAACACTTCTTAACAAGTTTTTGTAGAGGCAGTCCACAGAGTGCAGTGCAAAATGAATCCTCTCTTATAAGAAACTCAGCAGCAAAATGCTTTATGCATACAGCTGACTTCTTTGAAGGCGTAAACTGTTCATGGCATATGCATCTTATCCATTTGTCTCTAAGCTCTTCATCTTTTGGAAAAATGAATATCGGAACTAATGAACTTTATTGTAGTTGGATTTGCATCCGGGAACGCAATAGTTAAGGGCCATTGTGATGTTTTAGGTTAGGTAATATGGCAACAAGAACACACACTATTGGAACAATTTTTCCTCAACAACCTCTCACCACTGTAATCGTGACACAAATTGTACTTGCAAACAGATAAATTAACCACATTATACATCTAATGTAGCCATAGTCTTAGGCAGAAAGCACATGGCACAGTTAACACGTTATTGGATTTATTCCCGTTCCCTATACTGCCCAAATAAAAGACTAAACACTCGCTTCATTAATATGAAGACAAACTTACATAGGAATTATAACAAACAATAACTCAAAGACATAGAAAACAATACCGATAGTGTGTGGAAACACCTCAGAAATCACCACCAACTACCGGCACCATTTTTGTATAACTCAGATGCCAGTGACAGGTCTGTTATCTAGAGGGTGCTGAAGAGTGCCATGATTGCACAGTAGATGGCGTAAAGCCAAACTATACATATATTAAGTTTTAAATACTTTCTCTGGCGATCTGTTTTCTTTCACCCCATTACAAGCTCTCTGGTTCTGGACAACGCCTAATAATAATTAAATCAAGCCAACTACTTAAAATATAACTGTCTGATGTAGGAGGCTTGACTAATGCTGTACAGATGATTATGTGAAACTGTACATTATTATTATTCTTTTACAGGATGGGGCCTTCACTCCAGCAGAATCGTCGAGGTAAGACTTTGTATTATTTCGATAAGAAGCCTTCTGATGTTTGTGTTACATTTTCCTTTATCTATTGCACCGTAGTGGTGGTAATTAGTTTGTAAGACTGAAAAAGAAATCGAAGTGTGATCCTAATCCTTGGGAATCACCAGGAACAGTAGTAAGAAAGAAATGGCACATCCCCCCCACCTCTATTTGACAATACATTTCTGGTGTAGGTTTTAATGTGCAAATGTTAATAACATTGGAATGCCCTTAGCACATAATAACAAATGATAAACCTTTGAGAATTGACATTCTATAAACTTTAACAAACATACATGCTTAGGCTTTCACTGCCTGCATTAAAAAAATGGTAGATTTCAGTCTTGTATGCCGTGGTCCAGTTGATGAATTGACTGCATTGGGTATCTTTGGAGAGTGACTTCTGGCTGCTGAAGATGCCCAGCGCAGTCTTGGGTAAAACGTCAGATAATTCATCTACTGGACCATGGCCTACAAGCCCGAAATCTAAAATCTATTGGTTTAACAAACATAACCATATATTAATATGAAATTGTCACATCACCAAACTAGGTAAAACTCACTGGGCACTACTGACATATAATCAGTGTTCCCCTCCTTAATTAGAAAATGTAAAGGAATGCAGAGTTAGGATTTGGCACACTTAAAATGTGCACCAAAATAAATCATTGCCACATATAAACTGTACCCATAACCTAAAATGGAAAGGTGCAGCCCAAGTATCTTAATGGTCAGAACCAAGAAGGCTAATCAAAATTGCACTAGGCCTAAACATGGAACTCGCACTGAACTTGATGTCTGCACTGTCGAAAGGTCAAACACTCACATACCTGATGACAAGACTGGAGGAAGCCCTGCTCTTGCCTTTACCCAAGTACTCCCAGTGGCAGTTGTCAGTGTTAATTACACGGGTGCAGTCTTCCGGAGAGTTTATTACTAAACAGAAATAAAAGAACCCATATAACTCGTAATTGTGTGGTCAGCATACTATAGTAATATCATAAAGAAAGGAAATGTGCGTCTGTATGTAGAATAAATTCAAAATCATTCATTAGCACTCTCACCATTGAAACACCATTTTCTTTCAGTTTAATTTCCATTTTTATGTACAAAATGGTTATATGTTGTTTTAGATCTGAAAGTTATGTATGTGATACTGAAATTGTTGTTGTTATATATCTGTGGTATTTCAAATACTGATTATTTCAGGGAGAGCCCTTTCACAAATATGTTTCTGTATCACTGAATTATAAAGACAAATATTAGATAAATGACTAAAAAATACAATAACACTTTGATACAAAAATCTGACATCCATGGAATCAAGAAAATAACAAATCAAACATGGTAAAATCATAAGTTTGGAGCGTGACATTTTCACAATATGCAGTTACAATTTTATTTGCTTATCACAACCAGTTGAACGTTTAGATACACACTTTGTTTCCAAATAAATATCTATATTCTACCCAAGTTCTTAAGTGAAATTTCAATATGTGTATTCCAGTTTAGGTTATCGTTTTAACCAAATTCCCAGAAATCCTGTGTTACCTAAGTAATGTCATGTTCATCCATTTTAACGTTTAAGAAACTGTCTTGAGTTATCTTTATTAATAACTACTTTGTTTATTTGAAACCAAGTTGATGGTTGTTTCAGATTATTTATAATATTTACTTTCAGTTCATCTTCATTTCAACCTGATTGTGTCCTCTCAGACAATGAATGAAACTGTTTGATTGAGTTGTTAGCTTATCTTTGTCACAGTTGCACCATTTCCTATGGTTGTATTATTGTTAGTCCTGCCCATAATTATTACATGATCATTTAGGGTGAACTTTTCATTTGAATTAGCAGTTTCCTTAACCACATTTTCCTTAGTCAGTGTGACTACTTCACAATTTCATCCTCGTGAGAGTTCTGTAGCATTGCTGCTAACATCTGCCATGATTGTTGGTAAATAATCCTATTTTCTTCACTTTCCTTTTCCTTTCCTATGACGTGGTCCTGATGTGGTGGGCTGACACAGGAAAATCTATTGTAAATTTTAATTCTACTTCTTTGGCTTGCTCAGGTGATTGGTTAATATCCCAATTATTAATTAAAAAGATAAGACATGTACATTTTTTCCCCTCACAAGATGCTAATTTGCACACAACTTCTTATATGCTGTTTGTTTGTTTTGGATTACTTGTGTTGCCATCATTTATAACAGTTTCAGTTTGCTTAATTCTTATGAAAATTTCATGGCTTAGATTTGTAATCAACCTTACTTTGGCCATCAGTAAAAAGAATTAAATTAAAATACTTGCACATAATACAATGAGACAGAAAATGGATATTTTACAAAACCTAATTGAAATTAAATAGCATTTACTTATATTGATATAAATATAAAAGTTACACACTTTACTATTATATAAGATAATGCTTTGAAAGAGACCATTTTCTTACATCAGCTAAGTTTCAAATTAGTAAAGTCACTTCTTTTCTAACTGAACAAATAACAGCACATCCAAATTCTTATTAATCTATTTTATGTACACATGAGAAGAAAATAGTTTCTTTTCCACTTAAATTTTCTGTTACTTGTGTTTAGTAACATTTAGGTATTTGTTCTTAAATTTCAGATATAAAAGAGCAGCTGTATCCAGTTATACATCACATTCGTTCTCCAATGAAGACACAAGTTTCAATATGACAAAGGAATGTGAAAGTGCCTCAGAAACACCTTCTGGCATAAAACCACACAAATGTAACGTTTGTAACAAGGCTTTTACTCAGTTGCATCATTTGAGAACACATGGATTGATTCACAAGGGAATAAGACCACACAAGTGTGACACCTGTAACAGGGCTTTTACTGATATATCAGGTTTAAAAAAACACAAGCTGATTCATGAGGGCATTAAACCTCACAATTGTAGCATTTGTAATAAGTCCTTCACTCATTTGTCAAATTTGAAAAGACACAAATTAATCCATGAAGGCATAAAACCACACAAGTGTGGTGTTTGTGGAAAGGCTTACACTGATGTATCAAGTTTCAAAAGACACACATTGACTCATGAGGATGTAAAACCACACAACTGTGACATTTGTAGCAAGTCTTTTACTGATATAACACTTTTCAAAAGACATAAGTCGGTTCATGAGGGCATAAAACCACACAAGTGTGACACTTGTGACAAAGCTTTTACTGATTTATCAACTTTAAAAAGCCACAAACTGATTCATGAGGGCATAAAGCCACACAAGTGTGATATTTGTAATAGGGCTTTTACTGATTTATCGAGCATGAAAAAACACAAATTGATTCACGATGGCATAAGGCCACACAAGTGTGATCTTTGTGACAAAGCTTTTACAGATTTATCGACCTTGAAAACACACAAAATGATTCACAAGGGGATAAAACCACACAAGTGTAATACTTGTAACAAAGCTTTTACTCAGTTGCACCATTTGAAAACACATGAATTGATTCATGAGGGCATAAAACCACATGAGTGTGACATTTGTAGCAAGGCATTTACAGATTTATCAGGTTTGAAACAACACAAACTGATTCATGAGGGCATAAAACCACACAATTGTAGCATTTGTAATAAATCTTTTACTCATTTGTCAAATTTGAAAAGACACAAATTAATTCACGAGGGCAAAAAACCACACAAGTGTGAATTTTGTGAAAAGGCTTTTGCTGATTTATCAACATTGAAAAGACACGTATTGACTCATGAGGGCATAAAACCACACAAGTGTGACATTTGTAGCAAGTGTTTTGGTGATTTAACAACTTTAAAAAGACACAAAGTGATTCACGAGGATGTAAAACCACACAGGTGTGACATTTGTAACAAGACTTTTACGCGATTGCACCGTCTGAAACGACACAAAATGACTCATTAAGGTTATGATAATGCAAGTAGTAGAGTTGTTTTATTCATCAATGATAATAAAACCTAAGAGAATGATGGTTGTAAGAAGTGTTTCACTTGTTTTTCATGCATTCAAAAAACTTAATTTCATTAATGAATATGAGAGTTGTCTTAAGTGCTTTGTTAAGAATTTGCGATGGTTGTTCAGTACCTATTCCATGTTACTACACTGGCAGAACCTGTGGAGCAAATAGTTCCCTCCTTACATGCAGCACCTAACGGGTAAGCTTGCCTGGCCTAGTGTTTCTCCCTTCTCCTTGCCATACCTGGCTCAATCATGGAGGCGAGCATCGAAGAAGTCTTCAGCTAATTCACAACCAAGCAACAAGTTCACATCTAATAGGCTGTGAGCACCAACTTCCTGCAGCACAGAGGAGGTAGCACTTTGTTTGAAAGTAGTATGTCAATCTTTTCTTTGAGTTTTAAATTTAACTCTGCAATTCAAGTATTAGGGACAAGCCTCTCATCAGGGATTGCGGTTTCAAAATTTATCCATGCTTTAGTTAAGGGGACTAGGTAGTTAATGCATGTAAAACGATAGGGAAAGGAGTATATCTTTCTTTCATAGAAGTTTGAAAACAGTGTTGTTGTAATTAATTTAATTTAAAAGGTGAGTTAAATAATAACACTGAACAACACATTTCTCCGGGACAGTGATTGTCTGGTTGATAATGGAGGAAAGTTACCTTCAAAACGCGTCCCGGAGAAATATGTTGTAAGTGTTGTTCAGTGTTATTATTTAACTCACCTTTTAAATTAAAAAAAGGAGTATATGTTCAAGAAGCCATAAATCAGATATTAACATTCAGGATGCAATATACAGAAGCTTTTCTATTACTCATCGTTTGTGTGAAACTAGCAACTTACTAACAATAGATGCCAAAATCTATCCTACTGCAACAATTGAAACACATGCAATATTGTTGCTAAAAAAGTTCATCACTTGAATTATATTTACCATAGCAATTACTGCAAATTCTTTAAATTTAAAAGTAATTCTCTAATAGAGGTTTATCATACATTCATACCATAAACTCAAAATTTCTTGGTTTAGGTGTAATGTGCAGGAAGTGTGAAAAATGTAACTTTTCAGAAGAGCAAAAACAAAATGGCATACATTCACCAAATTTAGTTTAGAAAGCTCCAGTTTTATAACTATCTCAATACTAGCCTTCCTTATTTTCTTCCTTTTTAGCCCTCTCCTTTTCACGCTGCCTTCTTTGAACATCTCCATAGTTTTATCAACCTTAAGGTTTTGTATGTTCTGTCCTGATCCAATGTGCATTGGATTCTCTTATAGCACCTATCATTAAAGCACATTACAGTCAAAAACACCAATTTCATTGTTTTTGCTCCAGCATAATTGTTGTTGTAGTGTTTAACGCCCGCTTTTACTACTACGGCACCGCAGGCGAATCCAGCATAAACATTTTTACCTTCTGCACTAGTAAGTAGAGGTAGTATTGTATTCCACCCAAAAATTTAACATCAAGATTTCACCGGAAATATGTTTTGAAAAAAAAAAAAAAAAAATTGTTTGTTGTTTAACAATGCTGTCAATTGCTGGGATCACATTAGCATTGCCAGTGTGCAGGAATTTGGTCCCGCAGTTCTTTTACATGCCAGTAAAACTACTGACATGGAGCTGTCATTTTTAAGCACACTTAAAAAACATTGGTCTGGGTTGGATTTGAACCTGTGACCTTGGAATCACTAGGCCAGCATCTAACCAACTCAGACAGCCAGACCAACTATAAATGTTTTGAAGCCCCCTGAATGAAAAGAAAATTGCATTTTTAAAAAAAAAGGTCCGTGTTTGTCAGCCTGTGGACATCACAACTCAAAAACAAAAACTTGGATAGTAATCAAAGTTAGTATTTAAGTTTAATGCCTTTCAAGGATGCAACACGAAGATTTTAAAGAAAAATGCTCCACCCTAACTGCCCTTTACGTGGAAATTTTTTCGAAAATTTTCATTTTCTTGAAAATGGCTCTAACGATTTGGATTAAAATGCCATATGTTTCAAATATTTTTATGAGAAATGAAGTGCATATCTTAAATTTTCTGGCTGTTGCCCATGAAGTTTCATTTACTCTGGATTACTTGCATAACTGGTAAACCGTAAGAGATAGACCAAATCTTACTTCACAAAAAAATGTAGATTTTGCTAAAATACACAGTTTATGTTGAAATATTTATTTTTGTACAATGAACCATTTCGGAGATATGCCTTGTTATTTGTGTGAGTTTTGGAGAATTATACTTCTGTCAAATGGAACATTGTTATTATTTTTTTTATGTTAACTATGCAAAGAGAACGAAATTTGAAAGCTTTAAAAGATTTGACAATCGCTCAAAGCATACTTTATTCTCATATTCCTCTCGCACCTACAAGGGAATAAGCAATAAGATAATTTCTACAAATGTTTATCTCAACTAACACAGAGAAGATAGAGGAATAAGAGTTTGTAAGAATGGTTAGTACAAGTGTAGAGAAGTCATGTGAGTGCAGTACATCAGATTTTTCAATTGGCAGATGACAAGGAATGTTTATGTGCATATTTAGTTCTTGTCAAGTGATCTGGTAACCATACCATAATTCAGCTCCTGGTGGACGAAGAACATGGGATGGCTTCTCATTTCTTTTATGAATAAAAGAAGCCCATACAGCTTTCTGCATTTCTTTTAGGCTATTGCAGTTATTCCTATCTGCCATTCCATAGCAGTTTTGTACCTGGTAAATTTCTGATGCATTTCTTTTACACATTGGCTAATGTGTACCACTCTTTGAAAAGAATAATGGTCAACAAATATAGGAGTAAATATTTATAAATTAAGCTTCACTTATTTTTAGTAAGTTCTGAATAACAGTCTTCCTTTGGATTCACACTAGGAAACATTGTCTGCGTTCAGTGCTGTTAGCACCAAGAGAAGAAAATGTTCAGAAAATATCTATTTTACAAAGGGCAGGCTATCTTGAGCTGGCGTGGTATTTCAAGACAGAAGGAAAGTGCTTAATAATGTAACACATAAATCAAATATCAAAATGTTCAGGGAACTGCTCTGTCATAAGCAAATAAAGATTTACATTTTTTTACGCAGATAACTACCTACTCTCTTTAAATTTTTGCATACTCTCAGGTGTGCCTGAAAATCACAGGCAGATTATGTAGTAGATGCTACTTGGTGTAAATGCTTGGAGTGTAATTTTACAGGTATTTGGCTGGTAGCTTAAAGTGTTAAAAATCAATATCTTAGTGACTTAAGAATTCTATATTTCTCTAGAATGTACAAGTCAGCTATCTTGTGGAGTAGCTCCAGGTATATTGCAACAAATGATGAATTCAGTCAATTCCACTCTTGACACCAGTGTGATGAAATAACAGTCTAGTCCAGTTACTTTTTTATCACTATTCTCCAAAACATTTCACAAAATCACAGTTCTCTTTTTGTTAACACAGTCTATGTTTCATTGATGTAACTTAATTGTTTTCTTCTTGTAACCTTGAATCACTCCTTTCACTGTCTTTCTTCACTTTGTTAAATATTAACTCTGACGATACAACAGCTCAACACTCATAACTATTTTGCTTCACAATGTGACAACACACACACTGACTCCCAACGACTCCTGTCTGTAACTACTTGTTCCTCTCGACGCCCTGTCTCTTTCTATGCGAGGATGATAACATGAACCTTTCTTGAACTTCCACACACACTCTGACTGCCATATACTTCTTGAGTAATCTGGAAAATGCCTTTGGCACGCTGCGCTCACTGTCACGAGTTTGCCTGCATGAGAGGTGTGGGGATACTTGACCTTGAGCATGCTAGTGGGGTGGGTTGGCGCAGCTCCAACCGTCCTTTGTTGTGTGCCATGGCCGTGTCACACAATATATAAATAGAATTTTTACATGTGAGCCCAAACCATTTTAGGTACAATTTATTCTATGGGAATTGTTAATATTTTTAAAGTTTATTAAAGGTGTAAGTTAGGATTAACATATGAAAATTATCTTCTTGTAATAACTGACTTTTAACAATCATTTAAATGGTAATTATTATTTATTTATGCCAACAAACTGTTCAAATCCCAGTTGTGGCATTGAATGCGGAAGGTCTGTGGTTCAAATCCCAGTTGTGGCATGAATTTTTAAGTTCCAGTTCTACCTTTCAATCATTTAAATGTTTAAAATTTGCATGCATTTTCTATTTGTTGACCTTAATTTATATGCAAGCAGTATGTTCCATAATTTACAATCCTTCATTCAGCTTGGTCATTCCCCACATTCACATACCTCAGGAGAGGGACAGAATGCACAAATACCATCACGCATCTAGGAGTGAGGTTCAATAAGAGCCTAACTTTCGGAGAGCACGTCAGGACCTCTCGTGTTGGGCCAATGGGCAACAGCCTGATTGAATCCTATGCAAAAGTCCCGGATGTCTGTTCGCTTGAAGTTATGTCTTTTCATAATCACCGTCTTTTTGGGTACAAGGTTTGGGGCATGGCTATAACTGCAATGACTACAAAAAGGGACCTTTAGATCATCTGTTCTGTACACCACTGCTTCCCCACCAGACTACTGGATTGGACATCTCTTCCATATGTAGAGGATAGAATTAGGTGCTGGGTTGCAAAATTTTCCGACTCTTTGTCACCCCATTGGACCATCCTGGTTGCATCTCTTGGAGATTATATAATCCCAGAGTACACTACTTCCCTGCATGGCATGTAGACATGTCCAGTAACATCGGAGCAAAACCACCAGCAGCAAAAGCTGAGCTTTCATACAATCCTACCAAGAGATGCTTGGATTTCAAAAGTTAATGTCAATCTTATTATTTGGACCAGCAGTGCATAATGACAGATACAACCTGACCTGCAGCCGTTTGGGAGCAAATTTTGCTAACTCCTGTTACTTTCCAACCTCAGTTACGAGCACCGTGCTGCAAACCCACATCATTACAATGGTTAAGAGCTGGCACCATGCCTGTGCCTTTGAGCATAGTACTTCTTCCACCCTACATGCCTTACCTACTGATGCGACTTAGGCCAAAAGGCTGCAGCAAATTTTAAATTTGATAGATGCACTCGTCAATGTGGGAATGCTTATATTGTATGTCGTATGATGTTAACAATTGAGACAGAATATTAGAAGACCCCAATAGAAAATCGTTTATGTAAATGTTTGTTAAAAGTGTATAAATATTAGAATTGTTTGTGTTCCATAATAAAAATAGGAGACGATAATTGGGATCACTTCCCTAATGAGAAAGAAGTATTTGCGCGGATGAATACCGCGGATGAAGATGAAAAAGGCGGTGTGTTGCGTCAAAAGGACGCCAAGAAATAGTTCACTAGCATCGGTACCTCCGAGGTAGATGGACGTATTTTTATGTGTACGCGTCATGAAACAGTAAAAGTGAATTCATTAAGTATTTAGAGACCTTTAGTTAAATTTTGGCGACGTTAGGGAAGTTGTTCCACTAACATAAGACTTTTTAATGTGATGTGGTTTATAAATTGTGAATAAGAAGGTGTAAATAAAATGTGTGACTAAAGTTGGACCCAAGTGTATATGCATTCCATCTGTTACCACGACCTTGTAGAAAGAAAACGAGTCTCATAGCACAGCCTATTCCCATTTCATTTAAAAACAGCATCACAATTTTCCACAATTTTATAACTTAATTTGGAAAATCATATTAATGATTTACTATATTTTTTTCAAAATTTCGACTTGGCTGCTTTTGTTGCACACAGACTCTTTTTTAACTCAAAATCTTTCAAATAAGTCTTTATTTCAATTGGTACCCAATATCAATTAAAAAACAATTTATTCGTTAATTATAAAAAATGCAGTATAAAAGTAGAACAAAAATTAGTAGGAACATACGACAATTAAAATAAAACTATTGTTTTCCTTTCATTTTAAGCTTTAATGCAGGGGAGATTTGTTATGGAAAATAATACAAATTCTCTATTAAAATAAGAACACTTTGACAGATATAATTTTACACACCTCAATCCTACTTTACATTAGATTGCAATATCTGGCATACTCTTGGTATATGTGAATAATATGGCATTAAGGAAAATGCTTGCACACCAACTAAAAAGGTTATTTGAATCAACATAACATCTGCAGCTAAAGTGTTGTTGTTGTTGTTGTTGTTTTCTAGTGCCTTGCATCTGGCAATGAAGCCATTAGCATTCGTGCTTTCCAATACTTCTGAACTGTAGTTTCTTCTGATCTTAATGCTTCACAGGTCTTCAAGTGGTCTTCGTTCATTTCTGCTGGATCGTTACACAGGACACATATTGGTGAGGCTGAGATACCTATTCTGTAGAGATGACTTGCCAAGCAGTCGTGATTTGTCAATAGTCGGAAGGCTGCAACCGCTGTTTTCCTTGGTCTCTGGGGGATTATATCTGGATTGGAAAGTAGTGTAATCCATTTTTTATCCATTTGTTTCTATTTCTTGTAGGTATGAATGACAAAAATTTTTAATGATCAAGCGTTTTATTGAGGAATATGAGAAATTGAATTTAGACTTTTGTTTTATTGTTGTGCCTTTCTTTGCAAGTGAGTCTGCAGCTTCGTTCCCCATGACTCCACAGTGTGCTGGAATCCATTGGAGATGAACAGTCTTATTAACTTTTTGGAGTTGTGTTAACATTTTGTAGCATTCTCTAATTTTTGTTGACTTCTTTGTAGTATTTGAACATATTCCCTGAATTGCAGCTTTAGAATCCGAAAGAATTACTGCCTTGTTAAATTTATTTAAGGGAAGATTTAATAATTGTCGGAGAGCAATGTGTATAGCCTCTATTTCTCCATCATAATTTGTTGTGTCTCTGCCAACAGAATGATAAAAGGAAAAATGTGAACACGTAACTCCAGCTCCAGTAAGGTTTTCCTTGGAGGATCCATCAGTATATATGTGCAGCCATTCTTCTGTGGGATACCTAGTATTGATTGTTTCCAGAGCTAGAAGTTTTTGTATTTCTTTTGGTGTGTCTGATTTACTTATTTCTTCTATTAATTCCAAATTGAAGGTAGGCTGCAATAATTCCAATGGATTTTCTCTTATAAGTAGATTTTCTCTGGTGTTAGGAATGTTCAATTTGGATTTAACCTGTGTTACCTTTTCTAGGAAACTACTATGAGTTTTAAGGATTGAAGGGGGAGGTTCTCTTCTGTCCATTTAGAGTTTGACAGTCGTAACATTTTCTCGTGTTGGAGCAATGCTTGTTCTTCTATTTTTGTTGTTATTGAAGGGGTCCGTGTTAAGGCAAGCATGGCATCAATAGGTGTGGATTTAACTGCTCCAGTGATTAGGCGAAGAGCCTGATTTTGTATTTGTTCAAGTTTATTGATGTTAGCATTTGCTGCTGTTATTAAAGCTTCAGAACAGTACAAGAGGTTTGGTTTAACGTACATTTTGTATGTTGTGTTAAGGACTCTCCTTGAGCAGCCCCATTTAGCACCAGCTAACCTTTTCAGGATTTGCAGTTTCTTATCAAACTTTTCTGAGATGTTTGTTATATGTTTTTTCCAACTTAGCTTTCTGTCGAAAGTGATGCCTAAGTATATAGCATCATCAACTGCTTTGAGTGGTTTACCATTATAATTTATGTTAATATTAACTGGTTTGTATTTTAGTGTAAATAATTCATAATTTAAGAGGTAGAACTGGAACTTAAAAATTCAATGCCACAACTGGGATTTGAACCACAGACCTCCCAGTTGTGGCATTGAATTTTTAAGTTCCAGTTCTACCTCGTAAACTTTGCCCACACACGGCTTGTGTGTTTAAAAACACCAACAGTAAGTTTGTTGGCATAAATAAATAATAATTCATAATTTGTTTTTTCCTCATTGATAGTCATGAGGTTTTTGGAGCTCCATTCATGTACTTTGTTTAGGGCTGTTTCTATTCTGTCTTTAATTAATTCAGGTTTTTTTGGAGAGCCTGAAGTCCAAATGACTACATCGTCAGCAAATAAAGCAATTTTGGTTTCTAAAGTTTTTATTATTGATGGAAGGTCATTTATATATATGTTAAAGAGTGTTGTGCTCAGAACAGCACCTTGTGGAAGTCCTCGGTGTGTTTGTTTATATTTGGAAATGTATGTATTATATTTTGTGGCACAAAATCTTTGTGAAATAAACTGAGTTATCCATTTTAGCATGTTACTTTTCACACCTATTGATTGCAACTTCTCAATTAATTTATTTCTCCAGACTGAGTCATATGCTGATTTAAAATCAATGAATACTGCTAAGGTATCCTCCTTTCTATTGAAAGCTTCCTTGATGTCTTGGCTTAGTAGGAGTACATTTTCACTTGTACTATGATTCTGTCTGAAGCCCGTCTGTGAACTATTAATTAAGTTATAATATTCTAGGAACCAGTTAAGTCTAGATGCCACCATTCTTTCCATCACTTTTGCAATAACACTGGTCAAAGATATTGGTCTGAAACTATTAATATTGTTTGAAGGTTTGTTTTTCTTTAAAATTGGGATGATAATGGCTTTTTTCCAGTCAGAAGGTACAGTCATTCTCCAACACGTGTTATACAGTTTAAGTAGGATTTCTTTTCCTTTCCTGCCAAGGTGTTTAATAAACTCTGGGTGGATCTTGTCAGGTCCTGGAGATTTTTTGTTCTGTAATTGTTCTATTGCTAAACCCAGTTCTGTTTCGTTAAAATCCTGAATAAAAATATCATTTTGTATACCTTTTGGCTTATTAGTTTCTCTGATAGTTTTTTGGATAACCTTATCTTGTTTTTTATATGCTTGGGGTATTCTTTGTGACTGAGCATAAAACATGTTAAGGGATTCTGCTATTTTCCTATCTGTCTGACTCATGAATATGAGTCTGCAGCTAAAGTAATAAATTATATTTAACTTCAATGTATCCATTTAGAGCTGATGGTTTGTTGAGCCGGTGACAATAAGATTTCAAAGCAAAAACGCCAAAGCGGGATGTTATTGTATAAATAACTTTTCTAGTTTAGAATGCATTTCCGGTATGACTTCGGCCATTCTGTTGCACAACTCTAAATTCAACGATGTGTACTATGTTGCCTTGGTCAGATTTAATGCACGTTAATTTATCAACAGAAAGAGTACTTGTTCTACTTTCAGTTTATAATAAAACCTCACTTTTCAGAATTTTGTGACTTCGCCAGCTTTGACACTAGACGGATCATCTATATATATAAAATCAATATTTTAATGCTTTTAAATATCTGTAATATAAAAAATTTATTGTAGTCGCTATATTACTTCATTATTTAAGTGACAATAAATTTAAAAGAAAAAAGAAAATCTGATGTGTTGCATTCACATGCCTCTCTACTGTTGTACTAACCATTCTTACAAACTCTTATTCCTATATCTTCATGTTAGTTGAGATAAACATCTGCAGAAATTATCTTATTGCTCATTTTCTTGCACGTGCAACGGGAATATGGGAGTACAGTAGGCTTTGAGTGATAGTCAAATCTTTTATAGCTTTCACACTTTGTTCTCTTTGCATGGTTAACATAAAAAAATCAATAACGAAGTTCCATTTGATGTTCCAAAACTTACATAAAGAATGAGGAATATCTCTGAAATGGTTCACTCTACAAAAAATGTTATTGGCACATAAATTGACTCTTTTAGTAAGATTTAAGTTTTTCGTATAGTAAGATTTGGTCTATCTCTTACAGTTTAACATTTATGCAAAAGTCATCCAGAGTAAATAGGAATTCATAGGTTATAGCCAGAAAATTCAAGATATACATTTGATTTGTCATAAAAATATCTGAAACATGGCATTTTAATCAAAATTGTTAGCCATTTTCAAGAAAATCAAAATTTTCCATGTAAAGCGTAGTTTAGGGTGGAGCAATTTTCTTCAAAATTTTTGTGTTGCATCCTTGAAAGACATTAAAAGTAAATACCAACTTTGGCTTTTACCAAACTTTTCATTTTTGAGCTATGCTGTCCACAGACTGACAGACACACAGACTGACCTTTTTCTAAAAATACTCTTTTTGGATTTAGGGGGCCTCAAAACATATATTTCTGGGTGGAATACAATACTTCTACTTTACTATATGTAGATAAAGTAATAATACCCAATTATAAAATAAATTTGTTTTAAGAATAACCCAGACATTTTATTACCAGAGGTGGTCACAAAGTAACCCCTCCTTGGTAGGAGGAGCTGTTTGACACAACATACAATCAGGTGGTGCCATACCTTGCAATGTTGTATAGTTAAATACACTGTAAAGCTGGTGATATAAAATTCATTTGTGCCCACAAAGTTCATTTCCGCAACAGGAAAGAAAATAATCTGATCATGAAGAGCAGTTTATTTTGAAATGACTAAATGACTCAAACCAGATAATGGAACTGCAGGGGCTAACAATAAGGAAGGAAAAGGTCTGAAGCTGTTATGGTCTCAGTTCACATTTCTGCTTTCGTGTTAATGGTGGTAATTTCAGTTTCCATAAGGCAATTATATGTATTGTCTGTAGTTGTTTTATTGTTTTTTACTTTCTCTACTGGTAAGTATGGGAAGTATTGTATTCCACCCAAAAATTCGATGTCGAGATTTCACCGAAAATATATGTTTTGAGACCCCCTGAATCCAAAAAAAGCATTTTTAGAAAAAGGTCCGTGTGTGTGTCTGTATGTCAGTCTGTGGACAGCATAGCTCAAAAATGAGAAGTCGGTTAAAAACCAAAGTTGGTATTTAAGTTTATTGTCATTCAAGAATGCGACAAGAAGATTTTGAAGAAAATAGCCCAACCTAAACTACCCTTTACATGGAACATTTTTCGAAAATTTTGATTTTCTTGAAAATGGCTCTAACGATTTTGATTAAAATGTCATATGTTTGAGATATTTTTATGGCAAATGAAATGTATATCTTGAATTTTCTGGCTATAGCCCCTGAAGTCGTATTTACTCTGGACGAATTTTGCATAACTGGTAAACCGTTAGAGATAGACAAAATCTTGCACTACAAAAAATGTAGATCTTGCTAAAATACCAGTTTATGTCTCAATAAATTTTCTTGTAGGGTGAACCATTTCAGAGATATTCCTTGTTATGTGTGTGAGTTTCGGAAAACTTAGAACTTTAGCAAAATGCAACAACGTTGTTCATTTTTTTATATGTTAATTGTGCAAAGAGAACGGAATCTCAAAGGTCAAAAAGATTTGACTGTCGCACAAAGCCTTCTGTATTCTAATATTCCCCTTGTACCTACAAGGATATAAGCAATAAGATCATTTGTACGAATGTTTATTTTAACTAACACGAAGAAGATATAGGAATAAGAGTTTGTAAGAATGGTTAGTACAAAAGTAGAGAAAGTCATGTGAGTGTAACACATCAGATTTTTAATTTAGTGTTCTTTGATGGTTTAGTAAAAATATCACTTAGTAAACAAAGTAGAATAGTAAAAGTGAATCAATAATACATAAATGGGAAATGTTGGAGCACCAAAGTGGAGTATAACTTACAATATGTATTCTTTCTTTGAAACCCTTTCCAAATGTGAAGAGCATAAGATAAACTTTTTGCAGCTGAGAGTTGTATTTTATTTCGAATTGCTTGAACTTGGTGCAAACTATTACATGTTGAACACATTCCTTACAGTTCAATACCATATTACAACACAAATTATGTACTTACATAAAAGTGTGAGAATTGTCTTTTGTAGCCATGAACAAAATAATTAAAGTGAAGGAACGAGTTGTTTCTTATTAGGTGCTTGTAGTGTTTAACGCCTGCTTTTACTACATATGGCAGCGCAGGTGGTGTTTCTCATTAGGAATTAATAAATACATATCAGTGATGTCCTCATAAATGTATATCCATAACTCTCATTTCTTAACCATACAAGTCACTCTTGCATTGCCCTGTTGAACTTATGAATCAAATTATGTTTTTCAAACTGGACAAGCAAGTAAAGCTTTTTTCTCACAAGATTTATACTTGCATGGCTTTTTATCTCCATGAATCAAATTATGTCGTTTCAAATCAGACAATCGAGTAAAACCTTTTTTACAAATTTGACACTTGTGTGGTTTTATACCCTCATGAATGAAATTATGTTTTTTGAAATTTGACAAGTCAGTGAAGCTTTTTTCACAAGTTCTACACTTATATGGCTTTTTATCTCCATGAATCAAATTATGGCGTTTCAAATCAGACAACTGAGTAAAACCTTTTTTACAAATTTGACACTTGTGTGGCTTTATACCCTCATGAAATAAATTATGCTTTCTTAAGTTTGACAAATCAGTAAAGCTTTTTTCACAAATTTCACACTTATGAGGCTTTATGCCCTCATGAATTAAATTATGCTTTTTCAGATTTGACAAATCAGTAAAGCTCTTTTCACAAATGTGACACTTATGTGGCCTTTCACGTTTCTGTATGAAATTCTTTTGTTTCAACTTTAAAATTGCATTGCTACAGTTATCAGGTTGTTCTGAGTGAACATGTTCTTGTACAAGTTGTGTTTCTGTGACATCACCTTGTGTTTTACATCCAGAACCACCAAGAATTATGTCCTTCCCTAAGTTTTCAGCAGTGGGTAATGACAATCTACCACTGGTACCACCAGAAGCTGTTTCTGAGAATAATCTGAAACATTGGAGCATTTAGCATTATCAATCACAATAATAAGGAATGAAAATTAATACTAGATATGTGAAGCCATAATATCTGCACACCTCTTCAACACTTGAATTAAACTCTTTATATAAAGCAACTATGTTCCTCTATGGTCCAGATGTAACGCACAAGCCTCTGGTTGCCGATGTTGCAGGTTCAAACCTGGCAGTATCTACTCAGCCATAAATATTCTTAGTATTGGTCTTTTTGGAGGACCTAAACCTGGTAGTCCTATGTTGCAGATTTACAACATGTAAAAGAACCTAAAGCCTGACAAAGAGCCATCTGAACAAAATTAAGCAGTCTTTCACACCGAGTATAGAATGGGATGCTGAGAAACGGCACTTAAAGGGCACCCATAAATAAAAATGTAAAGAAACAATCTGATGTGTTGCACTAACATGACTTTCGCTACTCTTGTACTAATCATTCTTAGAAACTCATATTCCTATATCTTTTTTGTGCTAGTTGACATAAACATTTGCAGAAATTATCTTATTACTTATTTCCTTATAGGTACAAGGGAATATGGGAATACAGTCAACTCTGAGCGACAGTCAAATCTCTTAAAGCTTTCAAATTCCATCTTTGGCATGGTTAAAATATAAAAAAATGAATAGCGATGTTCCATTTGATAGAAGTATAAGTTCTCCAAAACCTACACAAATAGCAAGGAATGCCTCTGAAATGGTTCACTCTACAAAAAAGTTTATTCAGACATAAATTGTGTATTTTAGCAATATCTACATTTTTTGTATAGTAAGATTTGGTCTATCTCTTACAGTTTACCACTTATGCAAAAGTCATCCAGAGTAAATAGGACTTCATGGGCTATAGCCAGAAAATTCAAAATATACATTTCATCTGTCATACAAATATCTTAAACATATTGCATTTAATCAAACTTGTTAGAGCCATTTCCAAGAAAATCAAAATTTTCCATGTAAGGGGTAATTTAGGATGAGACTACTTCCTTCAAAATCTTTGTGTCGCATGCTTGAAAGACATGAAACTTAAATACCAACTTTGGTTTTTAACCAATTTTTCGTTTTTGAGTTATGCTGTCCACAGACACACATGGACCTTCTCTAAAAATGTCTTTTCTGGGTTCAGGGGGCCCCAAAACACACATTTCCAGTTAAATCTCAACATCGAATTTTTGGGTGGAATACAATGCTTCTACTTACTAGTAGGAAAAGTAAAAATGTAATTAACTTTGTTAATCCACATTATTCTTAGGTAACACTGTGCTGTGTTTACCCAGTTTTGATGAAAATAAGTTATATTATTGTTGCATTTGCTGTCAGCATAGAAAAATAAAAGTATCTGATACAACAGAGAGCTTTCAAAAATGCCATGTGATAGAGTTTTCTGAAAGCTTCAAGGAAAGGTGCTGGGAATTGTTGAGGATAAGCAAACTGGCACGGGTCGTCAGTTTGTGAATGCATGGTAAATGCTCGTGTATTGCTTTTACCCATGTAATTAATGGAATGAAGTGGTAAAATGTAACTGGATTGACCATTTTGTTACACTAGTGTCAGAAGTGAGATTCAAAAACCAAAATGGAGACAATGCTTGGGAAAATGTTGGCTAGTATGGTAGAAAGAAATCTGGTATGCAGCCGACAGAGACTAAAATGGAATCCAGAGTGAAAGAAATGAAGGACATTTAAACTGAAAGGAAGACCAAAATGACCAAGATGAAGATAGAGCTATCAGCAAAGATTGATGAGCAACTGGCTGGTGTGAAGAAAGATGTGGAAAACCTTGGCCAATGCCTTAATTCGCTGAAAGACATCAGGGAACAGCTTATTGCCCTGGAAAGCAGAGTTGACAGCAACACCAAGGAACTGAACAGAGGTGGTCCAAATGCTTGGCGAAAAACCTAACAACTTTAAGGTCAAGGCACCAAGACATGAAACATTCATGCACATCAAGCCATCCAAGTGCAACAGGACATGGACATTTGAAGTTTTCCGCCAACAATTCACCACCATAGCCTATGGTCAACAGAAGAGGCTGCGCAGTTGATAGCTAGCCTGCAGGAACAGGCAGCAGAAGCACTGAATGTGATTCCGACATCAGTGACACCCTATAACATCTGGGACACTCTTGAAAACCGCTTGAGACATCACTGTCTAGCTGCAGCTTATTACAACCTGCTCAAATAAGACTGCAGCAGCCAGGGGAGACATTGCACAAGTTTTCTCTAGATATCGAACTAGTAAACCATGCTCTGGTGAGTCTCCCTAATAGATACCTATTCCACAAAGGTGCATACTTCGTTGAAGGGGGTGTGTGACACTGAAATACTTCAGCATCTAATGCTCAGCAACTACAAGACCATCCACAATATGCTAATGGCTGTGGTAAGGATGGGAATGGCCACGCTAACTGTCTCTGTTTGGAAGATACTGAGTATTCTGTACATTTTGAATGGAGGAACAGCCCGGGCATGATGATCTCTCAGAAGTGTGTTGGGAGTGTCCACACCCAGCCAATGAGCAGGTACCAGTGTGACAAGGAACATGCAGAGACTGTCATCACCAACCCCTCGAGTGATGCTGCACATCTTGTGCAAGAGGATGGACATCATTGTGCATGGCAAGATACAGAGGAAGCTGTGTTGTGTATTGGTGGACATGGTGCAGCCATGACTGATCTGACCTGACGTGGTAAGGAGCTTGCCATGAAAGAAACCAGGTTGATCTTACCAGAGAGTGTTGGAGGAGGAGGGCTTACTGGAGATGACTTTGGGACAGAGCATTATACATCTCTGGGTGTCTGAGGAGGTGGTCCTGACTCTGGGCACCCTCAAGGGTCAAGAGGGACAATCGACATTGGCAGGAGGGTCCTGTGAGTTGGACAACACAAAATATACTTTGAAGTCCCATGAAACATCTTGGAGTCTGCAGGGTAATACTGGTGGAGATTATGGTTGGGACTGTCAAAAGCAAGGTAGCTCTGAAGTGTGCCAGGAAGGTCAGTGGCAGTGAAACTCTGTAGGCTAACTTCATGTTTGTGTGCAGGATGGCCTCTCATCACAGCAGGATCCTAGGCGGCCCGGGTTCGATCCCAGGGACCCGCATGTGGTATTCGTGGTGGACGAAGCGGCGTCAGGGCGGGTTTTCTCCGGGTACTCCGGTTTCCCCCGCCATCTCATTCCACCGGTGCTCCATCTTCGTGTATCATCAGTGTCACCGCCTGCGGTGCCGTAGTAGTAAAAGCGGGCGTTAAACACTACAACAATCACAGCAGGATGGAGGTAACCAAAGACCCTGCAGCAGGGCCTACTCGGACTGAGGAGCACTGTCCAATAATCAGAACAAAGACAGCACCTTATGGCGATGCAGTCTACCAGAGCCAGAGGCTGCCCCAGGGGAAGTGCTGGTGATACAGTTGAATCTTCTTGGTATGATCTACCACTATGATGATGCTGGTTGTGCCAGTCAACCCTGAGGGAATGGTGCTGTGTTGGCCACTGGCATAGAAGAATAAACGTCAACTATCTCAGATAACATCGCTATGCAACAGTGATATACACGGCTTTGAAGAATGCTGTGCAGAGCTTTAGGAAAAGTTACCAGAAGTTCTTGAGGTCATGCAAACTGGCAAGAGTTGAGTCAGTTTGTGAGTGTGTAACAAATGGTTATGGGTTGTTTTTATTGATGCAAGTTTTTAGCCATGTAATTAATGAAATAGACTGATAAAGTAATACTAGACTAGTCATTTTGTTACCATGCCTTAAGCATGTGTTATTTAAACAAAAATTATTACAGCCAGTTCTAAGAAAATCAAAATTTTAGAAAATGAGAATTTATGGAAAACTGAACTACTTTTGTTGGAAGATTTTGGTTACAGTGATGTGTAGTAATATCTAGATAGATTATACTATATCACTTATTAGAAATGGGACATGTTTCATTTGCTCTCATTCTCAACCTGATGCCAACTGCAGGAACATGCCAACATTTCAGAAAACTGCCTAAAAACCAGAGGACTCACACAAGATCAAATATAATACATAAATTGAATCAATGGTATGCATTTTGGACAACTTCTTCACATTCAACAACCAAATTTTTCAACAAAAAACGACCTAGCAATGGGAAATCCACATTCACAGATTTTAGCAGACCTGTTCATGAGTGATCTGGAAACAAGGATTAGTTTTCCCATGAATCTTCCAGACTTGTCATCGATATTGGATGACAAATTTGCCATCATTTCCAAGAGACATACTGAAGACTCCTTACAACTGATAAAGCTTCAAGAACTGTTGCTAAAGGATTTTAAACTTTCACATCAATGATTATTAACAAATTCTTCTCGGGTTACCAGCTGTGCAATGTTGATAAAGTTGCTCGAGCTATTGGCCATCTTCAGGAAGTGATGCATTTCCTTTGCCCAGACAGTGTATACGTTCTCTTGACGTTGTCCAATGGGGGAACCGATGCTCTCTGATTGGGCCAGCGGAGAGGTGTTGGCAGTGTATAAGCTATTTTCTCCAGGTCTCCGATGTTTGAGAATCTTTGTCCATGCTGTACTCAACCCCAGATCATTGCCTCTATTGAATTGTTTGGCTCTAACTTAATTTCAATTGCTTCTTTAGTAACCCTGTCATAATATCAGTTACTGTGGTGTAAAACCATGGCCTCGTCAAATAGAATCCTGTGCTCATTGTCCAAGCTGTGCTGGGCCACTGCTGACTTCTCTGGTCGGAGAATTCAAGGTTTCGTCTTCATCGCATGGCTGGTAGTCCATGAACCACATATTATCTGTTGCTAAAATTAGAAGTCAAATCTGAGCAAAACCTCCCATTCCTAGACCTAAGAATTAAAAAATGAAGTCTCACTTTTGGCATATATAGAAAATCTACGCATACAGATAAGCATACATATACAATCCAATGGTTATAATCCAAAACCACACAACTATACTGTTTTCAACAGTTTGATACATAGGCTCCTTTACCTACCTCTCAATAGAACAGAATCCAACAAAGACAAAGAGACAATCCACAGGATAGGTATAAACAATGGCTTCAATAGAAAAACAGACAAAAAAATCCATAAGGCAAACAAAATGAAAGATAATACAAGAAACCAGTGAACTGTCAATAGAAAAAGAAAACTGCAGGTATGCAAAGTTCATACACCATCTAAAACACCACATCCAATTGCTGAAAATATTCACAGATCATGTTATTCTAGCACATTCCTTCCAAAATCTACTGCACTCTGAACTGAAGATTACCAGACTAGGAATAGGGAATATATAAATTCACTGCACAGACTACAACAGAATTTACACTGACAAAACAAAAATCTGAAAACAAGGTCTAAAGAACATTCTAGGAATCAAAAGTATAACAAGTGGAAAAATTGGCAGCAGCAGTGCATTTTTGGTTAGAATACCATGAAACTGATCCTGAACCTACATGTTTAAAATGTATCTGTAATTAACAGCCTGAGAGAATATTTTCATTCTGAGAAAAAAAAAGGCAGTGTTCAACTTTGAGTTGTCCCAAAGTGACAAAAAATTGCTGTAAAAGACACCAGCGGATGACAGCATTGTGATGACACCATGTTCCAGCAGTTGGCTTCAGATTGGGAATGGGAGCAAATGAAACATGTCCCATTTCTAATAAGCAGGTGAAGTAGTGCCAGCAAGTCCAATTCACCCTACCATCTATCCCCAATCTGGCCTTAAAGTGTGTATGGATGTCAAAATTATGATACAGCACAACTCTTAGAGTGAGTGAAATGGTGAAGTGTGATTGGAAATAGTTTCTTACTACATTGCATATATTATGGCTTACTTGATGCATTCAAGTAATGAACAGGGTGAATAAATACTGTAATTCAACTTACAAAACATTTAAACATGAGCATAAATACTTCCATTTATTATCACATGGTACTCTGTAATTCTCCAACTGCATTGTTACTGCAGTGAAGTGATACTCTGACACTCCTATTACTAGCAACGCACATGCAGTCAGTAAGGCAGAGTGTTCAGTTCCTCAGAGTAGTTATAGAAACATAAAAGTGGACAGCCTCTAAGAAGTGGTGATATTTTATTAAATATGTTGTTAGCTAATGCTGGATTTCTGACAATGAAGTCATTAATCCTCTTGCTCTCCAATATTTTTCACTGATGATATTGAAGAGAGCAATAACAGTAATAGTAACCGCTTTTTAGAGAGCACCATATTTTTATGTTTTGGCGGTCACATCACTCTCTCACAACCCCCAGAATGTCTGGAGGACCACACCTGTTGTTGGTTTACGGGTCTCACTGACCTGACCGGGAGAATTATCAAAATAAATTCACCGACCATATCCTCTGATCACCAATCAGAGGACGTATTACATGCCATGACAGGTCAGCATGTTAGGGGTTAAGATTTTATAGAGAAATGGAGAGGTTGGAAAAATAAAGACTCCCTAGCCCTTGGGAACCCTAATAGCATCAGGGTCAGAAGAGAACAAGAGATGACCAAGGTAAGGTCAGATAGAAAAGTTACAGTGAGGAGTAAAACACCAGTAAGTGGAAGTAATGTTCTGCTCAGCTTGGGTACCTTGTGGTCGCTATTCACATATCCCCTAGACGGAGACCCCTGAGTCATGAAATATATTATTAAATATAAACTTTTTCTTTTAATGTTATGACTCTCTCGCTGTGAAAGATAACCCAATTGATTCTGAAGCAACTGATATTTCTATGTACACTGTTTCAAATGTGAGAACAGAAATGAAACACACAAGAACTGTAAAACCCGTAAAAAGAAAAGAGAAAGGTGACCTAGTGCTTTAGGTAAAGTGGATAACTGTTAAAAGTGCTACTTGCTTTAAAATGTGTTTTAAACAACCAGCCTCCTATAACAGATCATGAATAGTAACTCAGATCTTCCAAATTTTAGGAAAACCATGTTCCACACTTTGCTGAAAGACATTAAGTTTCAGTTTATAAAAAGAAACAAAATTAATGTGATTATTGATCGGGAAGACATTGTAGTGTGGAGAAGATGTTACCTGAGCTCTGTGGGTTCCACACCTCAATGTGACAACTCAGGTTAATGTAGGGTTTTACTCACAAAATTACAGTTCATAACTTTTCTTAACCTATTTTTTAAATTAGTTAATTTAGTGAATATGAACCAAATGCAATTCAAACCTCGCACTACAGTGGAAGAAATGATGGTTGTGATAACAGTCAGATGTAAACACTTCATTACAGAGAATGTCAACAACGCTTGTTGGCAGAGTGATACAATCACAAGGTTTATGTGCATCCCCACTTTAAGCTTGGAGGGACTATAGATACTTTTGTTTAAACAAATTACATAAAAATAAACATTGTAGCTTGTATTTGATCTGTAATGGTATATAAAAGCTTACACAGTATCTGTCCATTCAAATCTATGTATAAGAGTAAGGACAAAGCAAATTTCAATATATAATTTGATTTCAGATTCCGTCTTCTTCAACAACACGAGAAACTGTTACATTAATTAAGGAAAATGAAGCTATTAACATTGAAGCAACAAGATTCTAAAGTAAGAAGAACAAATTAGAAACTGTTACATGTTTATAAGACTAAACACAAGAAGTTAAATCTTACCTTGGAGATTTTGTTGGAGTAAAGTCCCCATCCTGTAAAACAATTCACATCTTATAGTATTAGGCTTGATTTATTTTCAAACTACAATGGGCATGTATGAGGGTGGGTCAATAAGTAATGCCTCCTATTTTTTTTCTTAAATAAGTTAGTTATGTGAAAAATTTGAATTTGGCGCAATTCCTCAAACCTTCTTCTCCAATCCCCTGCAGTAGTAACTTCCTAAGTCAACAGGTAGCAGCACTGCATCCTCTTGCAAAATGGCTGACATCAACATTCGTATTAGACAGCGTTCTGTGATTGAATTTTTAACTGCGGAAGGTGAAATGCCAATTCGCATTCATAAAAGGCTAAAAAATGTGTATGGTGATGCAACTGTGGATGTCAGCACTGTTAGACGATGGGTTCATTGCTGTAACGAAGCTGAAGGGCAAACACCATTGGCAGATGAAACGTGAAGCGGCAGGCCGGTGACTGCAGTGACTCCATGCAACATTCAGCGAGTCGATGAGATCATTCGTGGTGATCACCGGATAAGAACAGGTGAATTGTGTCGCATTACCTCCCTCAGTAAAGGCAGTGTGATGATGATTATTCAACAACTGGGTTACTCAAAAGTTTGTTCACGTTGGGTACCAAGAATGTTAATTGCCCAAAACAAAGAAACAAGGAATGGCCTCCGAACACTTGCAACGCTTCAATTTGGAGGGAGAGGAGTTTCTGGAAAAAACTTACTGGAGACAAAACGTGGGTTCATTTTTTTGAACCTGAATCAAAGCGGCAGTCAAAAATTCAATCACAGAACGCTGTCTAATACGAATGTTGATGTCAGCCATTTTGCAAGAGGATGCAGTGCTGCCACCTGTTGACTTAGGAAGCTACTACTGCAGGGGATTGGAGAAGGTTTGAGGAATTGCGCCAAATTCAAATTTTTCACATAACTAACTTATTTAAGGAAAAAAAAAGGAGGCATTACTTATTGACCCACCCTCGTATAATGTAATTAAGGAAATTGAAGCTATTAACAGTGAAGCACCAAGAACTTGCAATATTACTGAGATAAGTGAAATTTTTAGTTTTTAAACTGGTCTTAGTTTAGAATGTAAATATAAGTTTATCTGGAGCCATCAACAGCTAAAGGGAGTGTTGAGCATATGCATAACACAGACACCCACAAAACATAAGAGCCACTGTGCGGTGTTTTTCCACTGCTCATAAATCTAAAAGACGGTATATGATTCTTACTGAAGAAACATTAGATTACATTGGTCATCATTTGGAGAATTCCCCCCCCAAAATTGCTTAGGTATCTTTTACAACAGGCAGGTATTTCTTATGGCTCTTTGCAAAGAACTACTAAATTGCTGAAGTTAAAGTTATATCAAATAACTGTGGCACATGCTTTTCAACCAGGTGATCCTGTAATTAGGTGCACATTTTGTGAGTGGACCTCAATTGTGTATACAATGGTGAAATTGACCCACATTTAATATTTTTCACGGGCGACCCTTGGTTCCACCTTCATGGATATGTGTGCACACAAAATAATCATTATTGGAGATCTGAGAAACCTAATATTGTACATGAAATACCTCTTCATTACAAAAAATTTGGTGTACGGTGCGCCATTAGTGGAGAAAGAGTTACAAGCCCAATTTATTTTGAGTCAACAGCTGACACCTGTACATGCATATGTGAATACAATTTTGTCCTCTTTCTTTAGAGAATTAACCGACAGGGAGCGTGATTTTGCCTTTTTTCAACAAGACTCTGAAACAGCTCACACAACCAATCTTTTGATGAAAGCAATTAGAACTGTGTTTCAGGACAGAATTATTAGTAGAGATTTGTGGCCCCCTAGGTCCCCTGATCTAACCCCCTGCAATTTCTACCTCCGGAGTAACTTAAAACATAAAGTGTACAAGAGAAATCCACATGCCCTGGAAGAATTAAAACAAAATATCCACTAGGAAATTGCCAGCATTTCTCAACATGAACTACGGCGAGTGATGGATAATTTCCTAAAGAGATGTCAAAAATGTATGGACAACAATGGTGGCCAGTTTGAGCATCTGCTATAATTATATTGATTAGTAAAGCCTTTAAAAGTAGCTTTAAAAATACTGTATGGTTTTATCCGTGCTGTTCTATGACAATGGCAGTCGACGACAAGTGCCAAGGACTTGTACAGAAAAAACATGGTGCAGCCGGTTTGGAGTCTTTTGGGTTACTCATTATATATCATAGCAGGACAGACTGGGCTGGGATAGAGTGAGATTGGGGCTATGATCAGAGGTTCTGTTGTCCATACAGCAAGAGAACTGCTTCCAGCACTGCATTGTTTTGCAGTAATGCTCAGTGTTCACACTCACTTCTAGTCAGAAATTCAATGAAAACGTGGAAAAGGTGCTCCATGACAATTGCACACATCTGTGGGAGCCAACTGCTGAGCTCACTGACTGTGATAAGGTTATTATCATGATACATATGCTGTACTGCTCACTGGTGACCTGCTGCACCATTGACACTACACTGTGCAGCAGGAGCCTCCTATTTTCAACTGCTGCTGCAAGTTCTGCTATGAAACTTCCCATAACACATGTTTTACCAGCTGTGGGGAACTTGCTTCATGGACATACCTCATACTACATAGTATTAGAAGTTGTGCAGAAACAAGCCCTTTATACTTTACAAGGTAATTGGTCTTAAAAGCTAATTAATGGAGAAAGGTTTTACATCTCAAGAAATTCTATGTTTTGGAGAACTGGCAATAATGTTTACTAATAGAAAACATATAGCCAAATAATTAGGAGATGTAACAAAAGTCTGATGTGATACACTGACATGATTTTCCCTCTGTATGATAAATTCATATACAGGATGTCCCAACAATGTTTAGTGTGTTGTGTGGAATGGTAACCAGGTTGGTTTTCAAATAAGAACACCTGTCCAGAAATGCACAGTTTAGACACTGCAGCGCATCAAAGTGTGAGATGGGTATATGTTAAATAAACCCAACATCTGGCTATGTTACAAATGGGCTTTGAACCTTCTACGCTATTGCAGGGTTTATATCGGCGGTGGCGAGCCTCATACATATGACCCAATACATGCAGTTGTCTTTGAAGATTATTGCTCTGTGGACTTGAGCCATAAGATCCTCCACTGACATTACAGGTTTGCCATACTCTTCATACAACTCCACAGAAAATAGTCAAAAGGTATCAGTTCTGGCGACTGTACTGGCCATGGAACTGGGCCACCCCAACCAATCCATTGTTTTGGATATGTGACGCTGAGGTGATTCTGTATATTTACAAAAAGTGTGCTGGAGATCATGTTGGCCATTTCCGTGGCTGTGTACCGGTACATGTTGCACTCCTCTTAAAAATTTACTGTACTGGAAACTACACAAATAATTCTATACAATGTTATTTTGTTCAGGTCATTCATTCCAGTACACAGATGACTAAAAGGTTGCGCATCTTCCGTATTAAGATACCAAAACGAATGTTAACAAACTGTCACAACCATTAGTTCTCAAACTTCGATGTTCCTAGTGACCAAACCATGCATTTCCGGACAGAAGTACTTATATGAAAACAGATCATTTTGCCATTCCATACAATGTACTAAGCATTGTCAGTGTTTTTGGGACATCCTGTGTTAAATATAACAAATATCTGGAGACTATAAGCTTCATTTATCTTAGCATTTACTGCAAGTTATCTTAATGGAAATTATTATTTATTTATGCCAACAAACTTACTGTTGGTGTTTTTAAACACACAAGCCGTGTGTGGGCAAAGTTTGAGAGGTAGAACTGGAACTTAAAAATTCAATGCCACAACTGGGATTTGAACCACAGACCTTCTGCTTACCGGGCGGCTGCTCTAACCACTGAGCTATTGTGACAGACTGCCAGAATGGCATTAAATTCTCAAACCAGTTCGTATTTCTCCTGGTAAACCACAAAGGCAGTCTCACATCAGAGACAATTACCCCAATGGTGACTTACTATTGTAAGTACTGTATATCCCAGGATTAAATAACCTTCAGATGGTAATTATTATTTATTTATGCCAACAACTTGCTAGTGTTTTCATGAGCTTTTTGAAATACAAATCACTAAACCATTCCCTTTAATTTTTAAAATCTGATACGGATATGTACGTGGATGACATTTTTGCTACTGTTCCTTGGAAAAATATAAATTATGCCTTCAAATTTTTAAATTTAAGAATATATATTTCTGCATTGGTAAGTTTCAACATAACCTATTTGAAGCCAGGGTTAATACAGAATCATTATAAATCTTAGTTTTTATATTTACTTGTTTATTTTAGATTCACGACTGTTCAAATAATATATGATTTCATAGTTTGTTTACTTTCAAACTTTCTAAATATAATGTAAACTTGTAGGTAACTACAGCTGTAATATGTCTCATAGCAAAATAGTGCTCAATTTCTTTTGGGGGTTTACTAATAACAATAACAACAATAATACAATTGAATTATTAGAAGAAATTGCAAAGAAAGTTGATCTGCAGATATTTTTTGAAAAAACTGAATGCATGTCATGTAACAAACAAGCAGCAAAAATATAGAAACCAAACATGGAAAAATTAAATGCTGACATAATTCAAGAAAATGGAATTGAAACCAAAGCAAACCAAAATAGATGCCTAAAAATGGAAACAGCATATCAACTTACTCAAAACATTCTACAATAACAAATGCATATCTAAGTATGCAAAATTAAGACATTATAACAGAATAATTAAACCTCAGTGCCTCTGTGGAGCAGAAAATTAATCTTTAATAGAAAAGTAGAAATGGAAAATATAGTAAAAAAAAAAAAAAAAAAAAAATTGAAAGAAAACATAAGTTCACAAGTCGTAAGAGAAGAATATAGACTCAAAAGTAAAAATCTGATGTGTTGCACTCACATGACTTTCTCTACTCTTCTACTAACCATTCTTACAAACTCTTATTCTTATATCTTCTTCGTGTTAGTTGAGATAAACATTTGCACAAATTATCTTATTGCTTATTTCCTTGTAGGTGCAAGGGAAATATTGGAATACAGTAGACTTTGAGTGATAGTCAAATGTTTTAGAGCTTAGAGATCCTGTTCTCTTTGCACACTTAAGATATAAAAAAAAATGAATGATGTTCCATTTCATGAAAGTTTTAAATTTTCCGAAACCGACACAAATAACAAGGAATATCTCCGAAGTGGTTCACTCTACAAAAGAGCCATTTTCAAGAAAATAAAAATTTTCAAAAAATTTTCCATGTAAGGGGTAGTTTAGGGTGGGGCTATTTTCTTCAAAATCTTTGTCTCACATCCTTGAAAGACATTAAACTTATTGTGCTTTTCAAATGGGAAGAGTTCTGATCTGCAGCCAATGAGATACGTTTACGTGCACAGTGTTGCAAGCTCATTACCCCCACTATTTTCATATTTCCCTCTCTCTTGCACACTGCCCTAGTTCATGCTAGTCTAGCTGGCACTAGATGTAATGTGATACCGCAAGCCCTATTTAAGGAGAATGCAATATGACAGCATGGCAGGACTCTGATTGGTTGCTGGCCTGGAGACGTTCAAGGACACACTCCTTCCCATTTGAAAAGCACAGTAAATGCCAACTTTGGTTTTTAACCCACTGTTCATTTTTGAGTTATGTTGTCCATGGACTGACACACACACACAGACCGTTTTTTAAAAATGCTTTTTTTTGGAATCAGGGGTTCTCAAAACATATATTTCCAGTGAAATCTTGACAATGAATTTTTGGGTGGAATGCAATACTCATAGTTCCTCTGCTTACCAGTAGAGAAAGTAAAAAGGAAGCAAAAATATATAGACATTTAGAGTGCTACTAGAAAACATGGGGTAAAAGTATATCGGCATATTAAACGAATGAACTCAAATAGGCTCATAAAACAAGTAAAGCAAGTAGATACCATGAAGTGGATCAGGTGTGTAAAAAATATTTAAAATTGGCAGGAATTACTCAAGAACACATCATAAACAGAGAACTTTAGAAACAAGCTGCATAAATGACAAGTTCACCAAGAGGACAAATTGAAGGACAAATCTATATAAGAAAGAGAAAGCCCACAGTCTAAGACTGTAAGAATTATGGACTAAAAGGAGAATTAAGAAACGTCTCTAAGTAATTTGCATAGTCCTACTGGGCTCAATCAAATAAAAACAATAATAATAATAATGATAACAATAACGATAACGATAATAATTAATAATAATAATAATAATAATAATAATAATAATAATAATAATAATAATAATAATAATAATAATAATAATAATTAATAATCATAATATTTTGTTTTAACAGTAATAGTGTGTGGAGAGTGTACAAACCACAGGGAAACAGCTTATCAGCAGTTTCCAAGAATTCAATTCAGTATGGCTGACATTACGTTAAACTGCAGAGGACATTATACCAAAATGTAGTACTACCAACCCACATAATAAAAAGCAGTATTTCTAACCTCAAATATCACTGTTATAAATCTACAATTAAAATACCAAATCTCACTCTTTTTACAGTTTGTAGCTTAAACTCTTGTTACATAGTTCAATAACCTTAATAATTGTCATGATGGATAAAACAAACATTCACATTTTCAACTCTGTAACAAATGGCATCTTAAATCATACCTAAACCTGTGCCATTGCTAACCAGATTTCTAACAATCACAGGGTCGAAGTAACATGCTTTCGAACAATAATAATGCTTGAGCTTTGTTACCACACAACACATGATGAACCAACTCACCTTTGGCAAATCTTGTTCTGCAATAACACTTTCAAATAAAATCACTTCGGAATGCTAAATATTGCAATATATTTAATGCGCTATTGTGTTGCAAACACAAAAATAGCAGCAGTAACAGGAACTCCATATAATGCTCTAAAAATACTCAAGACAAAATCACACAAACACAATACAATGGTGTCCACCAATTAATTAATTAATACAATGTCTAAACAGAATCTACTTTTAAAATCTATCACTTGCCTTCCCTGCATCAGGTTTGAAAACAAGGGCATCTGTGGCAACATAATGGATGTAGTAACACCAACTATGGTTATAGTTTACGAACAGCTGGTGGTACTAATGCAACCTAACTGATGGAATATTACCAGACCGTGCCATAATGGGGGAAAAATGACACAGGTTGGTTTTTGGGGTATTCCAATAAACTGTTTCCCCTATAATAGAGCAGAACAGAACATTTTTTGTAGTGGCAAGTCACAAAGTGAAGTTTACAGAACCTCCATTGAAAGAATTAATGCACGAGTTTTGACGCACTATTTGAAAATGATGAGCAGAAACAAAATTAGCTACATGTGTTTATAAATAAAAACTGTAGCAGCATTTTATAAAGTGAATAGTGAGAAATAATCCCGTCATGAACAACTTACCTTAATGTCAGAAGTTTCCAGCCAAGGTTCTTGTTTAATTTCTCTTTCATGCTCGACCTTCATCACAGCAAGGAACTCTCCCTCTGTTTTAACTACATCACTGTTTGTAAATAACTGTGAGGAGACAGAATCCTCTTCTTTCATTTCTACTTTAATATCCATTTACGACTGGTGCTGTTTTCAGTTTCATTGCCAAGTCTGTGGAAGATACAAATCTGACTGCTGCATAAACACTGTAAAAGCTCAAACCAATAAGTTGTCTGACATACAAGGAACAATCCTCAATCTATTGATGTCATGCCAGGCGTGTATTGACTGTACAGCCAGCTTCAAATGTTTTCCGAGTCCTGTGTTTCAAGCCCTGTTGGGAAGGCAAGATAGCCAAGATGTGATAGGTGGTCTCAAAGGTTGACTTGCCGGTTCATACCTGTCTACAAGAGTGAGCGGCGTTATGTGTCTCTAAGTCCAAAGAAAATAAAATTCCAACACTTCTTTTACACTTGGTCATAAGATAGTAATCTCAATGTAAAGAAAACAACATTAACATAAATCCAGAGTTTGCTCCCCGCTGACCACACAGAGGAACACACACAAAAGTAAATAACTCTGGTGAAGCTGTCGCTGGGCCAGGCGGACCAGGTGCAAGTAATTCATAAGAACACTTTTCATCTCTTTTCCCTACACTCTCTCGTCCATCGCAAAACATTTGGAACAGGCTGTACCACACATCTAATAACCCTGTACTTAATAAAATATAATCTTTTACTTTCCAGTATCTTGAATAAGAATCTGTAACTCAATACGATGGTAATAATGCTCCATTAAAGAATATTTTCCACCAGTTGCTTTATATCTGACAATGAACATATTCAATGTGTGATAACTAAATATTACTAACATGGTGCCTCAGCACACAACAATTTTTATATGGACCTTTCAAATATATGATGTGAAGAGCAATTGAAGGGTTGCACATAAAAACGGGTTAACCATCAATTTTGTACAAATCGAGTTACTGTCACCTATAGGTGAGGATAGAAACTATGTTCTACAATGTGGGTAAACATCAAATAATTAATGTATATTGAAATACGAGGATTTGAATTTCTTGCAATTTTCAGAAACCCTCCGAATATTGCAAAATCGGGCTGTCATCAAGACGGTGCCATGAGCTTACCAGAGTAGTAAGTCACATGAAATTAATGTGTGAGATACGCATTTAGTTTTTCTTGCATTTAAAGAAAGTGTATTCCAAAATGAACAATTATTGATGAAGATAAACAAGAGAATGGTATCAGAAAATAAAGAAAAATCTGATGTGTTGCACTCATATGACTTTCTCTACTCTTGTAGTAACCATTCATACAAACTCTTATTCCTATATCTTCTTCATGTTAGTTGAGATATACATTTGCAGAAATTATCTTATTGCATATTTCTTCGTAGGTGCAAGGGAAATATGGGAATACAGTAAACTTTGAGCAATAGTCAAATCTTTTAAAGCTTAGAGATTCCATTCTCTTTGCATGGTTAACATTCATATAAAAATGAATAACGATGTTCCATTTGACATAATAATGTGCATTTTAGCAGGATCTACATTTTTGTACAGTAAGATTTGGTCTATCTCTTACAGTTTAGGAGTTATTCAAAAGTCATCCAGAGTAAATATGACTACAGGGGCTATAGCCAGAAAATTCAAAATATACATTTCATTTGTCATACAAATAGCTCAAACATATGACATTTTAATCAAAATTGTTAGAGCCATTTTGAAGAAAATCAAAATTTTCAAAAAATTTTGTATGTAAAGGGTAGTTTAGGGTGAAGCAATTTTCTTCAAAATCTTCGTGTTGCAACCTTGAAAGACATTAAACCTAAGTACCAACTTTGGTTTTTAACCGACCTTTTGTTTTTGAGTTACGCTGTCCACAGACTGAGAGACAGACAGACACACACACACATGGACCTTTTTCTAAAGATGCTTCTTTTTGAGGGGGCTCAGGGGGCCTCAGAATATATATTTCCAGTGAAATCTCGACATCGACTTTTTGGGCAAAATACAATACTTCCTCTACTTTACTATATGTAGTAGGGAAAGTAATAAAAAGTTTTGTGAAGTGTCAAGTATAATGCTGAAAAAGCATAAGCCATGTAAATATTTTTTTTAAATATTCATGTGGTAGTATTGAGGAGTTTTATTCTGTTCACAAGTATAAAAGTGCTGGTAGGTCATCACTAGAGCCACAATTCTTAGTCACCTTACCGTGTACATGGGGCTGTTTCGTTCAGTGCTGATGGCTTGCCTCTCAGTCTGGGCAAACAAACTCACGGCATAACCAACACTCCTACACACAATGCAGTACTAAAACTTCTGGCTTTAGTCATCGCTTAATTGTGTAAAGTTACCAAGGAAATATAATGAAAAAAGGCAAGTGAAACCTGCCAAAGTAAACTATTTACTGTAACTGTTAGCTTATATTCCTCCAATTCACCATTAGTTTTACAGGCATTTACAAAGTGACAATAACCAGTTACTAAATAGAGCCATTTTTCAATGACCTCGATTATTAGTAGATATAGATATATGATGTATTAGGACCTCTGACAGGAACAGATTTTTGAAATCGGTTACCAAATACATGATAAACTGGCAATGATATTTCTACTTTCAGACAAAAATTATAAATAAACTTATTTTCTTCTCTAACAATATATTCTTTATTCCTATATAAAAGTCTCTATTTCTCCCTTTTAACAAAATGATGGTTAACCCGTTTTTGCATGCAATCTTTCAATTAGAGGAGCAGTTGTTCACCTAACCAACCTAAATTGCTTTCCAACTGAAACAACCAATGTGACTACTAACTCTATTGGTTCTCAGCCAAGGTGCATTTCATATTTAACAACTGAAAGCTTCTGAAAGGTCCTCACCATGCTTTCTTTCACGTTTTATAATCATAGTCATGGAAACTGAGCGCTGCCTCATCTTTGTGCAACGTCGTGTTGTATACCACTGCCTTCGTAATATTAAACCCTGTGATATACATAAAAATCTGATGTGTTGCACTCACATGACTTTCTCTACTCTTGTACTAACCATTCTTACAAACTCTTATTCCTATATCTTCTTCGTGTTAGTTGAGATAAACATTTGTACAAATTATCTTATTGCTTATTTCCTTGTAGGCGCAAGGGGAATATTACAATACAGTAGACTTTGTGCGAGTCAAATGCTTTAAAGCTTTGAGATTCTGTTGTCTTTGCACACTTAACATATAAAAATAAACGAATAACGATGATCCACTTCACGAAAGTTCTAAGTTTTCAGAAACTCACACACATAACAAGGAATATCTCCGAAATGGTTTACCCTACAAAAAAATTTATTGAGACATAAATTGTTGTTGTTAGCTAATGCTGGATTTCTGACAATGAAGTCATTAATCCTCTTGCTCTTCAATATTTTCATAAATATTGAAGAGACTTAGCAGTAAATGTAACCGCTTTTTAGAGAGTACCATATTTTTATGTTTTGGCGGTCACATCGCTCTCTCACAACCCCCAGAATGTCTGGAGGACCACACCTGTCGTTGGTTTACGGGTCTCACCGACCTGACCGGGAGAATTATCAAAATAAATTCACCGACCATATCCTCTGATTACCAATCAGAGGACGTATTACATGCCATGACAGGTCAGCATGCATGGGTTAAGGTTTTATAGAGAAATTAGAGAAATGGAGAGGTTGGAAAAATAAAGACTCCCTAGCCCTCAGGAACCCTAATAGCATCGGGGTCGGAAGAGAACAAGAGATGACCAAGGTAAGGTCAGATAGAAAAGCTACAGTGAGAAGCAAAACACCAGTAAGTAGACATAAATTGTGTATCTTAGCAAGATCTACATTTTTTGTATAGTATGATTTGGTCTATCTCTAACGGTTTACCAGTTATGCAAAAGTCGTCCAGAGTAAGTACAACTACAGGGGCTATAGCCAGAAAATTCAAGATAGGTATACATTTCATTTGTCATAAAAATATCTCAAACATATGACATTTTAATCAAAATCGTTAGAGCCATTTTCAAGAAAATCAAAATTTTCGAAAAATTTTCCATGTAGTTTAGGGTGGGGCTATTTTCTTCAAAATCGACTTCAACGACGTTGAACTTAAACACCAACTTTGATTTTTAACCGACTTTTCGTTTTTGAGTTATGCTGCCCACAGACTGACAGACACACACACGGACCTTTTTCTAAAAATGCTTTTTTTTGGATTCAGGGGGTCTCAAAACATATATTTCCGTTGAAATCTCGGCATCGAATTTTTGGGTGGAATACAATACTTCCCCTACTTACCAGTAGAGAAAGTAAAAATACGAATTTAGTTTTCAATACTATTAATTAAAATCGCTGATACATCATACCAGTGAAAACAAAACACCAATATCTGCAATATTCCCTGCACCAATGCTGTTTTCTTCTTGACCAAAATTAATGACTTCGGCCCAATTTCGGACTATACAGGCATAAAAAACTTTAAAAAGACAAGCCTTTGAAAAAAAAATATACTTGTCAATACATAGTTATTAATTCACATACCAAAACTTAAATCTCCAACACTTTTGATGCCTTTACACTCCTTACTCTTCCTCTGTACATAGTAAGATGCACTTGATTGTACGAGTTGGTATCTGTCTTCGTGGATGGAGTCTCTCGGGAAAAGCAACCTAACCTATATTTAGGCTTGCATTCAGAAACGGCACTTTCAATCCAGACTTTTCAGAGACTGCTTTGTGAGGAAAGTTTAACTTTCCAGAAAGTCTTATTCATAGACGTCAGTTTCGATACTTTGACTTCGTAAAGTTGAGATTTCATTAGCAAGTTCCAATGATTGGCTAAACCGGTTTCCAACACCACAGCCTCTATAGCAGGGCCTGCCAACTGGTTGCCTATACTGTTCGCACGGTGCCGGCGTGCCTGGTCGCAACTTTGCCAACCCTTGGGATTTGTCCCATATTGTCGGACATTTTGAGAAATATTTTTCAGGAAGGGACAAAGGGACTTTCTTGCAAAAACTGAGATGAATATGGGACATTTAATACATGTTATATTGGTTTACTTTAGAAAAACTGTAACGGATGTAAATCTTCATGCTGTTGCAAGACAGGATATAAGAGAAAACTGCATTTAAAAGAACGCCTTTGATTTTCTTCCTGTTGAGCAATGTACACTGATATCGTTTATTTATATTTATTTATCGCTCCACTCTTAGATCCACTCCTGATGTAAACACAAGCCGGTAACAACTAACCTGCGATATGCTGAAACCGAAGCACACCATAAAATATAGTATCTTAAATATTAGCGATTATCTGTGAGTTTTCAAGATGTACGATAATCCTGGTAATGATTACTTGAATGTAACGTGATAGCAGCGCTATTCCTAAAACTCCCGAGCAAATATCGCTCTATTGTATCATAAACACCAGGCATGAATCCACGTGGTGTTTGTTTATCTTAGTCGCAGATGATATGAACATCAGGTTATTGCGGAGGGATACAAGGGGTGGATTTAAGGCTGGATGGAGTGAATATTATATTTTAGCGGAGTTTGGCTGATTTTAAAATCTTTGACCGATGGGCAAAGAAAGTCAAGAGTAACGGGTGTCGTGTGTAATATAAGTTTTAACTTAATTTTTATTTTTGAAAGAAAGGGAGTTGATCCGATGGAAAAGATAAATCATGTGTTGGCAACACTGCTCCTGAGTAGCGTTGACTGTATTGTCGTAGGGATGTTAATGAGTTAACCTTGTGATAATCGCTCAAATAATTTCAAAGTTAAGGAAACCCAATTCATAGCCAAACCTGTGAGGCGGTTGCCCACGATTATGAATACATGAAGGAAGAGACCAAGTATAAAGATCGGTACTCTATTAAGATTTTCAAATAAAACATGAAAATAAGTAACTAAAATAAAAAAGTTGCAACAAAGAGTTACTGTTCGCGTAACTTTCCAAGATGGGTGAAAACATGATAAAAGAGCATCACTGGGGCTTCCAGATTAAAAAAAAGAGTATAAAAGCTTCTACTCACCAACGAATAACATACATTTTATAGTCTAAATGGACCTAATTTTACGTTTGGACTTAATAAAACGAATTTTTCGATAGAGCCTTAATTCCTAATTAGGTTAAGTAAATAAAGTACATATATTTATATTACATTTTCAAAGGAGAGCATTTGAATAAGGAAAGTATTAAATAATTATGATCTTATGAAACCTTGTGTAATATTCGTACCTAATACTACAATAGCAAATTCAGAATAAGAGGTCTACATAAATTGATATCATTTTACTAACTTACACTATTGTTGAATGTAGTTGTGAAATTTGAGGTAGGCATTTGATAGCGCTGTTTGGTAGTCGATACCTATTATTGTATCTTTTATAATAGAAAGTTCTAGTGATTCAGTTAGATTTCAACGCGAAATCAATAATCGGTCGCGTTCTCTGTGAAGAAAAAATGCAAGAATCTTTATTTGGAAGCCAAAAAATAGCCGAAATGTAGTTCGCTCCTCCTATGGAATTTCAAGTGCAGCGCAGTTTCTTCACTTTCAAGAACATTTTAAGGGCAGACTATTCACAGCATCTTGTTGTGATTGTACTACATCAGCCACAGTCTTAATTTTAGGAATGACAATTTGTTCTACAGTTTCACTAATAATTCCTTTTTTCACTACTTCAATTTCTTTCCTTAATTCCTCAGTTATTTCTACTTTTACATTTGTAATCTTACAGTCTACACTTGCATTACACTCTGTTATTTCATCCCTATGTCTACCAACTTCTCCTTCTGATACAATCTTGTTTTCTTTCATTTCCAATTATAATTTTCCCATCCTATCTCCTATGGTTTCTATCCTAGCTTCTAATGCTTCCTTTGTCTCATTTATGTTTTTATGTACCAATTTCAAATTACTTTCCATTACTTTCATGTTTTCTTTACATTCCTGCCTTCCTAATTCTATTCTTTCCCAAATCTAGCTCTAATTCTTCCCTATTATGTTCTATTTTTGTTTTAAGCCCTGTCTCACTTCCTCCATTTTCTGACCTGAGCTCTGTTCTAGATCCTGCCTTAATTCTTCCTTGTTCTGATCCATTTTCTGGCCTATCTCTTTCTTATTCTATTCCATTTTCTGACCTACACTCTGTTCTAATTTCTCAAACATGATAATCAGTAATCTTTGGTCTTTTCCTATTACTGCTACTTCTTCCTCACTTTCTGTTTCTATCTGCTAACTAGGCTTATCTGCCCCTTCCCCTATTCCTGTTCCTATTTATTTTCCTTTTTGTGACATTTTCGTTTTTTGATTCGGTTCAGTTGGGCTTAAAAGTTCTACTTTCCTACCACTTCTTAGTAACATGTAAAAATAAATTTTAAATAAATATGTTTGGTCCTACTTTTTTGCGTTTGTTTGTTTCTTTACATCCGTTCCCTCGGTGGTTGGTTTCACGAGGCGTCCCTTGATGTTTCCCGCGTCGGTGAATAGGCGTTCCTCGGCACTTCCCACGTTGATTTCAGCTTAATAACGTCTCCTATCGTCAACTCCGATGGATTGTTTAATGGCGTCTTCATTCGTTTTCTCACGTAGATTGGCGTCACGTGGTATGTTGCGTAAGTTCATTTTCCGTCGTCCTTCATTTCACCCTCTATTCGTGTCGCGCGTTTGGGCTAGCCATTTGGTGCTGTCTTTTTAATATATGTTGCTTTGTATGCGTTGAGCTATGAGAGTCTTTCACTATCTCAGGTCGCGGTACGGGTGAAATGAACGAACACAGGATGTAACTTTACTATATCACTTTTATTTGCACTTTTCTCGTCGAATATTACACTCGTTGCAACTAAATTAACTTTCGTTGCACCTGAATATTCTTCCTTGATAGTCTTTTCACGTTATTAGTTATTTTAGATCACTTTTAGCGTCCGCATCTACGTGTGTCACAGAAACGTGTCTTTCCTTTCCGGAAGCTAGGACGCTAACCAGAAAAAAGTTGGTGCCTCTTTACATAATGCGTTTGTATTCATACGCGTATGCTTCATTTCTCGCGAAGCACACTTTGAAACCCTCCTACACGCTAAATAGTTCCTGTAATGTTAGGGAAGCGATCTTTATCTATCCTCACTACACTTTTAACATTAAATATACGTGGATCTTATATTTATACATATTAAATTTGAACATGTCACTTAACATTTATGACATTTTTAAACAATTACTTTTTATAACAATTGAGACAACGGCAATACATTTTTAGTACTCAACAAATCCTTACCAACATGAAGAATAAACTATATTTACAACAAATATTTACAAAAATACTTTCTTTTCGGACTCTAACAATATGTTCTGTGTCACAGTCAAACACTTTTGATAGATCTACAAAGACAGCAATTATAGATTCATGGGCATTCAGAGCTTTTACTATTACATTATTAGCCCTTTGTAGTGCTTCGATTGTGAATTTGTGCTTTTGTAAACCATATTGCCATTCTGATATAAGTTTATTTACATGGTTTTCTAATTGTTTTAGATATAAGCCTTCAATCATTAACATTTTGAGAAGGTGGAGCACAGGGTAATTGGCCTATAGTTTCCTACTTCTTTCTTCTTTCCCTTTTGTTTATAAATTGACCTACTTGTTTTATTGTTGTTGTTGTTGTTGTAGTGTTTAACGCCCGCTTTTACTACTAAGGCACCGCAGGCGGTGACACTGATGACACATGGAATGAAGATGGAGCACCGGTGGAATGAGATGGCGGGGGAAACCGGAGCACCCGGAGAAAACCCGCCCTGACGCCGCTTCGTCCACCACGAATACCACATACTTGTTTTATTAAGTTCGTAGTTATGTTTGTAGACTGTTTTTTTAAGTTTAATATGGTTGCTATTTTTAAATAGTGCTCATTGAAAATTCCGCAATTTCTTTTGGATGTTTCATGCCTTCGCCATTGTTTTGTATCACTATATTTTTAGTACTTTTGTTTTTAGCTTGTTATGAATTGCATTCACAATATCCCATGTTGTTTTGGTTTTATTATCAGCTTTTGTATTAGTTCCTGTTGTATTTCATTTTTGCATTTTCTATTATCTTTCTAAAAATATCATTACGTTTTATATATTCTATAAATAGGTCATTCATGTTTTGATGTTTTATTGAATTCAGGAATTTTATTCGCTTCAATGAAATCTTCATTCCTTTTATCATCCATTTTATACCTATCGCTCTGTTGCTATTCTGTACCTCAATTTTTTTACAGGGATTTTGATAAAGCTATCAAACATTTCATACACTGTTTCCCTTTTGCAGAACCAATACAAAAATTGACAAACATTTTTAAAGACTATGGAATAAATTTGGTCCTTCAAAATAAGTTTAATATACAAAATTTACTGAATTTTTCTAAAAAGGATAAAATTTCAATTTTATAAAAAATCTGGCATTTATCAATTTAGCTGCTTGGATTGTGATAGGGTTTGTATTGGTAAAACTAAACGTCATTTAGAAACCAAAATAAAAGAGCACTTTAGAAATATTAAATATAAACAAACTGATAAATCAGCTGTGGCAGATCATTTTTGGTCATTTAATCATGAAATTAATCCAGAGGTTAAATTATTAAGACAATTAAGTGAACCAATAGATTTAATGGTTTGGGCAAAAGTATTTATTTTAAACAACAGGAATCGTATTATGAATTTTGAAATGCCTCCAATAGATTGTATTTATAGGTTTATGTTTTCAGAGATTGGTGATTAAAATGAGCATCGGTAGCTATGGTAAATTTGTATAGCTTTGAGAATGAGTTGGAGCCAATTTCAAACGTGCAAGCACCAAAGAACCTGGAATATTACTAAGATAAGTGAAGGTTTCAGTTTCTATTTGCTCTTACTTTAGATTCTTGTTGCTTCATTGCTAATAGCTTCATTATTTCCTTATATATCGTTGTTGACTAATGCTGTATTTCTGACAATGAAGTCACTAATCGTCTTGCTCTACAATATTTTTCACTGATGGATGGGGTGCTACAAGTGCCTGGGCATATTTCAAGGTGGTCTCTATCCATTCCTCTTGCAGATCACATAGAGGACAGAGTGGTGAAGAATATATCCCAATTCTGTTTAAATGTTTTGCCCGACAATCATGTCCTGTAATCAACCTGAAGTTTGCAACTGCCGTTTTTTCGAGGATACTCAGGAATTACTGTTTGAATGTTTGGTAGTTCCCATCTTTTATTTTTTGATTTTTCATAGTAATATTATGCAATAGTTTTTTGAATTCAGAGTTGACTAATCTTTTAGCTGCATAAAATGGTAGATTAACCATAGATTTCTGAACACTGCCGGTACCCTTTTGTGCAAAAAAATCAGCCTTGTTATTACCACTTAGTCCACAGTGAGCTGGTATCAATTGGAAGACTAAGTGTTTTTGAAGCGCAGTTAGATGGGTAAGGATTTTCCAACATTCTATAATTGTTTGGTTTTTTGATGACAACTTGGAAGTAATTGCTAATTGTTGCACTGGAATCTGAGAGAATAACTGCTTGATGAAAATGTGAAATTCTATACAAAAGATTTTGTAGGGCCATTTGAATTGCTTCAATTTCTCCATCAAAGTTTGTAGTTCCATAACTTAACCCTTTGCTGCGCATACAGTATTACCTAGTTGTTCTCCCAGCAGACTTGTGTCCCTTTAAATTCTGAACTGCTGCTGCAGATATTAAACTGAAAGTGACCTATATACTTGCATAATTATAGTATCTTTTACTGGCTGAAATAATGTGTTTAATTGATAACTTATTTGATATTGGTATGCAGTAAATACGATATAAGTTTTATTTCAACTGTTTATAACGGAAAAAATCAACCCCGTTGAAGGGAAAGATATGCACCCCTTTGTAACACATTTTTAATATTCCACAATATTAAAGAAATTAAATTGTGCTACTTTAGAATATTAACACGACAAAAATATCCTAAAGTTAGCTAAGATAAATTAAAATAATTTCTGCGAAATTTTATGGTACTCACCCTTAAAGAGTTTATATCCCTGCCATTATTATATTAAAGATATTGAAGCTGGTCCATAAAATGTTATTCACACTATTCTGTTGGACAATAAAAATGTTCTATATACTGTCACCGCGCCCGCCGCATCTAATTGCCGACAGCAGCACTGTCACCCATCGCATTATTGTCGGCGCTACCGCAAAGGAGCCGAAGGAAAGAGACAGAGAATGGCCGCATTGTTGGGGCGCTTGCCGAAAGAGAGAAAAGGATAGAGGCTACTGGAATCTTCTACTTTGTATATCTCGCCGCAATAACTGAACGTTCCTGAAGCTTCTAGAATAGTGCCTGGGAGATATAAATAGCGGTAAAGTGCGACAGAAGAGTCAGTCAGACGTATGTGAAGCGTTGAGTAGTGCCGACGGAGAACAGTCAGTATGTGAAGCGTTGAGTAGTCGTGCCGACGGAGACGGACAGACGATGTGAAGAGTTGTGCCGACGGAGAAGAGTTAGTTCTTTGTGTTACGAATTCGGAGTCGTGCTGTTGGAGAATCGGAAAAGACTTTCTTGCTGTTGCAACGAGTGTACAAGTTACTGTTTACGGAAATAAAAGTGTTTCTTTATCTAGACTACATCTGTCTTCTTTACTTCACACCCACACAAAAAAAAGTTACAATACACTTATGCTTATTAATGGTTTGGTATGTACACATCGTGTTAGTTTTGAATTTCCACCCCCTTCCCTCGCTTGAGGAAACACCCAGTTCTACACAAGGCAATGTCACACTGTTTGCACTTGTACTGTGACTGTATGCCACAACCTGATTGTGTTTGTTTTTCTTTTCTTCACGATACACTGTACACACGATTTCACCCGGCTTAGGGTGTGAAGAGAACTGGGCATAGGGGTAGCAGATGGTAGGCTACGCTGAAATCCCACTCGATTGCGGGACGTGAAGTTTGCGATTAGCTGTCGCACCAAATTCTGCCTGTAGTGAAGAAGCCTGTTGCCATGAGCTGTACAACCAGGTCTGTTTGAAATGTCGTATATTATAAGTAGGGCTAGGAAGTTCATGAATTTGCATGTTTTTTTTCATAGGGGCTAAAAATGTATGCTTTTACATTATGTGCACGAATTATGGAATTTTCGGTTCTTTGGACATGATATCGATAGCCACAATGCTCTAGGATTGCTTCCATCTTCAGATATACAATAAACCTCCCGGTTAATCCTGCGGAGGGCTGTGGATGTTGATGAGCCAACTCGGTGATGAGAATTTCTCAGCAACTCTCCCTTTGTGCTGTATGGCAAAACATGACCGAGGGTTTCAACTTGTGTGCATCCATGATGTCGACAAAGTGTTGTTCTCTGACTTCTACCAGCTACTGATCTTATTGCTGCAGTGTTGCAAGGCATCTTAGTTACATTTGTCCACTCTGAATAAGGGAACATATTCCTATTACTTATCCAGAAATTACTGACAGTGTTATCTTTGTAAACCTCCACTGCCTTTTCCTTTTGGGGTAGTTTATTTCATGACTGCAAGATCATCTCTTTACGAAGCCAACGAACATAGTATCTTCATTGCAGGGAATATTTGGGTGTCAAAGTGCATCTTTCTCCTCTTTGTCTAGATCCCCATATAAGTGCAATGTTCACTTGTGTTAGCGAGAGTTTTCTTGCTATATTGAAATGCTGAATGATGGCTTCCCATTGAGCTCTTATCATTCCCAAACCATGTACTGCTTTCGGTGCATATAGCATATCATTAGGATGAACATGAAGTAGCCTAATTACATCTTTAACAGTTGTTCAAATGTATTTATCCAGACCTTCGCGGAATGGGGTTATCCACTGGTATACTTTGAAGGGAATATATTAAGCCTGGCCAAACAAACTGTTTAATGACGTTTAACTCTACAGAAATGGAGTTGTGGTGATGATCTTCAGGGATCTCAAGGAAAGATAAAATCAGAAATATAGTTGTTATGGAAGAAATGAAAGTGAAAAGTTCATTGGCAGAATAAATTAAAACAGAACAATTTAGATGGTTTGGACACATCAAAAGGATAGATGAGGGCAGACTGCCGAAGAAGCTACATGAATGGACTCCAGTGGGATAGGAAGAAGGGAAGACCCAAATTACCAAGGTACAGTTCAAACAATGAAAGAAAGCAGATTAGAAGATAGAGAGGAGTGGAGAACGGCTATAGTTCCTAAATGAGTGCAGGAAGATGTCAAAGACATTGTACATCTGGAATAGATAGAATTTAGTTATTTCTTACGCAGAGGCCTCTAATTCCTAACAATGTTGGTAATAGCCTTAGCCGTCTTTATTTATTGCGTTCTGCTCTTAGTGCAGACGATTGGTGTTTCACAAAATACATTACTTACACTTAAAAACTGATTTCTTAGGCACGAAAGCACAAACCTTTAGCAAAATGTTCAACAACAATAGAGATCTACAACCTTTTGCCCTTATGAGGGAAAGTACGTTTATTTTTAAATTTCGCTACAGCTCACTTTGTATGTCACATTTCTGCGCCAATTTCTCCTAATTACAATATTTTTTTTAAAATGGGACATGACTGTAGTTCTTACAAATGTCTCAATCCTATTACATGCCTTCCTCATGAATCAAATTATGCAATTTTAAAAGACCTACAAAAAGTAATCCACTGTTCACCAAATATCACATATGTGTGGTTTTATTATGCTTATGAATGAGATATTTGTACCTTTCATTCCCAAAAAATCATTAAGTATGTTCTCACGAATTCATTATCATGATTAGGAGGTGGAATCAGGACTGAAAAATGCAATGCCATAGACGGGATTTGAACCACAATCTTTTGCTTATCGAGGGGCTGCTTTAGCCAGTAAGCCCCTATGGCATACTTGCCAGTATGACATAAAATTGCGCAACCGATTCCTACTTTCCCGGTAGACTACAAAGGAATTTCATATCAGAGTTAAGTACCCCAAGAGCAACTTACAAAGTGTGAGTGCTTTATGTCCCGGGTTTAACTAAGCTTAAAGACACCAGCAGTAAGTTTGTTGGCATAAATAAATAACGATCATAATCATGAATCGATCTATGCAATTTCACACTGGATAACACAGTGAAGCTCGTATTATAAGTTGTATAGGGACATAGGTTTTCACGCCCAATATGCCCGCCTCTGTAGCGTGATGGTTAGCGTGTCTGCCTCACGTTCAAGAGGTCGCGAGTTCGAATCTCGCTTAGGGTAAGTTATCCGGGTAAGGTTTTTTTCCGAGGTTTTCCCTACCCTGAGAAGACGAATGTCGGGTAACTTTAAGCTCCATGGACCTCGGGCTCATTTGAGCATCATTTCACCCATTTCATTCATTCGTCCGATATGACACAATGTTGGAGGACGTTAATTTAAAAAAAAAAAACGCCCAATATGCATTTTTATCGTTTCAATCAAAACAACAAAGCAAATGTCTTCCAAATGTCTCAGCTCTGAGGCTTTATACCCTTTATACGTCTATAGCCTTTTATATGTATTGGCCTATGCAATTTCAAATGTGACAATTTTCTTCTCAGAAATCCCACTCTTTTAACCTCATGTATCAAAATATGTGATTCTAAAAGTTGCAACTCAGTAAACCGATTCTCTGATCTCTCTAACTAGTGAGGCGTCTTCCTTCGTGTGTCAAATTATGCGACTTTAGCTGCGACAAAGTAGTAAAGCTCTTTTCACAAATTTCACACTTATGTGCCTTTTTACCTTCGTGTATCAAATTATGTGATTTTAAATGTGACAACTGAGTAAAGCTCTTCTCACAAATTGTACACTTATGAGGTTTTTTACCCTCATGTATCAAATTATGCACCTTTAAATTTGATAACTGAGTAAAACCCTTCTCACAAATTATACACTTGTGAGGCTTTTTACCCTCATGAATTAGCTTGTGCATTTTCAAGTGTGACAAACAAACAAACGTTTTGTTACAAATTTCACACTTGTGCGGTTTTTTATCCTCATGTAGCATGCTATGTGATTTTAAAGTTGACTGCTGAGTAAAACTCTTATCACAGATCAGACACTTGTGAGGTTTTTTACCCTCATGAATTAACTTATGAATTTTTAAGTGGCACACACGAAGAAACTTTTTGTCACAAATTTCACATTTGTGAGACTTTTCACCCTCATGTGTCAGATTATGCGCTCTTAAAGTTGACAACTGTGTAAAACTCTTTTTACAAATTTCACACCTGTGTGGCTTTTTGCCTTCATGTATCAAAGTATGCAATTTTAAACTTGACAACCGAATAAAACCCTTCTCACAAATTTCACACTTGTGGGGCTTTTTACCCTCATGAATAAATTTGTGTGCTTTCAATTGAGACAAGCAAAAAAACTTTTTCTCACAAAGTTCACACGTGTGGAACTTTTTATCATCGTGTGTTAAATTATGTACATTCAAATGTGACAACTGAGCAAATTTTTTGTCACAAATTTTACACCTGTAAGGCTCTTTGCCCTCATGTTTCATATTGTGCACTTTCAAAGACGACAAATGAGCAAACATTTTGCCACAAACAACACACTTGTGAGGTTTTTTACCTTCATGTGTCAAGCTATGCAGCTTTAAATGTGGCAACTGAGTAAACCTCTTGTCACAGATGTCACATTTGTGGGGCTTTATACCCTGATGAATCAAGTTATGTAGTTTCAAAGCCGACAAATGAATAAAGCTCTTCTCACAAACATTACACTGGTGGGGCTTTCTACCCTCATGTATCAAATTATGCAATTTCAAATGTGAAAAACGGGTAAAGCTTTTCTCACAAATTTCACACTTATGAGACTTTGTCCCTTTATGTTTTAAAGTATGAATTTTCAAATATGACAACCGAGTGAAGCTCTTTTCACAAATTTGACACCGGTGGGGCTTTTTATCCTCGTGAATGAAGCGATGCAATTTCAAAGCTGAGAACTGAGGAAACATCTTGTCACAAATGTTACACTTGTGCACCCTTTCTCCCTTCTGATTCAATAAAGGTGTGCTGCACATATCTCCGTCAAGACTTTTAGCGGATTGTTCTGAGTGAACACGTTTTTCTATAAGTGGTATTTTTCTGACATCACATTCTTGATTTACAGATTCATGAGAATCCTTACCAAAACTGAAGTTTGTGTTTCCCCCTGAGGCGTCAGCAGAGAGGAACGGTGAATCATCACTGTTGATACCATAAGCTGCTTCCATGTATAATCTGAAATATTGAGGATTTAGCATCAAATGCAATATTCTGAGAATGAAAGAAAATTAAATGTTAAGAGTCTCCGTGAAGTGCATAATGAAGTTTCTTCATATACAGCAACCTATTGTTCACACTAGTAGCAATAGCTTTATTAATCGTGAATATTATTCTATAAATAGTGTTTGTGAAATGAAAAACGTACTAATGGTGAAACGAATCTCATGTTTGTGGCAATACTAGTAATGAGAAGCGCACCAACTTTCAGATTTCCTTTAACAACTATTCAAAAGTACTCCTATGCTGATATAACTTGCAAGAAAACACTTTCATAATGAAGTGGTCATCAACAAGTCAGGAGCTGATACAATGGTTAGAACCTTTCTCACATATTTTCAAATATAAATGAAAGAGAGACAAATTACTTATTTAACATTGAATGTTCCGAAAGCAGTTAATGCTTTTTTAAATGTGATGCATTACATGGGTTTTTCTACTTAATCTTCTTATAAAATTTAACATTTCTATAAATTCAATGTTAATTAAGGTAAACTTATATTGAAATTGCTTTACTCGTAGTTGGTCCAGGAGGCTGAAGCAATAGAAGAATCGTTTAAACCCGGATCACCAAATGCTGTATTTGAAATTCCATATTCTTTCCACATCATAAGAAACAAACCAGTGGCAAATTAACACATCAGAATAATATATAGTATTTGAATATTTAAAGTGAAAGGAACAAAAATGGGGGGTTTTTAGGTTTAAGGGTGCTCAACTTCGTGATAATAGTTCATGGCAACAGCCCGATACAAACTTCAATCAAAACTAAAACTAGTACTATAAAGGAATACACATATATATAAACATACAAAACAATGCCAAAAGCCAAAATTAAGTTATAAACATATCAAAAGAGTATAAACATTAGAGTATTTTGATCAGATAGAACTAAATGTTGATAAATTTAGCTCATATGTAATTATTACAGGTGACTTTAATGTATCTGAAATAATTAATTCCACTTACGATCTAAGTAAAGCTAGTAACAAAGCAAAATTACTTAATGTTATCTTTTACTAATATCCAATCCATGAACAACGTATAAAATGTAAGTGGTAAAAAGCTAGACCTAATTTTAACTAACATAACACTTAATATAAAAGATGATAATTCTTTGGTACCTATAGACTTGTACCATCCTCGACTAAATTTAATGGCTAAAATTGAGAAAGTTATAAAAATTATATGGCGACAACGTGTACCTACAATTTTTGCAAAGCTAATTTTAACAAGATGTACGAGCTTATAAGAGAATGTAAATGGGATCACATATCAATATCTCAGGATGTTAATTATTCAGTGGCTATTTTCTACAATAAAATTTACTCAATACTTGACAGATGCGTGCCAAAAAGAAAACAATATAAACACAAATATCCTGTATGGTTCACTAAAGAAATAATAAAAAACATACAATTGAAAGTAAAGTACCGTAAGTTGACTAATCTTTTAGTTTCTTAAAATGGTCGATTAACTATAGATTTCTGTACACTGCTGGTACCTTTTTTGCAAGAAAATCAGCTTTGTCATTACCACTCAGTCCACAGTGAGGTGGTATACAAAAAATCTAGATGATCTTGCTAAAACACACAATATATGTTGAAATAGTCTTTTTCTTTTTAGTAGAGTGAGCCATTTTGGACATATTCCTTGTTATTTGTGTGAGTTTTGGTAAACTTATACTTCTGTCAAATGGAACACTTATTAATTTTATATATGTTAACTGTGCTAAGAGAATGAAATTTGAAAGCTTTAAAAGATTTGACAATCGGTGAAAGCTTATTGTATTCCCATATTCTCGTTACACCTTCAAGAAGCTAAACAGTAAGATAATTATTATTATTTATTTAAGCCAACAAACTTACTGTTCCTGTACTTGCAATAGTAAGTCATCATTGGGTAATTGTCTCTGATGTGAGACTGCCTTTGTGGTTTACTGGGAGAAATACGAACTGGTTTGAGAATTGCAAAATTCTACCCATATCCTATATTTTTGGGATATGTGTGTTTGGAAATAAGTGAAAACGAATTCCCTTGTAAGTTTCACTGAAGTGAAATGGCAGTGATATTGCAGCCATGCACAACATAGAGGCATTTTATGTTTTACAAATATTACATTGATTATATAATACTACAGTGACTAGTTAACACCATCACCAGAACACCACCATAAAGTGCACACTCATGAACTTCAATCCCTGCAAGAACAATTTATGAAAGCCTATTAGTGTACATGCAGCAGTAAGCAAGTTGTGAATTTCCAAATGCCTGCAGCACACAGGTGGAGTTGATGATGTATGGGATATTTATTATTTTGCTTGCACAGCAATAACAGTATTACGTAGTTAGAAAACCATCTTACCACTGCATTTTAAAGCCTATTTCCTTCATTTAGGAAGAAACATGATGTGTTTCATTCTGCTTTAAGTATCTACATTGACATCACATAATCAAGTTTCCTCTCCGGTCATTACCACAATGGATGCTTCGAAAGTGAACATCTCTGTTGAGCAATTCATTATTACATTATGAAGTTTATTATCAAGGAAGACATATGGGAGTCAAAAAGTATTGTAGAAGTTTGAGGTAAATGTTAGGAAGGAAACTTTTTCACACACCCAACTGTATGAGTAACAAGTACAGTCATGTGATACCTTGCAAACTGAAAATTCTCATATAGCAAAATTGTGTCAGAATTAGAATGCTAGGAAATTATAGTCGCTGTCATGAAGGAAGGCGGTTGCACAGAAAAAAAAAATTCAATGTCACAGTCATATGATTTCTAGCCAATCAGAATGTGCCTCTACCTGCACATTACTGCCATCGTTCCTGACAGTCACCCTACCAAGGCATCTTTGAATGGGCATCATGAAGGGGAGAGGAGTAAGGCTGTGCCCCCACTTTAGAAATTAATGAGTTGAATGTTCAGTAAACTATTGACTATTATTTTAATTTTATGTAAAGAAGAATTTTTATTCAGCACAAATTAATATGGTAATCCACAATAAATGCTATAACATTTGACAAAAGAATAATGAATTAATAACATTTAATTGCAAATTTGTAACATGCCACCCCCCCCCCCCATGCCATGCCCATGCATCTGTCATATAGTCATTCTTAATTTCTTCAATTATATCTATTTCCTATATACTTAGCAAACAAGTTTTGAGATGTCCACAAAGTACTATTAAAATAGTAAAAGCATAGTTTGTGAATAGCAATTTAAAATAACTAGTGTGGCGTAGTACAGAGCAATGAAAGCAATAAATCTGTTGGTACATGGAATGACTGGTACATGAAATAAATTAATTTTCATTTAAAGTTTGGACTTCAAATGTAACTTTATGCTTGTTATACAATTATTCATAATTACATGTTTGTTTGATATTCCTTATTTCGTGATGTATTTTACTAAATATTTCTGTTTGATATTAAATCAAAATCTGGGCTCTACTTATCAGTAAGTGAGTGTGTGTGTGTGTGTATGTGTCCGTAAATTAACACCCTCCAACTGATGTCATATTTGACAATGATTAAATTAAATTAGTGAAATGATGCTCAAATGAGCCCAAGATCCACAGACCTTAAAGTTACCCGACATTCATTTTCTGAAGATAGGGGAAGACCTCAGAAAAAAACCTTATCCAAATAACTTACCTTAACTGACATTTGAATTCGAACCTCTTCAATGTGAAGGAGACACTCTACCCCCAGCAGGCTACACACGCATGCACCCACCCAACCACCCCTGCCCCCATGCATGTACACACACACACACACGCACGCACGCACGCACGCACGCACGCACGCACATCTTTTTCTAAAACTTAAGTTTTATTCAGGGGGCCTCAAAACATTTCCAGTGAAATCTCCACATAGAAATTTTGGGTTGAATACAATACTGCCCCTACTCATACTATACGTACAAGAGAAAGTAAAAATTGGTTGAGTAAGTTTGGAGATTATCCCACACCAAACATAATATTAGTATAGACAAAGGAGTGCCAGTTCAGGAAAATTAAACACAACAATCAGATCTTTTTACTTAAACACTAGCCAAGAGTCAAGTCTTACCTTGGTGATTTTACTGGAGTGAAGTCCACACCCTGTAACAAACAAATAGTTTCATAAAATCACCTATACATCATTAGTTATATATCTCTGCATCACGGAATTATCTTTAAAGAAACAGGTATTTTCTATTTTTTAATATATGACATTAAGAGAAACAAAGAGTTGATATTGCATCAGGTAATGGAATACAGAATGGAATGGAATACAGAACAATCTACAAAGCACATATTTACATCTGAACAAATAGCTTGGTTAAAGGTATGCGGTTCTATTGGGGTAGGCCAAAAGTCACGAGCGGGTAATGTATATTAATTAAGGCTTCACGGGTGATCAGGAGTGTGAGGTTTAAAAACATTAAGCTTTCAGCCATTGTAGACTACATGGCCTTCATCAGAATGAAAAACGACTGGTAGCTTTCCGCACCCTGTATATATACAATGTTAGGTGGGTGGGGGTTGTGTTGCCCTGGCCAATGAGCGGGTGATGATTTGTGATTGGGCCTGCTGTTTCGGGCTATGTTTGTCACCGGCCACAGTGTTTTCTTGAGGATCAGTACTTGGTCCAGAATCACTGTAGTTGCTGTTGTGGATGTGTTTGATGGCTATTGTCCAAGCAGGGCTTAGGTAATGTTTATATTGAAATAACTGGCTTTCCAAAACCAAAAACTAATTAAAAGCTATTCATTGGTTGAGAGGGACATTTTACACCTTCATATGTTTTTTGTTGCATTCTTTTGTCAATTTTCAGATAGAGCGAGGAACTGTTGTGTTACAGTGACAAGTTAGATTAATTGCGTGTTATTAGTTGATGTCAATGTGAAACGCTGTTTGTGTTGTAAGCAATGGCTAATATAAGCAAATATATGATTGAAGAACATCTCATCATTAATGCGTGGGTTCATGAAAATCAGCAAACTGGTGAGACGTACAAAGAAATCAGAGAAAACTTCTTTCCTTGTTCCAATAAAGCAGCTCTCAGTGAAGCTAATCTCCAGAAACTGGAAAAGAAGACTTTCTCAGCAGGCTCTGTATAGGATGCAAAACACAGTGGAAGACCTAAAAAATATTGTGATGATGTCAATTATATTCTGCCTGAATCACTGGAGCATTTGGCAAAGAAATCAACAAGGACATGATTGGCAGAAATGCAGATCCCAAGAACATTGAATGGGTTATCGCCCATACAGGGCCACCACGCTGACTGGCCCAATTATCTTTATCATTTCATATTTCCATTCCTTATTAATGCAGCAATCAATAAAGTTTTTGCGTCACTCTGAAAGTTTATTATTGCTACACAAACTGAGAAAACATTCGATTGTGACTGTTGGCCCACCCTGTACATACATTTGGGTATTTTTGTCACAGAAAATGGAACATTTTTATTGCTTTAAATAGTGCAAAACAATATTAAGTCCAAGGAATACATAAAGATTTGTGGCTTGTCATTATATACCACCAATGTTTCACTGCCAACATTTGGCTTCATTGATCTTCATTTACATTGCGTTGTCTAATAAAGTGCCATCAAATAATTCAGGTTCACCAAACTGCTCTCTGGCTTTGTATTGAGTCAAGGATATATAATATGCACAAAACACTGCCGGTATGTAGAGAAGGAGCTTCATGACCTTTGGCAACTTCTTATGCTGTATATGAACTGGCCGATTATATTTTGGCGTCCATGATGCCTGTACAGGATGGCCATGCTTCTTGACATTAATTTCACAGAAGTCTCCATGAACTGTTGTTTCACTCATTTCCAATGGCAAGTACATGGAGATCCTATTTTGCTGCCAGCTATTTCCTCTTTGGTTGCATACTCAAGTACTCCTGACCCTAAAAAATAAAAAATGATTCTATATTATGCTTTTAGAAACTAAAAAGTTATTCATAATTTAATAAAATTAACAAAAGGTTTTGCACTGGCTCTCTATACAGGTGTCCCAAAAAAACACTGACAATGCTTAGTATGTTTTGCGGGATGGTAAACTGATTGATTTTCAAATAGGAACCCCTGTCCGGAAATGTACGGTTTGGACACTAGAGAGAGTCAAAGTTTGAGAACAAAAGGTGGTGACAATTTGTTAACCTTTGTTTCGGTGTTTTAATACAGAAGATATGCAACTTCTTAGTTATTTGTTTACTGGGATGGACCCAAACATAATAACATTTCTGCGCATGTGTCAAATTCCTCCATAGAGTCATTGGGGTACATCTTACTGTGTTACCTATGTAGTTTCCACTACAGTAATGTTTTTAACAGCAGTGTGAGAAATACCAGTACACAGCTGCTGAAATGGCCAACTTGAACTCCACACAGTTTGATGTAAATGTAAAGAATCACCTCAATGTTGCATATCGAATGCGATGGATTGGTAGAGGTTGACCAGTTCCATAACCAGCACAGTTGCCACATCTGACACTTCTCGAGTGTTTTCTGTGGAGTTACATGAAGAGTATTGTGTATGACACTAATGTCTGTGGAGAACCTTTTGGCTCAAGTCCACGGAGTGCTTAAAAATTTTCAAAGATAACCATACGAATTGGGTCATGTGCAAGAGGCTCACCACCGCTGATATAGGCTATGAAATGACGTAGGAGAAACACAGTTGGAAGCCCATTTGCAATGCAGACAGCTTGATGTTGAGTTTATTGATGAAATGGGAATGTACACCCATCTTACATTTCAATGCACTAGTGTTCAAAATGTGCATTTTCGTACAACAGTATTTTTATAATATTCTTAGATTCTGATTAATTGAGCCACTTTTAAGTACATACCAGGTTACGTCAGTACTTTCTTTCAGTTCTTTTACTCGAATCTGGAGTGCACTGCCGCTATCAGTGCTGCTTACCATTAGCAGGGGAGCTGGCCGCCTCTGTAGCAACAGGAGTTTAAGTGTTTCTCCATGTGGGAGAAAAAAGAAATGTAAAAGTTACTAAGAGAATTAACCTACAAAACTACAGTACAACTTAACGGCATGTCACAGTAATGCATATAGCAGGCATCTAGTGATGCCCATCACAAGCATAGCAATCATTCATAGTTAATGGTTTCCACAAAATTATCTTAGAAACTGTTGTATAGTTCTTGGTTCCATTAAATACTGGTATTATTTAAGGGACATGGGGACTGAAATTTCAAAGTTATCTAATATTTAAGCTACAGAGTTAACATTTGGTGTAGGCTATAAGTAGCTGTGTAGCAAGTTTCACATTTATATGATTATCAATTAAAAATATAAATACGTAATAGAAAATATTACTCATTTTCAAACCGAACCTGTTGCTATTATTTTTAAGCAAGTTACTAATGTTAGGTGCTTCTTGTTTGTTATAATAATGAGTACAAATACAGTCATTGCTTTTGTAGTTAGAGCACTGTTTGCTAAAATAAAAATTTATTTCTGTTTGCACATATTTTTATAGAAAAATTAGCCAAAAATCTGAAAATTTTAATTGTTTTTACAAAACATATTTGTCATAAACTGAAAATAATGACTAGGTTTGTTCAAGTGTCTTTCAACAGCATGCATGTAAATTTTTACTACAACTGGATCAAAACTACAACTCCAGCGTCATTTTATGTGTTGAACAATGTAAACTTCAGAAAAGTTGAGTTTTCTGAAGACATGCATTTCAAATATTTTTAACAGGCTACCTGTATTCTCAGAACTGTTCTGGAGCATAACAGGGTGTAACCATCTCACACCACTCTAAGACTGTATCTATATGAGCATGCAAATAATAAACACACATACTGAAGTTTACAAAATAAATTAATAACTTATATAATTATGGACAAGTAACGCTCTACATGATAGAAAATGGCAAAACATTAGCTTATTTGGAAACTGTATTGAAAAGTAAATAACTATATAATGGCACTAGATAGTAGCACAATACTACCCAGATCTCGGCTTCATACTGCACAGAAAAAATCTGATGTGTTGCACTCACATCACTTTCTCTACTCTTGTACTAACCATTCTTACAAATTCTTATTCCTATATCTTCTTCGTGTTAGTTGAGATAAACATTTGTGCAAATATCTTATTGCTTATTTCCTTGTAGGTGTAAGGGGAAAATTAGAATACAGTAGGCTTTGTGCGATAGTCAAATATTTTAAAGCTTTATGTCCCCATTCTCTTTGCACACTTAACATATAAAAAAATGAACAACGATGTTACATTTCATGAAAGTTTTAAGTTTTCCGAATCTGACATAAACAACAAGGAATATATCCAAAATGGTTCACTCTACAAAAAAGTTTATTTTGACATAAATTGTGTGTTTTAGTGAGATCTACAATTTTTGTATATAAAGAATTTGTCTATTTCTTAAGGTTTACGAGTTATTCAAAAGTCATGCAGAGTAAACAGGACTACATAGGCTATAACCAGAAAATTCAAAATATACATTTTATTTGTCATGAAAATATCTTAAACGTATGACATTTTAATCAAAATCATTAGGGCCATTTTTAAGAAAATCAAAATTTTCGAAAAATTTTGCATGCAAAGGTTAGTTTATGGTGGTGCTATTTTCTTCAAAATCTTCGTGTCACATCATTGAAAGACATTAAACTTAAATATCAACTTTGGTTTTTAAGAGACTTTCCATTTTTGAGTTATGCTGTCCACAGACTGACAGACTGACACACACACACGGACCTTTTTCTAAAAATGCTTTTATTTTTTTTTTGGGGGGGGGGGGTTTCAGGGGATCCTGAAACATATATTTCCAGTGAAATCTCGACATCGAATTTTTGGGTGGAATACAATACTTCCTTCTACTTATCCGTAGAGAAAGTAAAAACCAAACAAAAATACATATTTCACGAAATTATGAGAATTTCTCCACTTTGCAAAAATAAGGGTGTGGTTCTGCAGGTAGAGGATTTAAATCCCTGTGCATCTAGGTATTTAACATGCACTGACACTTTAAAAATGGTGGAACCTGACATTTTTAATGTATTTTATTCCTGAAGTTGCAGAGTACATTTGCAAATGAAAATCTGAAATTTATACATTTTATCATTTTTGGTTGAAATTTCAGTTCCCGTGTCCCTTAAGGATACTTCACATGGTGCATTGTATATGCTATATATATATATGTCACAAGCTACAATATATCATGCCACATAATTACATTTTGTTGATGCTTACCTCTGATGATGATGATGATGAGAGATCACATGGTTTTGGGTGATAATCCACGTCTGCAACACTCACTGCACAATGATTCCTTCACAAAACTACTGGCCTGTATATTGGTTCCACAGTACAGAACAATTCACTGTTCCCTTTGCAAGATGCCACCTTGCCTGTGGCTTACCATACTAAAGCACACAAATTGCACATGACTTCTTGGTGCTATACAAAGCAAGCAAGGTAATGTTGCCATCTCTAAGTTTCTTCAAACGCCACTCTGTCTGTGGTTTGCTATCACCTAGCAGGTACCAAATACATGAGAATCTCAAGTTTGCTCAGTGTGGCTTACCATTATCTATCCCCAAGCACCTCATTTGTGGATGTACGGTTATATTTAAATTCATTTCTCCAATTCTAAGTTGTTGTAAATACAGGAGCAGATGTGCAATCAACTTCATCCAAATCGCTTTTATCTGTTTCAGAGTTAAGCCTTTTAAATAGAAGCAGTTAATCCCCACACAAAACTTGTTTTCTCTGTCTTTCTCAAGCATAAGTTTGAGAGGTAGAATCGGAACTGAAAAATTCAATGCCTCAGCTGGGATTTGTACCACAGACCCCCCGCTTACCAGCCGGTGCTCCTACCATTAAGCTATTGTGATAACCTGCCAGAATGCCATTGAATTCTCCAACCCGTTCATAACAGTTCTAACTCTCAAACATTGCCCACAGGCGGTTGTGTGTTTAAAAACACCAACAGTAAGTTTGTTGGCACAAATAAATAATAAGCACAAGTTTGTTGATTCAATAACCTATGGGAATGAAACCACGTGGTGGATGTAGCTGAAACTTTAACTGCCATCTATTAAGAGACAATGGTTACTAAATGCAAACTTTTTTCATTGCTATGAATGTAATTTCTTGGATTTTCAAAGGAGTTATGAACACTCCTTGTACTTTGTCAAGTAATACTAATGCTGATGCTGATGATTATGATGGTGAGGATAATAACAACAACAAAAATTATAATGATGACGACAGTGATCATGATGATGGTAATAACAATCATAATAATACATAAATATTATACTGCAGTAGATTTGCACTAGAAAACTTACCTTAATGTCATTAGAAACAGATGAATTTTCTGTTTCTGGCCAGCAGAGTTCTTCTTTGATTTCTATTTTACTATCCATTTCATCATCACTGTTGCATTTCTTAACCTGCATTACAGGATCCTCTGCAAGAAATTCTCTACCTTTCTGTGAACTTATTTCCCTTTTCATACCTAAGTCGTCACAGCTGCTACATGTACCAGTTTCAGACTTTGTCTCATCTATGAGATGTTTGGTATAGCACTCTGTGTCTTTCTGTGAACAAAAGTCTTGAAAACCAATCTCGGATTCGACTTCTGTTTTGATTACCACGTCACAATAATCCTCGAGAAGCACAACATCACTGTTCATCTTCATTTTAACATTGTTGGTAAAGACGTCCTTCTCATTCTGTGAGGCTGTGATTTCTAGAAGAGCATCCTCTTCTTTTATTTCTATTTTGGTATCCATTTCACAACTATGCTGCATCTGGTGCTGCTGTGTCTGTGAAGAAACAAACATATCATGAATAGCACAGGGGAGTACCAAGCCAGCTGCTGAACAGGAAGCTTGTGTATAGTCAGAACTCTGGCGTTTTAGTGTACAGTTAAATTAGGGAAGAATGGGAGTGGACAGCTGTACATACAAAACTACAGAGAGGCCCAAAAACATCAGAAATGCTGTGCAGTGTTTTTCCACTGTGCACACAGAAACTAATAATGCAGCTGCTGTACACAGGGTCATGCGGTTGATTTATTTTTCTCTGCTCTGGAAATGCAGTATTGAACTGATGCACTATCGTGCAGCTGCATTATTACCACTGCGCTTTATTATTTTGTCCTGTGCTTAGTCACAAAGTGCATTATTACTCAGCATTTGTTTACTACTGTACAGTGTGTATTTATTTATGATTTGTATGTGCTAACTCAGTGAGCTCACCAAGTGAAAGTGCGATTTGCAGAAAGATTTCCAGATGATTGCAATTTTTATTTCCGGGATAACTTAACGTGTTTACAAGAAAGACACACACACCCTGGAAGAATTAAAACAACATATCTGCCCTGAAATTTGAACTACGGTGAGTGATGAATAGTTTTCTAAAGAGGTGCTAAAAATGTATGGACAACGGTGGCCAGTAACAGCATTTCCTTTAATAACATTTGGTAAGTAAAGCCTTTAGAAGTAATTTTAAAAATGTTATATGGTTTCATCTGTGCTGTTCTATGACAGCAGCAGTCAGAGAGAGTGCCAAGGATGCCAAACACAGCACAGTCTTTTGGATCACCCCTTAGAATTGACTCTCTTGCAAATAAGAAATTTAAGGAACATAGAGTATTTGAAAATGGAGACAAAATTAACATCTTTGTCATGTTAATGACTATTATGACATCAGCGTTAACAGAATGCACCGAGATGAATCCAGAGCAGCTCATGAGTAAGATAGAAGGGATGGAGATCAATCTCAATAAGAAATCAGTTATGAAGGAAGCTAAGGTAACGTTGAGGAACAAACTCAAAGAATGAAAAGAGAAAAGGAATATATTAATATAAGGATCAACAGAATCCAAGACAGATTTTGAAAATTAGATCTTGGGATTTTAATTTCTCTAATGCATATATTAAGTAGAAGCACTGTATTCCACCCAGATATATGTCCTGATTCCATCAGATATATATTTTTGAGGTCCCCTGAATACAAAAAGAAAAAAGCATTTTTAGAAAAAGGTACATATGTGTCTGACTGTGTGTATCTGTATGTGAACAGCATAACTCAAAACTCTGATGTGCTGCACTCACATTACTTTCTCTACTCTTGTACTAACCATTTTTATAATCTCTTATTCCTATATCTTCTTCGTGTTAGTTGAGATAAACATTTGTACAAATTATCTTATTGCTTATTTCCTTGTAGGTGCAAGGGGAATGTTAGAATACAATAGCCTTTGTGCGATAGTCAAATCTTTTAAAGCTTTGAGATTCCGTTCTCTTTGCACACGTAACATAATAAAATGAATAACGATGACCCATTTCATGAAAGTTCAAAGTTTTCCAAAACTCACACACATAACAAGGAATATCTCCGAAATGTTTCACCCTACAAGAAAATATATTTGGACATAAATTGTGTATTTTAGCAAGATCTACATTTATTGTATAGTATGATTTGGTCTATCTCTAATGGTTTGCCAGTTATGCAAAAGTCGTCCAGAGTAAATACGACTACAGGGGCTATAGCCAGAAAATTCAAGATATACATTTCATTTGTCATCAAAATATCTAAAACATGACATTTTAATAAAAATCCTTAGAGCCATTTTCAAGAAAATCAAAATTTTTGAAAAATTTTCCATGTAAAGGGTAGTTTAGGGTGGGGCTATTTTCTTCAAAATCTTCGTGTCACATCCTTGAAAGACATTAAACTTAAATACCAACTTTGGTTTTTAACCGACTTTTCATTTTTGAGTTATGCTGTCCACAGACTGACACACACACAAGGACCTTTTTCTAAAAATGCTTTTTTTAGATTCAGGGGGCCTCAAAACATGTATTTCCGGTGAAATCTCGACATCAAATTTTTGGGTGGAATACAGTACTTCCCCTACTTACCAGTAGAGAAAGTAAAAATGACTAATGATGTTCCATTTGACAGAAGTATAAGTTCTCCAAAACTCACACCAATAACAAGGAATATCTCCAGAATGTTTCACTCCACAAACAAATTTATTCAGACATAAATTGTGTTTTAGCAAGATCTACAATTTTTGCGCAATAAGATTGGGTCTATCTCATATGGTTTACTAGTTATGCAAAAGTCATACAGAGTAAATAGGACTTCATGGGTTATAGCCAGAAAATTCAAGATATACATTTCATTTGTCATAAACATATCTCAAACATGTCATTTTAATCAAAATCGTTACAGCCTTTTCCAGAAAATCAATGTTTTCAAAAAATGTTCCACTTAAAGCATAGTTCAGGGTGGAGGAATTTCCTTCGAAATCTTAGTGTCACATCCTTGAAAGACATTAAACTTAAATAGCAACTTTGGTTTTTGAGTTATGCTGTCCACAGACTGACACACACACACACACGCACGCATGCACACATGGATGTTTCCCTAAAAATTCTTTTTTTGGATTCAGGGGCCTCAAAACATACTTCCGGTGCAATCTCAATAACATTTTTTGGTGGAATACAATACTTCCTCTACTTTACTACACTCAGTAGAGAAAGTAAAAATGAATAGTTAAAAACCAAAGTTAGTATTTAAGTTTAATATCTTTCAAGGATATGGCACAAAGATTTTTAAGAAAATAGCCCTACCCTAAACTACCCTTTACATGGAAAATTTTTCAAAAATTTTTGTTTCTTGAAAATGGCTCCAATGATTTTGATTAAAATGCCAAATGTTTAGGATATTTTGTATGACAAATGAAATGTATATCTTGAACTTTCTGGATGGATGAATTTTGCATAACTGGGAAACCGTAAGAGATAAACAAAATCTTACTGCAAATAAAATGTAGATCTCACTAAAGCACAATTTATGTCTGAATAAATTTTTTTGTGCAGTGAACCATTTTGGAGATATTCCTTGTTATTTGTGTCAGTTTCGGAAATCTTGAAAGTTTCGTGAAATGCAACATCATTCATTTTTTTATACGTTAAGTGTGCAAACAAAATGGGATCTCAAAGCTTTAAAAGATTTAACTATCGCTCCAAGCCTACTGTATTCTAATATTCCCGTTGCACCTAGAAGGAAATAAGCAATAAGATAATTTGTATAAGTGGTTTTCTCAACTAACACGAAGATACAGGAATAAGAGTTTCTAAAAATGGTTAGTACACTAGTAGAGAAAGTCATGTAAGTACAGCACAAGATTTTTATGGCCTGTCCATAATCCTCAGGCCAAGAATGTACTGAGTGGACATGAGCATTGTCAGCATTGAACTTATAAAATTACATTTACACAGAGTTACGTATACATGCCTTGGATTAAGTAAGATGCTAATTTTATTATCAGTAAAATAGTATATTAGGAAACAAGCAAAGCATGTTTCCTAAGTTTCATATGAGTGTCTTAATTACCGTTTAGTTAAGTTTCATATGACAATTTATGCTCGAGCATATGCTTCATTTGATGGTTGAAATATTGTAAAATGTTGTACACTCACCAGGGACAATGGCCTACATATTGCATCAGCAAATATTTGGAGTTCTGCACAGGCACTAAACGATCGATTCGTTTCCAGCACGTCACAGCTACATGATGAATGATAACCTTGGAATGCTACATAACATTGAAAAGTAGGAGTGAAATTGAATATATTGTCAGATGAAACTTTATTTCCTGTATAAGTTATTTATTGTACAATTAGTGAAATTAATTTGTGGAACTGTGCTTAGTGCAATATAGCTGGAAGTTGATGCTGTATTGTGGTTATTTTGTGTTTTGTGTAAGTTGCATTTTACTCAGGTGGAATAAGTTGCATCTCACTCTCAGTAGTGCCCGACACTAGCGATTTCTAAACTCGCGCTAGTTGCGTTTTGAGAATTAATCGATATTGCACTTTGCCATTGTTGTATGGGAATTCTCTGATTGGTGGAACGTCTGTCCTTTAATGAAAATTGAATTGTCCTACTGGATGAAAACCAGTCCTTTAATGCAAGTTTGAGCTTAAGGAGGTCCATTAAAAGATCGCGATCACACTTATAATTAATAAATTTGTGTATGGTCGAGCATAAACATTTTGGTGCATTTGAGTATCACCACTTTCGTGATGAGTGTTAGTATTTTCAGCGCGTCTGTTTCCTTAGTTGGCAACGCTCCAGGCTCCAGGCACATACGCCACACCCTTCACCCTCGTCTCTGTAGTAGACGACAGTATTGAGGCCGCTATTCTACACGATAGCCACTTAACCTAATCCTAACTTCCATAATCTCCGGGGAAGAAGGACATTAGTGACAAAGCTTTCCTATTATACTAAACTTTAATTGAGGAACTACACGTTTCACATCATTCCATTATTAAGAAAACACGTAAATGCTGTAAAAAAAGTGAACAACACCCCAGTTGCATATGTGCGGGGCTATTTCGGGCACGAAACAATAGCAGCGTTTTTCACTCCAATAATATCCTGTACAAAGGTATATTATACTGAGATACTTATTTGCTCCTTTCTTTTCCACAAAGTTATTCGTAACATAAACTGAGAGAGCGGTAACCCAACTTTCAGCATGGAGTTAGATGTAAGCATAATACAGCTATATAATACCTGTTAAAACACAAGGTGCAGTCGCCGTTATTTCTCATACACTGCTACTTTTGTAATTTCACATATTTTATTTTCTGATTAATGTTTAACTTAGTTTACTTAGTTTAAGTAGCCAGGACAGCTGATGTTATCGATCGTTGCACTCCTGTAAGGAGTGCACAAACACAGATCCATGGGACTGTGCTGAAAGCAATATGACGACCCCTTGACAACTGAAACTAATAAACATTACATCTTGGAATGACAATCTCTGACGGCAGTAGACTTTCAGGAAATCTTCAAATTCACCAGTTTCGTCCGTATTCTGTAAACCGTTGTCAGGCGTTTCTTTATTACGCATACAATCTGATGTGTTGCACTCACATGACTTTCTCTACTCTTGTACCATCTATTCTTACAAACTCTTATTCCTAATCTTCATGTTAGCGGAAATAAACATTTGCGGAAATTGTCTTGTTTATCTTCCTGTTGGTACAAGGAAAATATGGGAACACAAGACTTTAAGCGATAGTCAAATCTTTTAAAGCTTTCAAATTCCGATTTCTTTGCACGGTTAACATGAAAAAAGAATAAACAGGTGTCATTTGACAAAAGTATTAAGTTCCCCAAACGCACACAAATAACGAGGAATATCTCCGAAACGGTTCACCCTACAAAAAAAGTTATTTGTACATAAATTGCGTGTTTTAGCGGGCGCTACATGTTTTGTTTAGAACGATTTGGTCTATCTCTTACGGTTTACCAGTTATGCAAAAGTCATCCAGAGTAAATAGGACTACATGGGCTATAGCCAGAAAATTCAAAATATACATTTCATTTGCCATAACAATATCCCAAACATGTGGAATTTTAATCAAAATCGTTAAGAGCCATTTTCAAGAAAATAAAAATTTCCCTTGTAAAGGGTAGATGAGGCCTCGTGCAGCAGTTTCGAGGGGAAACGATATATAGAATAGATTATCCGAAGACTTCTATTCTGCACTCACTGCGGTTGCACACGATTTGAATCTGCGGTCATGCCCCAGATCTCGCCAGCGCACAGTTGGACGGGGATTACGAGGGTCCTAAAAATGCGTAGCTTTAAGGGAACAGACATTCTGGAGCTTAGCATGGGATACAGTAAGTCTTGCTCCGTTGGCGTTTGGTAAAGAGAATGGTTCGCTGGACAATTGCCATGGATGAGGCTGAGGTATCTCTGAATGGGGTTGAAGCTTCTGCGTAGCTGTTTGCTGAGTACAGCAGCACACTGCCTATGTGACGTGCGGATTGGTTGGTAAGTCGGTCACGTAGACACTGAAAAGCGTGGGCGACAGAACAGAACCTTCCCTTCGTGAACTCCGCCTTGAGTATCCGAGTATCCTATGCTGAGGTCCGGGATGCCTGTTCTTTTAAAGTTATCGGTTTTCCGGCCACTCGTAATTCCCGTCCTTGTGTATGCCTGCGAAATCTGGGGCATGGCCGCAGATTGCAATCTCCTGCAACTGCAGCGGGTGAAGAATAGTAGTCTTCGATATTCTATTTTGTATACCGCAGATTACTGCACAATGCCTCACCTCTTTCACATGTGGAGGATGAAACTAGGTCCCGGGCTACAAAATTTTACGACACATAGGCCGGAGTGCCCATTTTGGGAATAATGATGATGATAATAATGATGATGAAAATTAATAATAATAATAATAATAATAATAATAATAATAATAATAATAATAATAACAACACCAATAATAATAATAATAATAATAATAATAATAATAATAATAATAATAATAATAATAATAATAATAATAATAATAATAATAATAATACTAATACTAATACTAATACTAATACTAATACTAATACTAATAATAATAATAATACTAATAATAATAATAATAATAATAATAATAATAATAATAATAATAATAATAATAATAATAATAATAATAATAATAATAATAATAATAATAATAATAATAATAATAATAATAATAATAATAATAATAATAATAATAATAATAATAATAATAATAATAATAATAATAATAATAATAATAATAATAATAATAATAATAATAATAATAATAATAATAATAATAATAATAATAATAATAATAATAATAATAATAATAATAATAATAATAATAATAATAATAATAATAATAATAATAATAATAATAATAATAATAATAATAATAATAATAATAATAATAATAATAATAATAATAATAATAATCATAATCATAATAATAATAATAATAATAAGCATCATCACCGAATGCCAAGCCCTTGCAATGAAGCCTTTAGTGCTCTTACTTTCCAATATCTTTCTACCAGCAGAAAATGCCACACAGGTTTTGAGACATTAAATTGTTAAAACTCTTCATAGGTGGTTTAGAATGTTCTATGCATCTATTTCACACCTTTGTGTGTACTATGAATGTGGTAAACCTATGTGACAACATTTCAGCAAGAAGGGTTTAAAACTATAATTGCACATAGAACCTAAAGTATCCTTGGAGGCAAGAAACACGTCCCCAATAAGCCACAACGAAAATCTGTGGCTGTATTCAAATTAATTAGTGACCATGAATTTTTTATTGCATACCTTCATATAATAAATACTGTAACAAAATTGGACAAAAAATGCGAAGCTAATTTACTTCTCCAGGCCTTTGTTTCTTCTAAATCTTACAACAAATGCACAATTCCTTCTCGTTGTTAACACACTTTATAAACTTCTCTACTATTACAATTCACAGTTGTTCTTCCGATAAGAGTTTCGCAGTCTTTCAATGTATTTCTCCAGTTTCACTGTCTCTTATACCTTTACTATTGTAATACAATCACTTGAGGACACAAACACATTTGCTGACAGGCTTGCCGACTCACTCTCATAACTAAAACTAACTGTGCACGACGTCTTAAACAAGTACTCTGACACTAAAAGGAAACACACTCACTGATTGCTCACTGTCTATTTATACCTCAGCCGCCGTGAGATAACTTCCTTTGAGGTATTTCCACACACAGATGTAAATGACTCAGCAAGGAGATTCTAGAAATTGCTGGACACTACAGTACTATCATGCTGTTCAATCTCTCACAGTCACTTGTCCTGTAGTCCCGGACCTCCTTTATGTTTTCCAGCAGCATTACTGAAGATTTTAACTCCATGTAGTAAATCAGGCATATCAAATGTTACAATCAAACGTTTTCTCTCAAATATCTGAACAATTATTTCTTTAAGTACTAGGTTAGGTGAGAGGTGCAATAAACTTTGAACTAAAATAGAGCTGGATTTTAGCTTATGTTACAAGCAGTTAAATACGGGAATTATATGTGATTTTTATTTTATCGCTTACTCTTATCTCAGAATCAGCATAACATTTGCAACTCTAATCTTATATAGTAGTTTGATAGATGTTTCATTTTCAGTCTTGGTGTATTAACACATTATTGTATTCTTTTCTATTATATTCAAATTTGTTTAATTATTGTTTATTCAGTTGTATCAGTTATTCGTTTGATAGGTATACAGTTTGCAATGTCGTGTTTTCAGTAATAGCTTAATAGATGGTCTATTTTTGGTTTCTTTGTAGTTCTTGTATTGTTTTGTACTTGGTCAAACTTGTGTAAATAGAATACCTGTATGTACTGTAATTGGAGCTCTACTGTTGTAGCCAAATGAACGAATGGGTAAATAAATAAATTCACACTTGAGTAGCATTTACTTTGTGTATCAAACTATGCTGTTTCAAATGTTACAATTCAGTAAATCTGGTTACAAATTTGTCATTAGTGAGATCTTTTACTTTAGTGTAACAACTTATGTCTCTTTACATTGCCTAACTGCGCAAAACTCTTCCCACAAATTTCACACTTATGAGGCTTTTTGCCCTCATGTGTCAGCTTATGCGATTTCAATTCTGATAACCGAGTAAAGCACTTCTCACAAAATTCACACTTGTGTGGCTTTTTACCCTGATGTCTCAAATTATGTATTCTCAATGAAGACAACCGAGTGAAGCTTTTGTCACAAACTTCACACTTGTTACGCTTCGTACTCTCATGTATTACATAATGTCTTTTAAGAGATGACAAATGGGTAAAGCTCTCCTCACAAACGCTGCACTTCAGAGGCTTTTTATCCTTGTGTACCAGAGTATGTGAGTTCAAAGTTGACAACTGTGTAAATCTTTTTCCACAAAATTCACACTTGTGAGGTTTCTTACCCTCATGTATCAAGCGATGTATTTTCAATGAAGACAACCGAGTGAAGCTCTTGTTACAAACTTCACACTTGTGAGGCTTCGTACTCTCATGTATTAAATAATGCGTTTTAAGAGATGACAAATGGGTAAAGCTCTCCCCACAAACTACGCATTTGTGAAGCTTTTTATCCTTGTGTACCAAAATATGTGACTTCAAATTTGACAACTGTGTAAATCTTTTCTCACAAGTATCACACTTGTGAGGCTTCTTACCCTCATGTATCAAGTTATGTATTTTCAAAGATGACAACTGCGTAAATCGTTTCTCACATGTTTGACACTTATAACGCTTTTCACCCTCATGTATAAAAGTATGTGATTTCAGATCATGCAACTGAGCAAAACTCTTACCACAAATTTGGCACTTATGAGGCTTTATACGCTGATGTATCAAAATATGCCTCTTCAAACTTGATTGTGCTGTTAACATCTTCTTACAAAATGGACACTTGTACAGTCTTCTAGCCTCATGAACCAAATGATGATGTTTCAAATCTGATAACTGATTAAAGCTCTTATCACAAGTGTTACACTTGTGTAACCTTTCACTCTTTTGAATACATAAAGCACTGATAGATTTACCAGGTTGTTCTGAGTGAGCATGTTTCTCTACAGGTAATATTTTTGTGACATAACTTGCTTGACCCTCATATTCAGGACAATCCTTTCCATAACTGAAGATTGCGTTTCTCTCTGAAGCTTTGGCAGAGGGCAATGGTGAATCACCACTGCTATCACGAGAAGCTGCTTCTCTGCATAATCTGTAATGTTGGAAGACTTAGCATCAGGTACAGTAATCAAAGAATGAAAAACAACCTATATTTAGTAACAATCGTCAAGTGTAGTTGCAAATTCTTCACATAATTACCTCACTGCTCATTATAGTCCAAATAACTTTGGCTAACTATTAATTATTTATGCCAACAAACTTACTGTTAGTATTTTTAAACACAAAAACCGTGTGTGGAGAGGTACAACCGAAATAAAGAAATTCAATGCCACAGCTGGGATATGAACCACAGACCCTCCACTTACCAAGCTGCATGACAGTGTGGGTGACAGTTGAGTGTGGCAGGGGTTAAATGAGGGTGAGCGGCTCAGGAACCTGGGTGTGCCTAAACCTGTGCCTACCGAAGTAGGCCCCTGGGTGGGGTTAATGAATCATGCAGACCTGCTCAACAATTTCACAATCCAGACCATTCAGCATGCATCAGCTTCAAAAAAACTTGGGTTTACCAATTAAGTGTGCTGCCAAGAAACCGCTTCTAACTGTAACTATGAAGAAGAAAGAGTGAACTTCTGCAAAACATATCAGCACTGGACATTAGAGCACCGGCAAAAGTAATGCTTTCAGATAAAAGCACCTTCAAATTGGTCAGAAGAAAGTCCAAAAAGGTGAGAAGGCCAAAAAAAGTGTCAAAATGTGATCCAAAATGTTATACATGAAGAGACACGTTTACATATTTATTTGTACAGGTAGAAGGGACAGTTACGGGTTGTCTCCTTTCCCCTGTTGTGGTAAATCTCTTCATGGAAGAATTTGAATTGTTGGCTGTTAAAGCATGTTGCCTGAAACCTGCAATGTGGTTGAGGTATGTAGATGATACTTTTGTCATCTGACTTCATGGAGAATCCCAGAATTTTTAGACATCAAATTTACTATGGAATTAAAAAAGGATGGAAAACTACCATTTTTAGACGTTCTGGTAGAACGGAATATAATATAGCCATGAAAGCACTTTCATGTTTCATGTATTGGAAACCAGCTCATAGATACACAGAAGCCTCTTCACATAACCCTCCAGCTATAAAAAGAGCCATGATAAACAAGCTCCAATAGCATGCCCTACGTGTGTGAGGCAAAGAAAATATGCATTCAGAACTAAAACGTCTTTGAGATGTACTAACGACTAATGGCTTAGTGGAGATATTAAGGCAATACAGAAATATCAAACTCCAGAAAAGACTGACAAGAAGAAAGCTTACATAACTTACGTACAGGGAGTTATGCACAGAATTACAAAAAAGCTGCAACACCACAAAATTCAAACAAGATTTAAGAGGTAGAACTGGAACTTAAAAATTCAATGCCACAACTGGGATTTGAACCACAGACCTTCCGCTTGCCGGGCGGACGCTCTACCACTGAGCTATTGTGACAAACTGCCTGAATGGCATTAAATTCTCAAGCCAGTTCGTATTTCTCCTGGTAAACCACAAAGGCAGTCTCACATCAGAGACAATTACCCCAATGGTGACTTACTATTGCAAGTACTTTATATCCCAGGATTAAATAACCTTCACATGGTAATTATTATTTATTTGTGCCAACAAACTTACTGTTGGTGTTTTTAAACACACAAGCCGTGTGTGGGCAAAGTTTAAGAGGTAGAACTGGAACTTAAAAATTCAATGCCACAACTGGGATTTGAACCACAGACCTTCCGCTTGCCGGGCGGCTGCTCTAACCATTGAGCTATTGTGACAAACTGTCAGGATGGCATTAAATTCTCAAGCCAGTTCGTATATCTCCTGGTAAACCACAAACAATATACTTATCAGTGAAAAGCTGCATTCCTTTATAAGACCAGTCAAAGATAAGAACCCTTTGCAAGGTAATCCAGGTGTTTATAAAATTATCTGTGACTGTGGTGAATCATACATAGGTCAAACAGGCAGATTTATCAATACAAGAAAAGAGGAACATATAAGATATATGAAACTCTCATGACCAGAAAAATCTGCCATCACAAAAGATGCAGAAAACACCAGCCACCACATTGACTTTGACAATTTAAAAATGTTAGCAATCTGTGACAATTTCTCTCGACGAATAGTGTGTCGGTCTGGGTGGCTCAGCTGGTTAGACGCTGGCCTACGGATCCCAAGGTCGCGGGTTCAAACCCGGCACAGGCCGATGGTTTTTAAGTGTGCTTAAAAACGACAGCTCCATGTCAGTAGATTTACTGGCATGTAAAAGAACTCCTGCGGGAAAAAATTCCGGCACACCGGCGACGCTGATGTGATCCTGGCAATTGACAGCGTCGTTAAACAACAAAATAATTTTATAATCGACGAATAGTGAGGGAAAGCATAGAAATATTTAAAGAAAAGAGCAGTCTGAACCATGACACAGGCAAACCACTCAACATGATATGGAAGACCCTGTTAGCAGGATGACCTCCTATTGGAGCAGGAGGAACCAATAAGTCAACAGGACGTGGTCCATACCGGAGACAAGAAAGATGTAATGCAGAAAGTGTGATTGTATGGGGTGCCTTCGGTTATTATGGTGAAGATGGCTTGAACTTTCTCACTAAGAATGCCTCAATAACAGGAAGTAACTATTTAGCAGTGTTGCAACAGCTTTTGCTCATTTTTGTAAATTCATTAACATCAGTACTTTATGCATGATAGTGTCTCTGCCATAGAATGAAAATCATTCAGAAGTTTCTGAAAGACAGCAGTATAGCTGTACTTGAATGGCCTGCTTTCCTGACCTAATTCCAATATAAGATGCTTGGAATTTAATGAAAGATAAAATAGAAGAGCTCCAATTATCAATTATTAAGGAACTGCAGCAGGTGTTGAAGATATGGATGGAAATGGACAAAAACTATTTGATTTATTAATTATAAGTCTGATAGTGATCCTTTACTGGACCTCAAAATTTCATTAAAGGTCTGGTCTTCGAAATGCAACTAGCATGAGTTTAGAAAATGCTAAAATGACGGACACTACTGACAGTGACATGCAACTTACACAAAACACACAAATTAACCTCAATACAGCATCAACTTCCAAGAATATTGCACTAAGCACAGTTCCGGAAATTAATTTCACTAATTGTACAATAAATAACTTATACATGAAATAAAGTTTAATCTGAAAACCAATATATTAAATTTTCCTTCTATTTTCAATGTTATGTAGCATTCCAAGGTGATCATTTTCATAGTACATCTGTGACGTGCTGCAAATGAATGAATCATTTAGTGCCTGCACAGAAATTCAAATATCAGCTGATGTATATGCAGGTCATTGTCCCTGGTGAGTGTACAACATTTTACAATATTCCTACCATAAAATTGGGTATATGGTCGAGCATAAATTGTCATATGAAACTTAACTATAATGGTAATTAAGACCCTTGTATGATGCTGAAAATCATGAAAGTCATACAAGTTAAGGGAAGTATGACTACATATAAATTGTATGGAGAAATTAAAAATTTGTTGTTTCTGTTACCTTGTAAATATTTCCAGTATGGTGACTGAAGAATAAACAGAACTTTAGTTGCCTTTTATGCTCATTTTCTGTTTAAATAAGTATTACATCATAGCAATCCACCTAGTCTTACCATAAATCCTGTCAAAACTTTTGAGAGTGGCTGTACTTCCTGCCCCTGCCTCACTGGACATTCCTGAGTTACAATGCCTAGTAATGTGCCACTGAGAGTTCAGCTGCAGAAGTATAGAGTTCTTTGTGTTAGGGGGCGTATCAGACGTGAGAACCAGCTCATAACCAACATCAGCCGTGGCAAGCCAAAACACCAAAAACACAGACGTGTAAAATATTCTACACATATCCCCCACTCACAATACTGTGCACCCACAACATTGGTCGACAGCCACATACTGCTATGGTGAGGGGCCACCCAAGTTACTGGTATAACCGGGAGCTGCCACTACATACATAACTCTGAAACAACACTGTCCACACAGCAAAATAATGGAAATTGTAGTTATAGTGTAAATATTGTGGGTGAATGAGTGTGTAGGTATGCATGTTTGAATAAATGGGAGTAAATTGTAAATATGTCTATAAAAACAAAAAGTCATTGTTAAAACAGTGAAGAAAGACAGAAAAGTTAAATCTACCTGACTGAGCTGTTCTCGTAATCCACAGCAGGTTACTGTATGGTTTCGGGGCAAACTAGAAAGGCAAAAACCATTGTAAATAAGATAGTATATAAGGACATGTACAATTGTACCCTGAAAGCCGGGTCCCATTTACAGGCATCAGGCCCTGTATATATATTAATAACTAACTCCCAAAATGAGATATTCAAACTTGTCCAGAAAGTGTAATTAAGCAGGAAGTTCATCTGCCTGACTGTCCACAGCCTTCTTAAGACCAGAGCTGTGAATGACTGCCACAGACAAGGAAGAACTATGCACTGTGACCACCCCAGAGCTGGTGATAGCAGTGGTAGCATTTGTTCGAACAAGTCCAGTATAGCAACAGTCATTGATGACTCAGCAGCTGAATATTTCTAAAACTCAATGACCTACACATTGAGGAAAGTCTCTGTGCCTACAAACAGCAGAAAGGACACTTCCTCACAAGCGAGCTGAAGTGTAAAAACAAAACACTTGTTGCATGAAATGGTCACAAAACAATCCTGCTCACTGATGAACAAATCTGATGTGTTGCACTCACGTGACTTTCTCTACTCTTGTACTAACCATTCTTAAAAGCTCTTATTCCTACTATTTGAGATAAACGCTTGCAGAAATTATCTTATTGCATGTTTCCTTATAGTACAAGGGAAATATGGGAATACAGTAGACTTTGAGCGATAGTCAAACGTTTTAAACCTTTCAAATTTGCTCTCTTTGCATGAGTAACAGAAAAAAATGAATAACAATGTTCCATTTGACAGAAATATTAGTTCTCCAAAACTCACACAAATAACAAGGAATATCTCAAAATTGGTTCACTCTACAAAAAATAAAAAAATTATTTGGACATAAAGCGGTTTAGATTGATCTACATTATTTTGTATAGTAAGATTTGGTCTATCTCTTACGGTTTACCACTTATGCAAAACTCATCCAGAGTGAACAGGACTACATATAGTATAGCCAGAAAATTTAAGATATATAGGTTGCGCATTAGTTCTTGATGAATGACCTTTAGTAAAAATCCAGTGAGCTAGCCTATGCTTAATAAACAGATCAGCAAATAGTTTATATTACGTAACAAACAGTTCTGCTTCCCTATGTTGTTTCCAAGAAAACACAAAGTACAATGGACTGCAAAGTTTTGTGCAGTACGGGTTAAAGTCATTGTCAGTGGTAATGAAAATGACAATTAAGGCAAACCACAAGAGGTGAGAAATGTCGGGAATAGAAGAAATATAAACAAATTAAGTGTAAACAGTCACAGAGATTGATAGAGTAGTACATAACGGCTGACATCACTGGAAGTGTTATAATTTGCTTTGTAGTTGCTGTACTTCTAGAGTGCAGAAACATGAGAAAAAGACGCAGAGCATCTGCTTGTTGTTTCTGCTTCTGTATACCAGTATTCCCGTAAAGGTGAGTAAGTAACTTGTATCTAACCTCTCATTTAAAAATTTCAAACGTCAAGAACTAACGCGCAACCTATACATTTGATTTGCCATAAAAATATCTCAAACATATGGCATTTTAATCAAAATCATTAGAGCTATTTTCAAGAAAATCAAAATTTTCGAAAAATTTTCCATATAAAGCCTAGTTTAGGTTGGAGCAAGTTTCTTCAAAATCTTTGTGTCGCATCCTTGAAAGACATTAAACTTAAATACCAACTTTGATTTTAACAGAGTTTTCAGTTATGCTGTCCACAGACTGACAGACACACACAGACCTTCTTCTAAAAATGCTGTTTTTGGTTCAGGGGGTCTGAAAAAATATATATTTGTGGCGAAATCTCAACATCGAATTTTTGGGTTGAATACAATACTTCCTCTACTTTACTATATGTAGCAAAAAATGTTGAGGAGACTTTCAATGCCAAAAATGATTGGATATATGCTCTAGAGGTACTCCTGAAAAGGCTGCAAAGATCCAGAGGGCCATCATCGTGCATCTGTTATGATGCAGTGGGTTGCAAGCTACAAAGGAACAATAGAGCTGCATTTCAGCGAAAAAGGGGTCAAAACATCAGCGAAGGTGCACCAGGAGACAGTACTACAGGGAGTGGCCAAGCACTTCAATGTCTCAGTCCCAGCACATAAATCACGAACAACCCAAGTGTTTGAGTGTACTTGACTTTATTTCATCCCCAAATCGGCCTTCTGCAAGTCTCAGCCTAAACTTCCAGAACTACAAATTATGTCCATAATTTAAGGGATGACCTACAAGAAGAAACATCTTAAGTTTAAAGCATTCTCTTAGGAAGACAGCAGCAGATTCCCAGAGGAAAACGTGATGGAATTCAATAGATGAACGGCCATAAGGACCTCAGGGCTGTGTGCATGACAGAAATGGTGTTTAAATGAGATTTTGATTTTTCATACATCAATATAATCAGTATTAGGATATTAACCCTTTCTCTGTGTTGACCATCACATAGATGACAGGGCATTTAACCCTTTCACAGTTGAGATATTTTCCACTTTCTTTTTATGCTAATCTAAACAATTTGCAGCCATTTCCTGTTGTAAAAATATTAAATTTTTGCAATAAAACTGTAGTTTTCTTCTGAGAAGAAAGCAAAATGCATCCAATTGCAGTCAAATGTAACTGTTATCATCCAAGTGTGCCGATTATTTTACTTAGACTCTCCCCTTCCTTTATGACAGGCACATTTGACTGCAGTTACTGGGATTCAAATTCGTGATGTTTGGCTTTGAATGAATGGCAACATTGTGTGTTGCCTCAACCATCACAGCTATGGAATCACTTCGACTGAGATACCTTGGAAACGGATATGAAAACTGGTTTAGGAATTAGAGGAAGAATGGCATATGTAGCAAAATATGTCAGCAGGGAAAGCATTAAAATACCTTATACCATTCATTGACAATTTATTGGAGACTGTGACAGTATTTATGGTAAGAGTATGTATGTATGTTGCTTGGAAGTAAAATTAACTGGCTTTCATTTTCATATGCACTCTCTGTGGAGTTCACTATTCTGTGCTCCATGACATTCTCATTGTATGCTTTGTAAATCATGTTTCAGTTTTGTCATTTAGGAATTAAAATCAGAAATTATTTTAGAGCTTATGTCTATCAGCAAGAATACGCTTTTCAATGGTGAAAGTATTGTGACAAACCCAGTTACTTTTTGTCACTTTATTTAATTTTAAGCTGAATGATAGTTCTAAATTTATGAGCTTGCAATTCATAGCTGTTCTGTTGTATTGAGCTTCACATAAACAAACACTACACCACCATTCACAGTTTGTCCTGACAATTAACTGTATAAAACTGATCCCCTTATGCAATAACTGAACTGACTCAGACAATGAACTCACTAAAAATTGATCAACATTGACTTGCTTATCTGTGTTGACTTGCTTATATATGAGATTTCTGAGGAAAGTGATATTTCACAAAGCTTTTCGTAACAAGCTGGTAGTTGAAGCTTCTCAAATTATATGGAAATGAGCTTTATTCTTAGCCAACAATGCCACGCATTGCCTAGCAGTGTAGTGGTGTGAGGTGCCTAACCTTGAGCCTGCTTCAATGTGCAGCTGGCGCTACAGTATTATCATAATTGGTTGAGTGGTTTTGCAGATTACCCTCCATATACATACAATTTTTCAATCTTTATACTATTAATGGGGATAGAGAAGCACTAGCACAGAAAAATGTAACATAAGAACAGAAGGTAATTATTACTTATTTATGCCAACAAACTCACTGCTGCTATTTTTAAACACAGAAGCTGTGTGTGGGCAATGTTTGAGAGGTAGAATTGGAACTCAAAAATTCAATGTCATAGCTGAGACTTCAACCACAGACCTTCCGCTCTATATGCAGTTACTCTAGTCATTAAGCTACTGTGACAACCTGCCAGTATGAATTCCCCAGCTAATTCATATTTTTCTCAGTAGACCACAAAAGGAATCTCTTATTAGAGATAAATACCCCAAGAGCGACTTATAATCGTAATTACTTTATGTCCTAGGATTAAATAACCTTTATGCTTGGCCACACCCAAATTTATTAATAAGTCTGATAGCAATCCTTTAATAACCCTCCTAAAGCTCAAACTTTCGTTAAAGGACTGGTCTTCATCCAATCTGTGAATTAAATTTTCATTAAAGGACAGCTGTTCTACCAATCAGGGAATTTCCATGCAGCAATGACAAAGTGTAACATCGATTAATTCTGGAAACGCAACTAACACAAGTTTAGAAAGAGCTAAAATGTTGGACACTACTGACACTGAGATGGAACTTATAACAAAACAACAAATTAACCACAATACAGCATCAACTTCCAAGAATATTGCACTAAGCACAGTCCCGCAAATTAATTTCACTAATAATTGTACAATAAATAACTTATACATGAAATAAAGTTTAATCTGAAAACCAATATATTGAATTTTCCTTCTATTTTCAATGTTATGTAGCATTCCAAGGTTATCATTTTCATCATGCATCTGTGATGGGCTGGAAATGAATCGATTGTTTAGCGCCTGCACAGAACTCCAAATATCAGCTGATGCAATATGTAGGTCATTGTCCCTGGAGAGGTACAACATTTTACAATATTTCAACTATAAAATTAGGTATATGGCCGAGCATAAATTGTCATATGAAAATTAACTATAATTGTAATTAAGATACTTGTATGAAAATTAGGAAACTCATTTCGCTTGTTTCCTAATATAAACTTGCATCTTAATTACCGACATTATAGTCTCGTTACATAATACACTATTAGATGGTAATTATTATTTAATTATGCCAACAAACTTAATGCTGGTGTTTTTAAACACACAAGCTGTGTGTGTGCAACATTACTATGTCTCCCTTGGGGTATTTATCTCTGATGTGAGATTCCCTTTGTGATCTGCCACGAAAAATATTAACTGGTTGGACAATTCAAGTCATACTGGCAGGTTATCACAGTAGCTTATGGTTAGAGCAGCTGTAAAAGAGCAGAAGGTCTGTGGTTCAAATCCAGACTGTGCCACTGAATTTTTCAGTTTCGATTCTACCTCTGTCAAGTCTTACCTAGATGATTTTACTGGAGTGAAGTCCTCATCCTGCAACAAAATAATACACACATAGAGTTATTATTTATTTATTCCAAGAAACTTAGTGTTGCTGTTTTTAAACACATAAGCCATGTGTGGGCAATGTTTGAGAGGTAAAATCACAACTGAAAAATTCAATGCCACAGCACCCGCCTGGTAAGCAGAGGGTCTGTGGTTCAAATCCCACCTGTGCATTAAATTTTTCAGTTTCAATTGTACCTCTAATACACATATGTTTCACATAATCATCTATACAGCATTTACTAAATGTCCTGTATCACATAGTTACATTTAAAAACCAAGTTTGATTTATTTTCAAATTAGTATATGGTATCAGTAGTTGAGTGAATATCTCTTTGATTTCATTTCATTCTTGGCGGCGCCGTGGCCGAGCGGTTAGCGCGCTCGCCTACCACCTAGGCGGCCCGGGTTCGATCCCAGGGAGCCGCATGTGGTATTCGTGGTGGACGAAGCGGCGTCAGGGCGGGTTTTCTCCGGGTACTCCGGTTTCCCCCGCCATCTCATTCCACCGGTGCTCCATCTTCATGTATCATCAGTGTCACCGCCTGCGGTGCCGTAGTAGTAAAAGTGGGCGTTAAACACTACAACAACAATTTCATTCTTTCCTCATGAAGAAGAAAAGCTACATGATCATCAGGTTTACAATATAACACTTTTCCTATTACAAATCTTTATGTTATGGAACTACAAACTACAGTGGAGAAGTTGAAGCAATTCGAATGGCCTTACAAAATCTTTTGTACAGAATTTCACATTTTCAGCAAGCAGTTATTCTCTCAGATTCCAGGGCAGCAATTATAGCAATTACTTCCAAGTTGTCACCAAAAAACCAAACAATTATAGAATGTTGGAAGATGCTTAGCCATCTAACAGCACTTCAAAAACACCTAGTCTTCCAATGGATACCAGCTCACTGTGGACTGAGTGGTAAAGAGAAAGCTGATTTTCTTGCAAAAAATGGTACAAGCGGTGTACAAAAATCTATAGTTAATCTACCATTTTATGCAGCTAAAAGATTAGTCAACTCTGAATTTAAAATAATTATTGCAAAGTATTACTATTAAAAATCAAAGAATAAAAGATGGGAACTACCAAACATTCAAACAATAATTCCTGAGTATCCTCGAAAAAACGGCAGTTGCAACCTTCAGGTTGATTACAGGACATGATTGTCTGGCAAAACATTTAAACAGAATTGGGATATATTCTTCACCACTCTGTCCTCTACGTGATCTGCAAGAGGAAATGGATCGAGACCACCTTCAAATATGCCCGGCCACTTCTAGTGCCCTTCCCATCCATCAGTGAAAAATATTGGAGAAAGAGGATTAATGACTTCATTGTCAGAAATCCAGCATTAGCAAACACCAGCATATATTTTTATTGCAAATGCTATAAATGCAGATTAATGATTAACAAAGTAGTAATTGCAACAGATTTTTACAAAGCTTACCTTAATGTTATTGCAAACAGATGAAGTTTCTCTTTCTAGCCACCAAGGTTCTTCCTTAATTTCAATTTTGTGATCACTGTTGTTTTGCTTGACCTTCATTATAGGATCCCTTGTAAGAAATTCTCTCTCGTTTTGTGAACCACTTTCTTCTTTGGTAACTATCTCGCAGTTACTGCTATATGTAACAATTTCAGACTTAATCTGCTTTATGAGAGGTTTGGGAAAACATTGTCTATCTTCCTGTAAACAAAAGTTTGATAAGAGAGTCTCTGATTTAATTGTCTTGATTGCCACATCACAATTATCATCCAAAGGTACAGCATCACTGTTCATCTTCATTGTAACATTCTGTGAAAGGGGATCCTCTTCTTTCATTTCTATTTTGGTATCCATTTCACAACTGTTACTGCATCTGATGGTGTTTGTAAGTTAATTTTACAAGTCTGCAGAGAAGGAAACACATAATGTATACCATAAACTATCTACAGATATCTAAATAACTATTTAAAAAAAAAAGATTTTAAATGGGATGTGGAAAAGAAACCAAAGATTTAATTCTGGAAGAGCAGCAAGGATGTGAAGAATTGCAGTACTTGTGTGTAAAAATAGATACAGAAGATAAACAGGAAAATGATATTAAGAATAGAATTAATAAGGGTAAAATTATAACATCAAAGCTGAACAGTATCCCATGGAACAGATATATAAGAGGAAGAATAAATTGCAAATAAATAATACAATACTGAAAATTACTGTCACGTATGGAGCTGAAACATGGAAATTTAACAAAAATTTAGAACAAAAACTTAAACAGAAATGGATTTTCTAAGGTCAGCAAGATAATCAAGATTGAAAAAAAATAGGAAGTAAAGCTATAAGAGAAAAAATGTGTAACAAGACCTCAATGTTGGACTATGTGAGATATAAACAGCTGAATTGGTAGAAATATAGTAGAAGAATGAAGATAGGTTACTGTGAAAGACTTTGGAATGGAGCCCATCTTAGGAGCGAGGACTGGAAGAAATGGAACGGACAGATAGGGGCATGTGAAGCAAGAACAACTGGGAAAAATACCGTAATTCTATAATACTTTAAATACTCAAATAGGTGTGATACGGAAAGTACAAGAATGGTACAACAATATAAATTATCCATCTGAAAGAGAACCATTCATACATCTCAATAATCCATTGAATATCCTACAAGTGTACCATCATCTAGATCCACTTCAAAATTTTACAAAACAAGATGTCACTCCTATAGAGGCTAAACAATATCCCCTTGCAACCATTGATTTAACATTTCTGGAAGATAAATGGTTTCATATCTATACTGATGGCTTCCTTTACAGTGAAGACGAAGGTGCAGGGGCTGGTGCCACATACAAGTTATTCTCCTTTTATAAACATGAGGGAGACAATTCCACCAACTTTGATGGACAAATTGATGGAATGTATCATTATAAAATTTAATTATTAGACAAAACAAATTTGCTATAATCTGTTTGCTGTTAGAACAAAGTAGCGTATTCCTCCACACTCCACGCTGAGCTGTACCTCTAGTACGCTATTTATTAACATATCTTGTTGTTAGCTAATGCTGGATTCCTGACAATGAAGTCATTAATCCTCTTGCTCTCCAATATTTTTCACTGATGATATTGAAGAGAGCAATAGCAGTAATAGTAACCGCTTATTAGAGAGCACCATGTTTTTTATGTTTTGGTGGTCACATTGCTCTCTCACAACCCCCAGAATGTCTGGAGGACCACACCTGTCGTTGGTTTATGGGTCTCACCGACCTGACCGGGAGAATTATCAAAATAAATTCACCGACCATATCCTCTGATTACCAATCAGAGGACGTATTACATGCCATGACAGGTCAGCATGTTAGGAATTAAGAGTTTATAGAGAAATGGAGAGGTTGGAAAAATAAAGACTCCCTAGCCCTCGGGAACCCTAAAAGCTTTGGGGTCGGAAGAGAATAAGAGATGACCAAGGTAAGGTCAGATAGAAAAGTTACAGTGAGGAGCAAAACACCAGTAAGTGGAAGTAATGTTCTGCTCAGTTTGGGTACCTTGTGATCACTATCCACATATCCCCTAGACACCAGTAAGTGGAACTAATGTTTTGCTCAGCTTGGGTACCTTGTGGTCACTATTCACATATCCCCTAGACACCAGTAAGTGGAAGTAATGTTCTGCTCAGCTTGGGTACCTTGTGGTCACTATTCACATATCCCCTAGACACCAGTAAGTGGAAGTAATGTTCTGCTCAGCTTGGGTACCTTATGGTCACTATTCACATATCCCCTAGACACCAGTAAGTGGAAGTAATGTTCTGCTTAGCTTGGGTACCTTGTGGTCACTATTCACATATCCCCTAGACACCAGTAAGTGGAAGTAATGTTCTGCTCAGCTTGGGTACCTTGTGGTCACTATCCACATATCCCCTAGACACCAGTAAGTGGAAGTAATGTTCTGCTCAGCTTGGGTACCTTGTGGTCACTATCCACATATCCCCTAGACACCAGTAAGTGGAAGTAATGTTCTGCTCAGCTTGGGTACCTTGTGGTCACTATCCACATATCCCCTAGACACCAGTAAGTGGAAGTAATGTTCTGCTCAGCTTGGGTACCTTGTGTTCACTATCCACATATCCCCTAGACACCAGTAAGTGGAAGTAATGTTCTGCTCAGCTTGGGTACCTTGTGGTCACTATCCACATATCCCCTAGACACCAGTAAGTGGAAGTAATGTTCTGCTCAGCTTGGGTACCTTGTGGTCACTATCCACATATCCCCTAGACACCAGTAAGTGGAAGTAATGTTCTGCTCAGCTTGGGTACCTTGTGTTCACTATCCACATATCCCCTAGACACCAGTAAGTGGAAGTTATGTTCTGCTCAGCTTGGGTACCTTGTGGTTGCTATTCACATATCCCCTAGACACCAGTAAGTGGAAGTAATGTTCTGCTCAGCTTGGGTACCTTGTGGTCACTATCCACATATCCCCTAGACACCAGTAAGTGGAAGTTATGTTCTGCTCAGCTTGGGTACCTTGTGGTCACTATTCACATATCCCCTAGACACCAGTAAGTGGAAGTAATGTTCTGCTCAGCTTGGGTACCTTGTGGTCACTATCCACATATCCCCTAGACACCAGTAAGTGAAAGTAATGTTCTGCTCAGCTTGGGTACCTTGTGGTCACTATCCACATATCCCCTAGACACCAGTAAGTGGAAGTAATGTTCTGCTCAGCTTGGGTACCTTGTGGTCACTATCCACATATCCCCTAGACACCAGTAAGTGGAAGTAATGTTCTGCTCAGCTTGGGTACCTTGTGGTCACTATCCACATATCCCCTAGACACCAGTAAGTGGAAGTAATGTTCTGCTCAGCTTGGGTACCTTGTGTTCACTATCCACATATCCCCTAGACACCAGTAAGTGGAAGTAATGTTCTGCTCAGCTTGGGTACCTTGTGGTCACTATCCACATATCCCCTAGACACCAGTAAGTGGAAGTAATGTTCTGCTCAGCTTGGGTACCTTGTGGTCACTATCCACATATCCCCTAGACACCAGTAAGTGGAAGTAATGTTCTGCTCAGCTTGGGTACCTTGTGTTCACTATCCACATATCCCCTAGACACCAGTAAGTGGAAGTTATGTTCTGCTCAGCTTGGGTACCTTGTGGTTGCTATTCACATATCCCCTAGACACCAGTAAGTGGAAGTAATGTTCTGCTCAGCTTGGGTACCTTGTGGTCACTATCCACATATCCCCTAGACACCAGTAAGTGGAAGTTATGTTCTGCTCAGCTTGGGTACCTTGTGGTCACTATTCACATATCCCCTAGACACCAGTAAGTGGAAGTAATGTTCTGCTCAGCTTGGGTACCTTGTGGTCACTATCCACATATCCCCTAGACACCAGTAAGTGAAAGTAATGTTCTGCTCAGCTTGGGTACCTTGTGGTCACTATCCACATATCCCCTAGACACCAGTAACTGGAAGTAATGTTCTGCTCAGCTTGGGTACCTTGTGGTCACTATCCACATATCCCCTAGACACCAGTAAGTGGAAGTTATGTTCTGCTCAGCTTGGGTACCTTGTGGTCACTATTCACATATCCCCTAGACACCAGTAAGTGGAAGTAATGTTCTGCTCAGCTTGGGTACCTTGTGGTCACTATCCACATATCCCCTAGACACCAGTAAGTGGAAGTAATGTTCTGCTCAGCTTGGGTACCTTGTGGTCGCTATTCACATATCCCCTAGACGGAGGCCCCTGAGTCATAAAAAAGGAATGAAAAACTTTCCATGTAAAAGGCAGTTTAGAGTAGGGGAGATTGTCCTGAAATTCTTTGTATCACATCTTTGGAAGATACTGAACTTAAATACCAAGTAGAACAGAAGGCTCATAGTACAAATCCCAGCTATGGCACTGAGTTTTACAGTTATGATTCTATGTTTCAAAGAATGCCTGCACACACTTTAAGTGGTTACTCACATAGTCAATTTTTACTTACTCTACTACGGAAGTAAGCATGGGAAGTATTGTATTTGACAAAAAAATTCTATGTCAAGCCCTCACCAGAAACACATGCTTCGAGGCACCCTGATTCCAAAAAACACATTTTTAGAAAAATTGTGTTTGTGTGTGTGTGTGTGGGTGTACATATCCGTGAACAGCACAACTCAAAAACCAAAGCTGATATTTAAGTTGATTATCTTCCATGAAGATTTTGAAGAAAATTCCTCCACCTCAAACCACCCCTCACATGTAAAATCCTGATTTTCTCTAAAATGGCCACGAATTTTGATTAAAATGCCATATGTTTAAGACACTTTCATGGCAAATGAAATACATATTTTGAACCCTCTGGCCACACCCCATGTAGTCCCGTTCACTCGACGACCCTTACACAACCGATAATCAATAAGCAGACCAAATCCCACTATACAAAAATGCAGATCCCGCCGAAACACACAATTCGTGCCCAAATGCATTTTTTTATAGAGTGAACCATTTCGGAAATAGTCCCTGTTATTTGTGTGAGTTCTGCAGTGCTTATACTTTTCTCAAATAGGAGGTCATTATTCTCTTTTTTATCTCTTTATTAACATATCTAAACATGTCCATATAAACAACAATATTAATGTTGCCACTGCCCAATTCACCTCATTCAGAAAACCTGAATTTAACTACTCTCTTTGTTGTTAAGTAAACCATTGCATTATTGCACATATGAGAGCCATTGTTATTGCAGTAATTACATGTATCACATTGTAAGGATTCTTAGAAGACATAGGAATAAGAGTTTGTAAGAATGGTGAGTACAAGAGTAGAGAAAGTCATGTGAGTGCAACACATCAGATTTTTTTAAATAGTCGTGTCCAAACTAAGCTTTTGCACAGAAAATGAGACTCCAACATTCCTTAGGGTGCCATTTAGCACATGCTGAAAGAGGTTTGCAACTAATTGGTCAATGTCATACTAAATAATTAGAAGTACACTCTGCAGGTGTAGTTGACGGTTACGACTTATAAATGTAGGCGCGTATTGCTCGCTATGTACGTAACGAACAAAATCTAACAAACGAAAACAGCATAACATAACCTGGTTTTCATCTTATACCTACAACAAAATGTGGGTAGATGAGTCTTCCGTAAGAGTAGTTTATAGAACACTGAGTTGGAAAAGTCCTGTGATTGCAGTACGTGATAAGGTCTTTTAAAGTGGACATGAATGCTTTCTCAAGCCACTTGTAATATTGCAATAGGTACTCAAAACTTACCTCTGTGCATCGTATCAAGGAAGTGCAAGTCACTACGAACATTCGTAACCTGGTTCACACACTCAACCACGGCAACAATGTTTATAAATTACTTGTCTTGTTTACTCCACTTGTTAAAGTTTGCCTTCCACTATTTTCTTTAATGTAAACAGTAATAATATCATTCAACCGTTCATTTGAACAACATGAAGGAAGAATCGAATCAGTTCAAAAGAACTGTACTTCACCCGTAGGAAATTGTACTTGTTTTGAGATCTTGAAGTAAAGTGGTTAATGTCAAAGAATTCTAAACTGTGGACTATACTCTGTGGTGTTTAAATCTACTCCTAGAGTTACCAGACGTCTGGAACTTCCCGGACATGACGTACATTTTAACCATTTGTCTGACGTCCTGGGATATTTCTGAAAAATCTCTAATGTCCTACATTTTCAGAGATCAGCAGTGATTGTTAGAAAATGAACTGGCAACTGCGGATGTAGAAATGAATAATAGGCTATTAGCCGCAACTGCAACTAGCTATGGCAACATGGCTATACCATGTCTCAGCCTAGTTCAGTCCTGCTGTAAACAACAAGGCGGAGCTGACTCAACTCGCCACGTGTTAGACGTACAGGCACGCACAAAAGTTTTGCAATACTAGCAGTATATATAGCAGCGCTAACTTCTAGACAATAGAGTTGGGTTACACATTAATTTATTAAATCTATGAGTTGGAATATTAATAGAATCATGCAGTAACATAACGGTTACCTTTAATCGGATTCCTTCCTCTCTGTCCGCTATAACTGATTTCCGCCTCGCTTTTGAAACTTCAATCCAATATCTATCAGCCAACGGTGGAGAGTACATCGTGAAAAATTCGGCAAGTCCGTGTCAGAATTTACCGCATGCAAAACTTTGTTTAGAATCGGCGGTACATTTCTGAAAAAATAACCATGAACTTTACTGCGTATAGCACTTTTCGTAAAATCGTCGTATTTCTCCACGCGCTGTTTGCATTTACGTGATTTTTCAGGTGTTCTTAGAGTTCCGGATGCTTGCTGTTCCATTCTAACACTGTGTACACTACTTACGGAAACACCAAGGAGGTCACCAGTTTCTTTCTCAATGTTTTTATAGACGATTCCGGGTTTCTTTCTTTAAGTAATGCGAGACAATGCGCGATCATTCGCCTCTCACCACTTTTTAAAGGTTTGCCTAGATTGTGTTTCATTTCGGCTGAAGCACCAGCCTGCTCCGCGATGAAAATGTTACTGATTTTAAATTGCATATACATAAGTGTCCTTGGCCTTGTGAGGTCCGCGAGATGTACAGGAAATACAGTGTTAAATATCAGATGCAACCCCACACTATAAACAAAAACATCTTAATCAGCATTCAACTCGATACAGACCTCGTTGCGAGAGAGCTGCCTGGTATAGGAATGCAAAAATATTATACAATAGCAGTGTCCTTTAGTAATTGTTAAGTAAAATGCAGCATAATTTAACATAATACGTTAATAGTGTGTATAATTTCACCTGTCTTCTGTCTAATCTGTATATATTCCCTTCAGAAGTCACGAGCCGAGAACACATCTACGTGGTATGTAAAACAGAAAGATAAAATGTGGGCTTATTTACGTTTATAAGAATCGAAACATTTGCATACTTTTCTGTGTCCGAAATGAGCTCGCGCAGAGTAGTGATTGGAAAACTACTTACAATACTGTACTTAAAGGAGGGGTTTATCGTACGTATGCAAACAAAAGATAACCCCCATTATCTTCGCCAAACCAATCAACAGCTTAACCGTTTACTGTCTCAATATCTCTGTCTCTCTTCCCGCCCAGATGTTTACAACAGGATGGAACTAGGTTGAGACATATTATACATTCAAACAGTACACTCATGAACATCGGCAGACTTTTTTCCAGGGGGGGGGGCAAATGTTAGAATTTTGCAATCAGATAATATTAATTCATTATTTTGTTGTCAAAAGTTATAGTATTTGTTGCGGACAATCATATAAATTTGCGCTAAACAGAAATTGTTCTTTACCTGAAAATTAAAATAATAGTTTAATAGTCAGCACATTAAGTTCATTAATTTCCATGGGGGGGGGGGGGCGCGGCACTCCCTTGCCCCCCCTTCGAGACGCCCATGAGTATACTCATGCATAGTAACATTGAACGAGAGATTGGCAAAACAGTATTTGCACTCCGAGGCAAAAGGTTGGGGTCCTGTGGAGGCAAAGCTACACAATACTAATACTGAAAGAGTATTTTCACTAATAAGAGGACAGTGGACAGATGAAAGGAGCGGATTATCTACTCATTCAGTTAAAGGTATTGTTTTAGTGAAGTGTAAGTTTAAAAACTTCAGTTGTGTAATATTTCTGGATCATATTCGAAACAAGCAAGATTACTTCTTCAGGGAAGAATAACTGAGTGTTCATGATCACATTTAACACTGTACGTATCAGGATTTTAAGAAAATACAAGTGGACATACACATCGCTGTATATAAGTAGCATTTAAACTATAAATTAACATTTGTATTGACCGACAATGTCACACATTTTTACCATTGTGTCCTACATTTCCATAAAATAAGCTGGTAACCCAATATACTTCCCAAGCAATCCTAAGGCATTCACACCTATATAGTTTAATAACTATTTTCCTTTCATCATTCATATTTTAAAGCTTAGATTTTTTAAAAAAAATTAACGTCCTCCAAGGTAACGTCATATCGGACGGTTTGAGGCTTAAAGCCTTGTTTTCCTCTAAACATTAAACTGAGCCAGAACTTAAAATTGTTCAGTTGAGGGTCACATGATCATGAACGGACGCCTTGTTTATCATATAAGTGGTTTCCTCCGGCCGAGAACTTACTCAATCAAATTGACGAAGGAATCTTTTCTTAAGTTTTCCACCGGAGATCTAGGTTCCGAAAATTAAGGCGACAGTTCACTTCAGCTGAGCAATCTGAATGGGTGTTCTGTGATCTGAAGTGAGGTTATAGTGAATAGTTGCAATATTGATTTGTTTGCAAGTTTGGGCAAAATGTAAACCAAAGTTCTCACACTGTGAAGAGGAAAGGATTATTGATTTTGTTCGGCAGAATCAACTTGAGTACAATCTGCAGCACGCAGAGTACAGAAATGTTGAGAAAAACAGAGGCTCTTTGAAGAAGAAACTAAAAGCTTCACTTACCTAATTAATATTGCAAGTTCTTCCAAGGCTGACCAGTTTCAAGTTGTATTCAACTTATTTTCAAAGCTATCGAAATCTTTAATCCTTAAGTAATCCTCTCTTTGAAATAAAAGTTTTACTCTATTAATATAATCAGAATCATCCAAAATTACAATTTTACTGACTTTATCAGCTTTTGTATAAATTATGTCCCTTTTATTTAATAATCTGATTATTATGATTACTTTTTGGGTAACGTTTACTCATATCCTTAAAAACCTTAGTGCATTTCGTTTTAATCAAAGCTTTATCAATTTCATTTAAATCTTGAGTGGCAATTTCAATATCTGCAACAAAATCTGCATTTTTTGAACAATTACACAAGTTTCATAACTCTACTTAGGAAATTAAGTTCTTGAGAGGTAGAACTGGAGCTTAAAAATTCAATGCCTCAGCTGGGCCTTGAAACACAGACCTTCCGCTTACCAGGCGGGTGCTCTAACCATTGAGCTATTGTGACAATATACCAGAATGGCATTGAATTCTCAAACTAGTTCGTATTTTTCCTGGTAAACCACAAAGGCACTCTCACATCAGAGACAATTACCCCAATGGTGACTTACTATTGTGTGTAGCTTATGTCCTAGGATAAAAAAACCTTCAGATGGTAATTATTATTTATTTATGCCAACAAACTTACTGTTGGTGATTATTATTTATTTTTACTGTTGGTGTTTTTAAACGTGTGTGGGCAATGTTTGAGAGGTAGAACTGGAACTTAAAAATTCAGTGCCACAGCTGGAACTTGAACCACATTCTGGCAGATTGTCAGAGTAGCTCAATGCTTAGAGCAGCCGCTTGGTAAGCGGAAGGTCTGTGGTTCAATTCCCAGCTGTGGCACTGAATTTGTAATTTCGAGTTCTACTTCTCAAACATTGTCCACACACGGCTTGTGTGTTTAAAACACCAACAGTAAGTTTGTTGGCATAAATAAATAGTAATTAAGTTCTTTCTTGTTAAAGTTACAATTTGACAAATTAATTACATTATTTTTTGTATTATTTGGTTTCTTTATATACAATTTCTGTTGTTTTAGGCATAATCTATTTAGCTTACTTTTTAACCTCTTTGTTTTTCTTTTCATGCTAAAATTTAGATACCCAAATAATGTACATTCCAAAATAAGTTACTTAAAATACATATTAATTTTAAATGTAAGTCATATAACCAAGTTCAATACTATTTCACTTTTCAAAATGTAAACTTCTTTCAATTCCAATAACTTTCTTTTCTGCTGCCTTCTGGTGAACACTATTATCAAATTTAACTGTTCTCACAAAAACCAGGGCTACCTTCTGTTTTAAACAAATATTCAAATAAGCTTTGAAAATAAGTTGAATAAAACTTGAAACTAGTCTGCCTTGGAGTAACTTGCAATATTAATAAGATAAGTGGAGCTTTTAGTTTCTAACTTTTTCTTACTTTAAATTCTATTGCTTTAATGTGAATTGCTTCAATTTACATTAATTAAGGAAGATTATTCGAGTTGCACGATGGAATGTAGGTGGAATGTCTCAAGCCACAACTAAATAAAATAGTAGATAAATGTAACATAGATCTATTTTGTATTGTAGAAGCCAATATATCTCAAGAAAGTATAAAATATTCTGAATTTAGAAATTACATAATGATATATTACCCCAACATTGTCAAATTGCCAGTGGTATATTAACAGGTATCCATAAAGATATAAAGCATCACTTTAGTATATAAAAAGACACTAATTTATGTAGATAATGTTTTATGGTGTAACCCTTTGGAACAAGTGTTTTGAAAATTGTACGGAATTTATTTAACTTTGTGAAGAGTTGCAGTGTTAATAATAAATCTGAGTTAACTATCTTAACCCTCTATTGCCTGAATTATTTTGCTACATATGCCGTTCTTCCTCTAATTCGAAACCGGTTTAGATTAGGCGGTCTGGGAGGCCTTCAGCCTTCTGCCTCGGATAGCCATGATCGTTAAGGCAACACGTAGTGCACTGGCCATGCACTCAAAGCCTGAGGTCGTGAGTTCGAGTCTCGGCAACCGCAGTCAAATGTGCCTGTGGTAAAGGACGGGGAGGGCCCACGTAAAATATTCGGTGTGATGGCACACGTGGATGATGACGGGGTATCATTTGACTGCGGTTCTTAAAAAACACTACAATATAAATAGTAAAAAAAATACTTTTTTACAATTCAAACCGTCTCAAATATGTATTTTTAATTGGTGACAGACAGTATAACAAGAATATAGCAGAAAAAAGTTAAAACTAGTACAAATAGGAAAAGAAGCTTATGTATCTTATAAGACACACCAGGCAATAAAGGGTTAACTTGCTGCTTTTCTGATCTTAGTGCAGACTAGAACTTCAGCATTTAAACAAAATTTCTCTTTAAGTTGAAAAGTGAGTCTTACAAGAGAATATGAGAAATGTTGAAATATCTATATCTGAAGCACCTCCTGCATACGTTAAATACATAAAGCCCATAAAATTTGACAACGTACATACTAAAATACAAAATGAATATCTAGATTATGGCCATGGTCCAGTGGAAAATCTCCTTTGACATGTTGAACGTCCTCAGTGGTGTGACTAGTACTCTGCTAGTCTCAGCGACAACTGATGTGGAGCCGTTTGGTTTCACAGGTTTTATACGCTAAGCATGTGTGGGCATATGGTGGTTTGGCTGCTGTGTGGGATGGTTTAGAGTGGGGCTACTTCCATTGTCTATGGCTGGCATTTACTGTGACTGGAGCTTTTGTTGATGCATGATCCTGAATTTGTCTCCAGTCAGCTCATACATCTACAAACCCACACAAGAAATACAGAACATGCTACATTCAACAAAAGATCCAAAAAGAACCACTCTCTTCTGCGGGCGTTTATACAATTCCGTGCTGATGTAGCTCTGTCTATATAGGGACCACTCAATGTACAGTAAACACGCGTTACAGAACACAAGAAATGTTGCCATTTGGGACAAACAGAAAAGTCAATGGCACTAGGGGAACATATACACTACTCAGACACAGCTATCCTGTCTACGTCCGGTTAAGTTGTGAAGCCATTGAGATTTTCAAACATTAAGATAACTTCAATAGGAAGGAAGAAACAAAGCACTTAAACAAGGCTTGGCATTCAGCATTATACAAACCATGCAAAAAAAAAAAAACTTGACTGGAGACAAATTCAAGATCATATGCCAAGTCTCAACCACAGTAAATGCCATCCCAAGCCGCTGCTGAACCAATGAACAAAGACCGCACCAACCATCATATGCCCACACATGCAAAGCGTGTACAACCTGTTAAACCAAACAGCTCCATATTAGTCATTGCCGAGACTAGCAGAGTACTACAATCACACCACTGAGGATGTTTGACGCAGCTTCGAACGAAACGTCTGGAAAGAGATTTTCCACTAAACCATGGCCCACAAGCCCAGATAATCAACTTACACAGTCCTTATAAATATCTTACTTGTATGAGTTTCTTCCCTGACTGCTCAAGTTATACTTTTTCAAAATATATAAAACCGTTCCTCTCTCTACAGAACTGTGTCACATTTGTATTTATTGTTATCATCATCTATTATCGTTGTCGTTGTTACTATTATTTTTTTTGCAGGTGAAACAATTGTGTGCCTTCTGAATTGGGGAAATGATTAAATCTGATCTTATATATTCTACAGTTGTGCTGCCTGGCTCTTTGCCTTCATGAGTAGAATTTCATGCTTTCACTAAAGGTGTTTCCACAAGTTTTCCATGAATATGACTAAAACTCTTGCCACAAACTTCATACGCACTTCTACACTAATTTCAAACTGTGATATCTCAACTAAGACAACTGTGTAAAGCTTATATCACCAATTCAAAACTCGCTTTCTCATGTATTAAAGTATGCCTTTTAAAATGTGACAACCGAGTAAATCTTTTCTCACAAGTTTCACAGCTGAAAGGCTTTTTAAATTCATGTACCAAATTATGAGATTTTAAGTCTGACAGCCGTGTAAATCTCTTTTGACAAATATCACACTCATGTGGCCTTATACCCTCATGTATCATATTATGCAGTTTCAAAGATGACAAATGATTAAAGCTCTTCTCACAAATTTCACACCTATGAGGCTTTTTATCCTCATGAATCAAATTATGGGATCTCAAATGTGATAAAAGAGTAAAGCTTTTGTCACAAATTTCACATTTATGAGGCTTTTTGCCTTCATGTATCAAATTATGCTTTTTCAAATCTGGCAACCGAGTAAACCTCTTCTCACAAACTTCACACTCGTGGGGCTTTTTATCCTTATGGATCAAATTATGATATTTCAAATTAGCCATTTGATTAAAGCGCTTACCACAAATTTCACACTGATGTGGTTTTCTACCCTCATGTATAAAAGTATGCCTTTTTAAGTGTGATAACCGTGTAAAACTTTTTTTGCAAATTTCACATTTGTGAGGCCTTTTACCCCCGTGTATGAAATTATGCGATTTCAAATCCGACAACCGAGTAAAGCTCTTTTCACAAATTTTACATTTGTGGGGCTTTTTACCCTCATGTTTCAAAGTATGATATTTCAATTTTGACAACTGTATAAAGGTCTCCTCACAAATTTCACACTTGTGTGGCTTTATACCCTCATGTATCAACCTATGAGATTTCAAATGTGATAAGTATGTAAAGTCTTTTTGGCAGACTTCGCATTTGTGAAGTTTTTTACTCTCATGGAGTAAATTATGCAATTGTAAATCCGAAAACTCAGTAAAGGTTAGTTCACAAATGTTACACTTGTGTGAATTTTCACCGCTGTATATTGTCTTGTAAATATTCACTCGCTTAATAAGTTTACCAGATTCTTCTGAATGAACATGTTTTTGTGCTGGTAGTATTTTTGTGAGGTCGCCGTTACGACTTTCAAATTCAGGAAAATCCTCTCCGTAACTGCAGGTTGTGCTTTTTCCTGAAGCCTCAGCCAACGAAAATGATGAATCACCATTGCTATCCCCAGAAACTCCTTCTGTGATTAATCTGAAATATTGGATAGTTTAATATGAGATACAAATATTACACGAAGATTAGGAATCTGTAAACAGAATCTCTGTTTGCTAGCAATTGTCAAAGGTATTACAAACTCTTCATATAGAGCAACCTCATTAGTTGTGACAGTTGCATTAACTTTGTTAATCTGCAGTATTATTAAGTAATTAATAAACATAGTTCAAAGAAAAAATACAACTAAAAACTGGTATGATGTTTGTGGCAATATAATCAGTGGTTATTGCATATAATGAGAATTATGTAAACCTCAAAATGAACTCACATTCTAAAGATTTCAAAGATAGGACATCATCTTACTCATAAACTAGCATATATTTTAGTATTTAACCTGAAAATAGGAATTCATATTGATTCACGGAGATTCGTTTAGTTTTTACTTTTTACTTTCTCTACCGCGTTTAGTAAAGTACGCGAAGTATTGTATTACACCCAAAAATTCGAAGTCGAGATTTCACCGGAAATATTTTCTGAGGCCCCCAGAATCCAGAAAAAAAGAAGTTTTTTAAAAAAGGTCCATATGTGTGTATTCACGCGGTGTAGTAAACAGGGTTACTATGCAATAAAGTGGTAAAAATTACGAGCGTTTACCTTTCTTGCGCACTCAATGTGCCATAACCTGTGTAGGATTAATGCAAACTTTAAAGTTTCACGAGAATGTTTAGCTGCTTGAGAACTGATTCCAAGCTTCTGAAAGTAAATCAAAATCTACACATACATTGTAATTAGATGTGAGTTTTCAAAGGAGTAAAACTAGAAAACTGCCATATTGGAAATAAACTTTTTGGGTTAAACGTTATCAATAAAAACGTTAAACCTATTTCTGTAGATAACATAAGTTTAAATCTTCCAAAATCAATACAGGAAAACACCCATAGGTACAATGAGATTATGTTTGGGTATTTGGGAAACATTTGTTCTTGTTAGCTAATGCTGGCTTTCTGACAATGAAGTCATTAATCCTTTTGCTCTCCAATATTTTTCACTGATGATATTGAAGAGAGCAATAGCAGTAATAGTAACCGCTTTTTAGAGAGCACCATATTTTTATGTTTAGGTAGTCACGTCCCTCTCTCACAACCCCCAGAATGTCTGGAGGACCACACCTGTCGTTGGTTTACGGGTCTCACCGACCTGACCGGGAGAATTATCAAAATAAATTCACCGACCATATGCTCTGATTACCAATCAGAGGACGTATTACATGCCATGACAGGTCAGTATGTTAGGGGTTAAGAGTTTATAGAAAATTAGAGAAATGGAGAGGTTGGAAAAATAAAGACTCCCTAGCCCTTGGGAACCCTAATAGCATCGGGGTCGGAAGAGAACAAGAGATGACCAAGGTAAGGTCAGATAGAAAAGTTACAGTGAGGAGCAAAACACCAGTAAGTGGAAGTAATGTTCTGCTCAGCTTGGGTACCTTGTGGTCACTATCCACATATCCCCTAGACACCAGTAAATGGAAGTAATGTTCTGCTCAGCTTGGGTACCTTGTGGTCGCTATTCACATATCCCATAGACACCAGTAAGTGGAAGTAATATTCTGCTCAGCTTGGGTACCTTGTGGTCGCTATCCACATATCCCCTAGACACCAGTAAGTGGAAGTAATGTTCTACTCAGCTTGGGTACCTTGTGGTCGCTATTCACATATCTTCTAGACACCAGTAAGTGGAAGTAATGTTCTGCTCAGCTTGGGTACCTTGTGGTCGCTATTCACATATCCCCTAGACGGAGACCCCTGAGAAGATAATGAAGTGTTTAAAACACTAAAAATTAGCAATACCCAAGAAACGTGCTGTATATGCACACATCGTCCTAAAATGTCCAACAGATTCAACAAAATGTTTAAGGATTGCAATATAAAAGTAGCTCCACAAAACAAGTATAGTGTCAGAAATTTGTTCAGTCACCCTCTGAAAAATACAACTCTACTGTGCTTTTTAAATGGGAAGAACTCTGATCTGCAGCCAATGAGATACATTTACATGCACAGAGTGGGAAACATTTGTGAAATCTCCCTTTTCAGCTTGAAAGCCTGGCAACTCTATTTCTTACTCCCATGAATAAAATTGTTTTCACACTTGGCAATTCAGTAATGCTCTTATCACGTGAAGTGGGACTGCCTCGTTCAGTTTGCCTAGTCGTTCTATCTCTTCAGGATTCCTGGAAATGACCATGGGTGTTGTTGACAGAGCTGAAATTATTCCTAGGGAGTTACCTAACTCTTTTCTTGGGATCTTCTGTGGGTGAAGGTAATTAATGAGAAGCAGATATTGTTAAACAGATTTATTTCAAATAAAGCTTTACTAATGAGTTAGCACACGTCTTCCTTCTGAAACCCTGGGTAATAAATTTGACTTTCTTTCCTTTAAACCACCAACAAACTCCTGTTCGACCTCTGGCGAGCTATACCACTCACACGTTGGCCGTCCCAAGCAGCTATTAGGATCGGGAGCAGCACGCCAAGTCACTGTTGTACCTAGTAATATTAGGTACATATTCACTCACACGTTTAATACTTGTGTGAATGAATCAAATTATGACTTCATACCTGATTGATGAATGAGTACACCTTTTATTACAAGTTGCACACTTATGTGGCTTCCTACCGTCATGAATCAAAATAAGTATTTTTTAATTTGAAAAGTCTAGTCTTAAGTTTTGTTTTACTGGTGTGGCTTGTTACCCTCGTGGATCAGATCATGTCTTTTCAAGCTTGACAAGCGAGTAAAGTTCTTATTACAAGTTTTACATTTAAATGGCTTCTTACCGTCATGAATCCAATTATGACTTTTGAAACTCGACGAGTGAGCAAAGCTCTTACCACATGTTTTACATTTGTATGGCTTCCTGCCTTCATGAACCAAGTTATGTACTTTCAAATTTGAAATTTGAGTAAAGGTCTTGTCACAAGTGTTACATTTATGTGGCTTCTTACCCTCATGAATCAAGTTGTGTTTTTTTAAACTTGACAAATCAATAAAAGTCTTACCACATGTTTTACACTTGTGTGGCTTCTTGCCTTCATGCATCAGTAAGTGTGTTTTCAAACCTGATGCACGAGTAAACCTCTTTCCACAAGTTTTGCACTGATATGGCTTCCTATCCTCATGTTTCACATTATGTCTTTTCAAAGTTGACAACTGAGTAAAGCTTTGTTCACAAGATTCACACTTGTGAGGCTTCTTACCCTCATGAATCAAATTATGTGTCTTCAAATTTGACAAATGAGTAAAGCTCTTATCACAGATTTTACACTTGTGGGGCCTCTTACCATCATGAATAAAATTATGTCTTGTCAAACTTGACAAATAAGTAAAGCCCTTATCACAGGTTTTACACTTATATGGGCTTTCACTCCCATGAATAAATTGATGTCTCTTTAAATCTGACACACGTACATACTTCTTCTCACAAATGTTACACTCGTGTGGCCTATTGTCATCATAAGTCAAATCATTTTGCTCCAAGTTTAAGGCCGTGTCACATTTATGAGAGGGTTCTGCGTGAACCTGTCTCCCTACAGTAGGAATTTCTCTGTCATCACTATTCTGACTTTCAAATTTAGGATGATACTTTTCATGATTGAATGTTGTGTCTCTCCCTGAGACTTCAGAAGACAATGATTTACCACCACTATCATCACAGATGGCATTCTGGCATAATCTGCAATGTGAGACAGAATATTGTAAGACCCCAAAAAAAATCATTTATGTAAATATTTATTGAAAATGTAATTTATTTTTGGCGTTGATACGAGTTAGTTGAGTAACGAAAACGTGTTGTTGTTGTTCATTGTTACAAAGAATTAAGTTTGTTTGAAGACGTTATAAATATGTCCATATTTAAATTTAATATATATGTATAAATAATTGTGTTCAATATTGAAAGCGAAGGAAGAATAGCTAAAGATCGCTTCCCTAACAATACGGGAACTATTTGATGAACGCATACGCGGATGTACACAAAAAGAAGGTAGCATCATGTGATGTGGCGCTAGAATTTGTTAATAGCGTCCGTGTCTTGGATATGAGAAGACGTGTTTTTATAGTTCCCTTGGATGTGAGTAGAAAATTGACTAAACTTCCATGAAGCTTTTGTTCTAAAGTTGTTAAAAAACTGGAAAGACTATCTATATAATATAAATTGGTGCGAGGAAAGTGTAAAGCCGAGAAAAAGTGTTAATAAAGTAATATATTATAGTGAAGTAACAACGAGTGTTTGTTCATTCCATCTAGTACCACAACCTGGGGTAGAAAAAGAATCTCATAGCTCAGCGCATACAAAGCAACATATATAACCAGCACCAAATGTTATAGCATTTAACGTCATTAAAAAGCAATAAACAGAGAATTAAATCTGAAAACAGAATCTCCATTTGTCAACAAGTACATGGTCAGGAATAAAATTATACCATGTCAGCCACGAGATGTTAATTAAAAAAGTTAACCTTTTTAATTCACAATATCATTAGATAAGTAACAAAAATCTTATAAACACAATAACGTATTTATGGTAAACACTATCTGATGTTTGTGGCAGTATAAGTATTTTTCATTGTATATTAACTTTCATATTTACCATAGCAGCCATTATTCAATCTAGTTTCACAAGCAGTTGCTGTGTTGATTACAGTGGACAAGAAAATATGTTCACAATAAAGGGTTTATGAACAAGGCAATAAAGTCAGCAGCCAATAGAATGGATGAAATGGTACAAGAAAACTCCATTCTGTTTTTATGACATCACAACAAAAATAAACAGCAATATCATGGTTCTTAACATTATTAAGTACATAAAATTTAAAATCAATAGGAAAAGATATCTCAGAAACGGTTACTGCTCGCAAAGGTTAAAGGCATGTGAACGCTGGCAAATGCTCAATCGGAGCGCTGTTGCCAAGCGTAGTGCGTGTACCGGCAGAGGTTCTGTGTATAAGAGCGTGTAAGGTGCGAGTACCACATTCGGCAGCGCTGGTAGGAGGGGCAAGCTTAGGATTCGCTGGAGACTGCAGTACGGCCCGCCTCCATATGCCTTTAACTTTTGCGAAGAATATAATGCTGCAAAAACGTTCACAAATTGATTGCTTTATCCAGACTAATGTTTTATACTTATACTCCATCCAGCCTTAGATCCGCCCCTTGTATCCCTCCGCGATAACCTGCGACTAATACAAAACAAAACAAACAACACGTGGACTCATGCTTCGAGTTTATGTTGCAACAGAACGATATTAACTCAGGAGTTTTAGGAATATTGCTGCTACCGCGTTACATTCAAGTGGTCTTTACGAGGGTTATCATATACCTTGAAAACTCTCAGATAATCGCCGATATTTTGGGTGCTACATTTTATGGTGTGCTTTGGTTTCGGCGTATCACGGGTTAGTTGTTGACGGCTTGTGTTTACACCAAGTGCGTATCTAAGGTTGGAGCAATTATAGGAACCCTGAGTTTCTAACCTACAATTCATTACTAACTACAGAATTAAATTCGGCCAGAATGAAAATTACTTCAGAAGCTACTTATCCTAAACGCAAGATTTAAGTTATTTTATTTTTCATGCAAATAGATCACATAAAAGATATGTAAGAGTAAGCTGTTAAACCATTTCTCATAAAATAAAGAATAAGCGCACATTTTCCATGGAAATATGGGGGAACGATAAAATATACAAAATATTTTATGGCGAGTACCCTGAACTTAAATGTCGATATTCCATGCAAAAAATTGGAGCTATTAACAGTGAAACAAATTAAATTAATAAGATAAGTGAGCCCTAGTCTCTCTTTGTCTCCCTATAATATAGACAGGATGTCCCCCTCCCCCCCCCAAAAAAAAACCTACCGACAACGCTTAGTATGTTGTACGGGACACCTAACTGATCGATTTTCAAATAGGAAGCCCTGTCCGGAAATGCACGGTTTGGACGCTGAAGAGCAGCAAAGTGTGAGATGGGCGTATGTTCACATTTCGTCAATAAAACCAACATGGGGCTGTCTACATTAGAAACGGGCTTCGAACTGTATACCTTCTACGTCATTGCAAAGCCTACGTCGAAGGTAGTGAGCTTCATGCAATAGACCGTATACGTGCGGTTGTCTTTAAAGATTTTCAATCATTCCGTGGACTCGAGCCATAAGGTCCTCCGTTGACGTTACAGGAGTGCCATACAACTCCACAGAAAATAGTCACAAGGTATCAGATCTGGCGACCCTGCTGGCCATGGAACTGGTCAACCTCTACCAATCCATCGATTTGCATATACGTCGTTGAGGTGATTCCGCAAATTTACATCAAAGTTTACCCAAGTTAGCCATTTCAGCAGCTGTGTATTGGTACGTGTGACACTGTTGTTAAGAAACGTTAGTGTATTGAAAAGGACACAAGTAACGCATTAGGATGCGCACCAAGGGCTCTATGGAGCAATTTAACGCACGCGCAGGAGTGTTATTATGCTCAGGTCGTTCATCCCAGTACACAGGTGGCTAAAGAATTGCATACCTTCCGTATTGAGATGCCAGAACCAATGTTAACAAATTATCAAAACCGTTCCTTCTCAAACTTCGATTCTCTCCAGCGTGCAAACCGTGCATTTCCGGACATGGGTTCTTATTTGAAAACCGATCAGTTGGCTATCCCGCACAACATACTAAGCATTATGGGTGCTTTCTTTGGGACACCCAGTGTAGTAGCATTCGCAAGTGTTTTGACAAAGCCTGCAGGACCCCAAATGTTGGCAGTGCTTACACAAATGACTCAAGTGTGTTGTACAAGGGTAGATATGGCTGACAATGTGAACTACACAGCAGTGCCAACACGTCTAGGTAAGTGTCTTCTAAATAGGGCAATAACACAAGTCACTTGTGACACAAGTCACAAGTCTCTTCACAACACTTGTTCAGGTTTCTCTTTCTGGCGTTTTACTTTGCATGTGTTTCAAAAGAACTGTGAATCATTCACTACATATTATGCCACCACCTCAACATATGTGTACAGTTCCAGCAGATTGTAATACATGCTTTACAAGAAGGGAAATCACAAGCAGAGGCTGTTCGTAATTTTCATTTATCTAGACATTTTGCACCTGTCTCGAACTTTACCAGGTCCGTGGCCATGTACACAACAAACCACGACAGGCAGACCTAGAAAACTGACTGAGAAAATAGAAAGAAAGAAATAGAAGGCAATCAGTATCAGATCCTTGTCTGTATGACAAAATCAATGCAGGCGGAATTAAGAGTAGATATCCATGTATCTCCTGTAAAGCGTAGATTAAAAGATGTGGATTTGACAGTTTATCACCCTGGAATAAGTCCTTGCAACAGACAGAAGAGAGTTACCTTGCTGGACAGAGCAGGAATGATCAAGAGTATTATATATCTATTATATATCATTAAGAGAAAATTAAATTTGGTGTCATCTGGTGGTATTAAATCTTCACCGACTTAAAGGTGAAGATTCAAACCAGGCTACCGGGTTTCTACTGTAAAACATGGGAGGGGGAATGTCATGCAATGTGGGTGCTGCTTCACCAAGGGTGTAGGTCCTTTAATGTGTGCTGACTAAAGATGCCTCGAGTGAGTGAGCAGGGTTTAAGAGCCTGTCGACAGCTAGGTCTGAAGAGCCCTGTCGGCTTGTTGAGCGGAAGCGGGACTTCTTTGAGGATGGACGACTACTCCCCCGTTCTTTAAGTCGCGAACGGTGAGCGTGGACAGGTAAAACGGTGTGGCTACTGCTTGTGGATGGCTGGTGAGCAGGTGTCTGCAGGTGTATCACGGGACGGTGGAGAGGTGCTCGTTTGTGAGTCAGTCTGAATGGCAACATCAGCGACTGGAACGTGCTGAATGGCCACAGTGTGCGCAGGAGTGTGGTGGACTGCTGACGCAAAACGTAGCAGGTTTCAGCTGCTCAAAGCGGCGACGTGCTTCCAAAAAGGTGAGCTGTTCTTTCACGCGCAACTCCTGTATTGCTTTCTCGTCCATAAATTTAGAACACTGCCGCGAGTTTGATGGATGGCTCTCTGCACAGTTCACACAAAGAGGATCCCGTGCACATGCCGAGTCTTCATGGGTTGGTTATCCACAACGCTCACAAATAGAAGGACTATTACAGGAGGTATTAGTATGGCCGAACCGTTGGCACCTGAAACAATGCATTGGGTTTGGCACATACTGGCGTACAGCGGCACGGTCATATCCACAAAAGATGTACTCAGGCAATTTCGTGCCTTTGAATGTTAGAAACACTGTACGCAAAGCTAACTCCTTGGCATCCTGTTTTCGCGTAAGGCGGTAGGCCTGACATACACGCTGGTCAGAGAGACAGGTGACAATGTCCTCGTTCGACAGATTGTCTAGACTGGAGGTGGTGACAACTCTCCTACAGGTGTTAAGAGATTTGTGTGGGGCTACCCGAATTGGGTAGGATCCAAACAAGATCGCTTTCGGGAGTTTCTCTGATTGCTCTGCCGTTTTGGTCTCGATTAACAGCGTAGTCTTATCGCGTTCTGCACCGGGCCACATATTCTGTCTACCTCACGTTTAATATAAAAAGGGCTAATATCCACAATCGTCTTCCCTTCACAAGTCAATGTCACAACAATGTCGGTCTGGGTGGCTCAGTTGGTTAGACGCTGGTCTACTGATCCCAAGGTCGCGGGTTCAAATCCGGCCCAGGTCGATGGTTTTTAAATGTGCTTAAAAACGACAGCTCCATATCAGTAGATTTACTGGCATGTAAAAGAACTCCTGAGGGACAAAATTCCGGCACACCGGTGACGCTGATGTAATCCTGGCAATTGACAGCGTCGTTAAACAACAAAATATTTATTTTTTATTTTCAATGTCACAACAAGAAAGGAGTCCAAATGAGAGGGTTTGCGCGGATGCATATTGAAATTGAACCCCCATCCGGAACCGTCGGCGTCAGCCTGCCATCCGGGGGTCAAAGAAAACAAAGACACCAAAATCTCCACGGTCTGTGCCGCCATGGAGATCCCTCCATGACTGACCTCAAGACGTACTTCAGAGGAGCTACCCTCCGATCTCCACTGCTTGTCCGCATGGGTAAACCGTTCACCACGTGACACCCCGGCTTTATTCCCTCACCACAGGAATAACCGCTTGTGGCTCCCCGCTTTAGGCCACGCTGCCTCATCGGCGTCAGCGTGGATTCAGGGGACTTGTGGTCGATTACACCAGGGTTCCGTCAGCGGTAACACGTCCGGCCGGTGATACTAACCCGACGGCACACGGCCGTCAGGGAATTAACACAGACCGGACCCTCCGAACTATGTGGGTGTATATGACGTGTGGACGGGCTCCGCACCTAAGGCTACACATGGGGGCAGTGTGAAAGCTCCACCCAACCTTCGCGCCTGAGACCTCCGAAGAGCACACAATCGGGGGCCGCGCTGAAAACCGTGGGACAGGACCACGGAGATAGGAAATATCCCTGTTGGTGAGACAGCAGTTATAAAACTAAGGCCTTACTAATAATTAGAATAAACCTAGAAGATGAAGAGGGTTGTGAAAATTAGCAGTCTAAACAGCCACACGTGGCTCAGTTAATGAATATTTCCAAAGAGTGAAATGAAGGTGAGCGGGTCTGGATCCGGGTGCGCCTAAACCGTGCCTACCGTACCTGGGGGTATTATAATGGATAAAGCAGAAACTTCCTCCATGAAAAATACATATACATGCTGAATTTCACAGTGGTTGGTCAAGTGGTTTATATATTAAGTAAAGGAAAAGTGAGTATTAAAAGCCATGTGTATATTGTTGTATAGTAAAACGGAGAGCATACAGACCTTCTCTATGAAAAAATACATCTATTTGCCAAATTTTATGGCGGTTGGTCAAGTGGTTTAGGACTGCACAGAGGACAAACATCTTAAGTGCAAAATTCCCATACAAAATTACAAATCTCTATTTTCAATTTGTTGGCTTTTCGTTTCGGTGTTTCCTAATGTTCTTTTCTTCCACACCATACCAGTATTCTTCTTCATCTGATTACCCTCCCCTTACGTAGGACTTTCACCCTCTAGGACTCACAAGGCAGTATCTAGAGTCAGACGCCTGTGGGAGAGTAGAGGAACCTATGGACTGGACAGATTGAAGACATGGGAGCGAGTGGTCTGCCAAGCACCAGGTATGATAGTGAGGGAGAGGATGATATGAAAATACAAGCGAAATCGATGAATGGAAAGCTGATTATGGAGAATTGGTGGAGTGAGAGGCAGAGGAAGCTGGAGAACCCGGAAAAAAACTGCAAAGACAACACAAATGCGGATCCCTGGGATCGAATCCGAGCTGGCTAGGTGGTAGGCGAATGGTCTGACCACTCGGCCACGATGTGACCTATCATCCCAGTATTGAGGCAAACAAAACTAATAAGAAATGACTCAAATCGGTCGAGCCATTTTCGAGTTTTAGCGAAACAAACACACGGCAGTTTATTTTTACTTTGTCTACTGATAAGTAGAAGGAAGTATTGTATTCCACCCAAAAATTCGATGTCGCAATTTCATCGGAAATATGTGAATCCAAAAAAGCAGTCCGTGTGTGTCCATGTGCGTGTGTGTGTTGTGTGTGTGTGTGTGGTGTGTGTGTGTGTGTGTGCGCGCGCGCGCGTGCGTGCGTGTGTGTGCAGCATAACTCAAAAACGAAAAGTCGCTTAAAAACCAAAGTTGGTACTTAAGTTTAATGTCTTTCAAGGATGCGACACAAAGATTTTGAAGAAAGTAGCCTCTCCTAAACTATCCTTTAGGTACATGGAAAATTTCGAAAATTTCAATGTTCTTCAAAATGGCTCCAACGATTTTTATTAGAATGTCATATGTTTTAAGATATTTTGATGCCACATGAAATGTATATTTTGAATTTTCTGGCTATAGCCTGTAGTCCTGTTTACTTTGGATGATTTTTTAATAACTTGTAAACAGTAAGAGATAGACAAAATCTTACTTTACAAAAACATAGAGCTTGCTAAAGCACACAATTTATGTCTGAATAAACCTTTTTGTAGAGTGAACCATTTCTGAGATATTCCTCGTTATTTGTTTCAGAAAACTTAAAACTTTGGTGAAATGGTACATTGTTGTTCATTTTTTATATGTTAACCATGCACAGTGAACAGAATCTCAAAGCTTTAAAAGATTTGACTATCACTCAAAGCCTACTGTATTCTAACATTCCTCTTGTACCTACAAGGAAATAAGCAATAAGATAATTTGTACAAATGTTTATCTTAACTAACACGAAGAAGATATAGGAATAAGAGTTTGTAAGAATGGTTAGTGCAAGAGTACAGAAAGTCATGTGAGTGCAACACATCAGATTTTTGTATAAGTAGATGACGTATATTGCTAAGAAGACCACAGTACATTGCTTGGCAGTGTTGTGAACCTTTCCCTGTGAATGCAAATACAGTAAAGGTCGGCATGTACATAGTATTGCATACAAAATTGTCTGCTCCTGTAAATTGCTGCATTTTGTTCCAAGTAGCTCTATTTTGAAGCCATTTTATGTTATGAGGAGAGGTATTTAAAAGGAATTTATTGCATAGACTGACTGAACACTATCAAAATAGTGGGACTCCATATGAGAAACCATTTTGTCTACAAGTGGAGCTAGCGCATTTTGTTTCAATGTTTCTTGTTTACCCTACGTGTGTAGTAGACAAAGTAGAAATCTGGTTTGCACTTGAACCAGCCTCATATAAGAGAAAACTGTCTGTGGACTCATCATACAACAATAGAGCATATAGGGTAACTTAGTCTAAATCAGGTCAACAGTTAATTGGGTCAATTTCAAAACTTTGCTTTTTGCGCCAAGAACAGGCAACATCAAGAATGTGCTGTCATCTGCCGAGAAAGCTTGTAACTCCATGCGCATTGTGAATGCTGAAGGTTGTGACTGTTGTGTACATTCTAGCGGTGAGAAGTAAAAATAATACATCTTATTAAAGGTAAGTGCACTCTGTTTCGTAATTTAAAATGAACCTTTAATTGCTTTCTTTATTTTACAACACACACATTCAGCAATTTTGCTCGAATGGAGTTTAAAATTAAGTGCAGTCTTTGTGTGATAGGTTAAGACACCACAACACTTATACATCACTTTGTGGTACTGCTAACTTATGTTTATAAATTTTGCTACATTTTTTATAAATAAATTACAGGTTAAAAGGGTCAGTAGCACTAAGAGAATCTGAAATACTTCTCTATTTTCTTATTCCAGATGCCTAGTGAAGCATGTAAAACATTGCTAACATGGACAGACAAACATATGCAGAATGTCATTAAGGCATTTCGAGAGGGGAGAAGTCAACGTCATGCTGCCGAACTGTATGGAGTTTCACATTTCTGCCTGCAACGCAGGCTACAGAGTGGTCATGATGAACCTTTGCATAAAAGGGTGCAGAACCAGTATTCACCAAAGAACAAGAGGGTGAGCTAGTGTCCAGACTACTGAAACTCAGTGATTGTGGATTTAATGTGGATAGTGTCACTATACGCAGGGTTGCATTTGATTTTGCTGGTGCGAATAAGATCAAACATAATTTATCACAAGAGAAGAAAATGGCCGGCAATGAACTGGCTAATCGGATTCCGCAAAAGGAATCCAGCAGTGACATTAAGAAAGGCAGAGGGCCTTTCTCTTGTGTGTTGTCATGGCCTTAGCAGAAAGACCACCAAACTGCAACTGTGCTGCTTGATGTTATTCCTAATCTCTGTCCACAATGTGCATCAACGTCCAGTATGACCTTCCATGATCTGCTGCCGTCTCCAGTAAAAACACTGTAACAACAGAGGTCAGGAAAGAAACAAAAAGCAACTCTTTTGACTCTGCCACAGAATATGGAGGACAGAAAATGGCTGGAACAGAGATGTAGAACTACAAACAGGATTAAAATTAAAGATACAAGAAAACAATTGATGCCAGAGACACCTTCTGAAGACGAGGATTAGGATGTGGGCATGCAAGAGCAAAATAACAGCACTTGTGCATTCTGTTCGGTAAAGTATGAGGATCTCCACTCAGAAAAACTTAGGCGACTGGATACATTGCCAGGGAAGTGGAAAAGAATGGTACCACAAAGACTGTGTAGGCGCTAAAGGAAAGAAGAAATTCATTTGTGGCAAATGTAAGTTACGTGTCTAATTTGCTTGCATTAAATGTCTATTTTCAATAAAACAATCAATTTTGGACTGACCCTATTTACCCTGACGACTGACCGGATTTAGACTGAGTTCTGAGAGTAAATCGGGTCATGTAGAGAAGTGCTATTAAGTTCAATATACCATGTACCTATGTTGTCATTAAAATGTTATCAGTGGGTTTTGTTGCTTAAGGACTAACATAATCATACAATATATCCTTGCATTAATTAATAAAAATTGTTAATCACTAGTATGATGTTTCTAATTTTTGAGCCGATTTAGACTAAGTTACCCTAACAAATTTCAATAAGCAATTTGATGGACTGAATCTTATTATCCATTTGTATCAGTTCAGGAACACAGTGAGACATTTGCCACAGCAGAAGCATGAGTTATAACGGCTGGAAGGTAAGTCATTACATTAATTTAAACCAGTGATAGATCTCGATATTTGGAACACATTTTGTATCTTGCGTTTTTGTCTCTGACCATTTCCTACGGAGGTATTTCAGTTTCCTCGAAAACAAGCTTGCAACACTGCAGATTGTGTGGGTGTCACTTTCCCTAGCTCAGTACATAAACACAGTAACGGTGCTTCTTGAGAACAGAAACAAATACTCTGCCTTGTCCTTCTGTGTTTACTGGGCGAGTGTAGACCAATCACACGTGTTAGCTCCCAAAACATTAAAGTGAAAGCGAAAGTGCCACATGAGCTCAATTTCCTGACCAACCTCAAGACAACATTGTCGACTTACTGCACTTGTGAAAAAGCAGCTTGGAGTATTCCTTCACGTCTTTTAAGTGATTATTTCGAAACCATGTGTGATGTCACATAATTACTTCCGAAGCTGTCAGAAATAAATTACTCTATGCATCTTACAAGTAACAAACTGTATTTTCATACATTCTTGTGCAATTGTGAATCCAATTTGGATAAAAACCATTAATTTTTTCGAAATCGCCTGATCAAAGAACAAAATGCCTTGGACTTTTTCCCTTCCACCCTGTATAAGAATTAAAAGAAAATATCACACATGGAGGCTTCTAACTGAAACTTTAGCCAAGAGACAAACCTTACCTCGAAGCTGTTCCTGGAGGGAAGTCTTCATCCTGTAACAGAAGAATTCAAACATACACTTTGAGGCAGCTATATAGTGTAAGTCAAATGTCCTCCATAACACATTTATCTATTAAAACACCATATTTGTTCACATTTTAGATTATAGTGTGACAAATATTGTACACACTTTAAACACTCCTTTATCTTTATTATTTTGTGTTACCAAATACAAATACTGTGTTCACCTGCTCGTTGCAGTGTTGCCACTGGTTTAGTTGCCAACTTCCATCCAATGTTATTCCCGCTTTGTTTGCTAGCTCATATGCTAACATATCTTAACTTTAGTTAAAAATTGGATGAATCACAAGCGTTATCTTGGAAATAAAGATAAAATGATCGTACAAGTAGATAAGCTCCACCTGGGAGCGATGTGAAATCAATGATATTGTGGTTCAGAGTGAGTTCTATGTGTAAAACAGATCTTAACAGGATGACTGAAACAAACAAAGAGGTCTCTAAAGTGGACGCATTTTGGGTTTCATTGGGCCGCACTGTCATTTGCTTGTCCGCATATATGTGTGATCTCAACCTTCGCCAAATATTTAGGTGTATTCCTCGGCCCCAGATTAACATTTGCCCCGCACGTCAGCGCAAAGGCCAGACTCCACCTCGTTGCGCTCAGAATTATACCCAGTACTCCGTTCCAACATGGCCACATACCTGAAACTATCCCTCTAACGGGCGATCATTCTGCCTCTCATTCTGTATGGCTACGAGGCCTGGGGATCGGTGGCACCAACCACCATTCGCAGACTGCAGGCTGTGTAGAACAGGGCACTAAGAATGATCTATAGTACCGAGTTAGATTCCCGTCTTACATCCTACATAACCACTACAGTCTCCCTTACACCGTGGACTTGGTGCGCGAGAGATCCCGAACCATGCACACTAATTTGACAACCCACACCAACCAGCTGGTATGGGCACTAGATGAATACAATCCCAGAGCCCCCTGCAGAAGGAAGAGTTACTGTCTGCCAAAGGACGCTCTGGGCCCTCCTCGGTAAGTGGAGAAACCACTCCCATCTTTCTCAATTTACACCTCAGCCTACTACCTATTCCTGTCCCCTTCCAGTCTACCATAGGTGCTGGAAGTATCCTTGCCCACAGACACAAAAAGCTTGTAAATTCTTTCAATCCCTACTATACTGCACACATAAAGTAGCATGAAGCAGAAAATAAATAAAATAAAATAAGGAATTCGGGTATGTTAAAACATACCCAGGCTGCTTAGGAGGTTATTCCTCTTCAGCCGAGATGTGGTTTTTAAATTTTTTGTGGGCTGAGGTTTCGGCGGTTGCGTCACGGCTGGCAGCGGTTGCGTCACAGCTGATCAATTTGGTTTATTTAGGAACAATATTTGTATATTGTTCCCTGTGGGTACTTGGCATTTAGGCTTATTCTAAGGACCCAAGAAGACTGATTTTAGTTGTTTGGGAAGGTTTTTGTTTGTAGTTGCTACGGCTCGTAAGTTTTTTCTTTGTGTTTTGTGTTTTTTTCTTTTTTGAAGGTGTGGGGGTGCTGTTTTAAATATTCTGGAAGTATTGTAAGTGTTGTTGTAGTTCTTCTTGCTCGGCTGCTTGCTTTTTGTCATACACTTGGATGAGGGTGATTAGTGGAGGGTTTTTGTCTCTATCTGTTGGTGTGATGGTTTTCATGTGCTGTGCTGTGTTGATAAGGGCTCTTCGGTATGGTCGTGTGTGTGCGTTATGGATGTACCGTAGCATTAGTTCGGCTACGTGTACATCTATTGGGGGTATTCTGGCATATTGGTGGAGGTTGGTATTTTTGTAGTTCGGGAGTAGTTTAAGGGCTGTGCGCAGGCACTTTCTCTCAAAGGCTCTTATTCTGTTTATTGTAGTTGTGTGGATGAGCGGCATGGTTGCTACAGCAGCGTACGTGAGATGTGGTCGAATTAGTGTAATGTATAGTTGTCTGAGGATTGTAGATGAAAGTCCTTGTCGATTTAGTTTTCCAAGGTACTTGAGAGTACCATGGATTGGGCGGGTTTTTTTTAGGAGCTCCTCATAGTGTGGCTTGATGGAGAGGCTGGCGTGGATTTTGATACCGAGGTATTTTACGGTCTTTTGGCTCTGTATGCTCTGATTGTTAATTTTAATACTTAGTTGTCTGTCTTTCTCTCTTCTTTTTTTCCTAAATACAATGACTTGGGTTTTTTGGGTGTTGATGGTGATTCTCCACATGCGAGTCCATTTGAGGAATATTCTGAGTTGCTGTTCCAGTTTGTTTTTGGCTGCGGCTAGCTGGGTGTGTGTGCTCCAGTATGCCGTATGAAGCAGCTAGGTGCTGTGCAGATATAACACCCCGTACAGGAGAACCTGTATGACCTGTTCTGGAATGCTGGAGCACTAGCATGGGTCAAGCTAAACCGAATAGTTAGAGAAATGTAACAGGTAACTTATTGCACAATATAACATTCAAGGATATATCACTTGTGACCCAAACAGACTGGCAGGGTTTTAGAAAAATATAGGAAAGGCAGAAAATGATCAGTGGGAGAAGGATGGAGTAGTTGAAAATATTGTTTATGTTGTATAGGCTAAATACACTACATGAACTGAGAATAACATTTAAGTTCTGCTATTTTGAGTGACTTCTTTGCTTTGATCTAGCATGAATACATATTTCAAGGTTGGTACTACTATCGCAAGAGCGAAAAGAAGCACGAATACTTCTATCTTCCTTTCATAGAAGTTTGAAAACAGTGTTGTTGTAATTAATTTAATTTAAAAGGTGAGTTAATTAATAACACTGAACAACACTTACAACATATTTTTCCGGGATGCGTTTCGAAGGTAACTTTCCTCCATTATCAACCGGACAATAACTGGGTTTCCATGGTGCTTGATGGTGCAGATGGTGATGCTTCTTCTGGTGTTTCTTCTGGTGGTGGTTCAATGAACTTACTGAAAATGTCTCTCTGAGGAATGTCGAAATTAAATACTCGGTTTCTATTTTTTAAAATAAAGATTTGTTCCCATTTGGACAGTTCTTGTTTTCCGGTTATGTGTTTAAGAAGTTTCGGTTCTAGCTTTATGCCATGATTTTTTGTCCAAAAGTGAAATGCAACCGCTGATTTTTCTAATTGTTTACTCTTAATGTTTCTAACATGTTCCTTGGATCTAATTTCTAAATTTCTTTTGGTTTTTCCTATGTATATTTCATTACAATCACTGCATTCAGTTTGATATATGCCAGACTTTTTGTTAGGTGGAATAGCATCTTTTGATGTTTGAAAGTAGTAGGTTTTTTATGGAGTAATGGTTTACTGCTGCTAGCTCAATGTTGTATTCCTTGAACACCTTTTTAAATTTATCAAAGGCCCATGGATGATATGTGAATTTTTTGAATATCATTTTTGTTTTTGCTACTGTGAGAGTTGTAGTTTCTTTTAATAATTTTTTCTTTTCTGCTTGTTTTACCTTTTTATCTACTAATTCTCTGGGAAAGCCGTTTTTTTGTGCTATTTCAATTATTTTGTAATATTCTGTTTTATATTCTTCTGCTGAAAGAGGGATGTTCACCAATCTATGTGTTAAACTATTGAAAATTGCTTGTTTGTGGCTTCTTGGATTGTAACTATTAGCTTTTATGTAGTTGTCTGTCTGCGTTGGTTTTCTGTGAATACCGAAATTTATTCTATCCTTGTTTTTGATTAATTTTAGATCTAAAAATGGTAATTTATTGTCTTTTTCTACTTCCACTGTGAAATGTATACTTTTGTAATTATTATTTATTTATGCCAACAAACTTATTGTTGGTGTTTTTAAACACACAAGCAGCGTGTGGGCAAAGTTTAAGAGGTAGAACTGGAACTTAAAAATTCAATGCCACAACTGGGATTTGAAGGTCTGTGGTTCAAATCCCAGTTGTGGGATTGAATTTTTAAGTTCCAGTTCTACCTCTTATACTTTTGTCCTGTATGTTCAGAAGTTTTAATGCGTCACTGATGTGTCTTTTTGGAACTATTGCAAATATGTCATCCACATATCGCTGCCAGAGTTTGAACATCCACGGGAAACCTTTTGTGATCCTTATTTCCAATGAACTCATGTAAATATCTGCTAAGAATGGCGAGAGAGGGTTGCCCATTGCTAAACCTGAAGTTTGACGGAAATACTTTGTTTGGAACTGGAAGAAATTTTGTTCTGTGCATAATTTGGTGAGTTCTATGTATTCTGCAATTTCTGACGGTGACATTCCAAGTGATTTGAGCCAATTTTTGATCAGTGATGGGGGCTTTTCTATTGGTATACTGGGAAATAGTGACTCTACATCAAAGGAGACAAGGGTGTCCTCTTCTGTTAATTTGAAGCCTTTGATATGTTCTATTAGTTCATAACTGTTTCTTATGCTTAAACTTCAAATTTAGGAAATGAATTAAATTTATTAGATAGCCATTTTGCCAGTTTGTAAGTTGGTGGATCTATGCTGCTAATTATGGGTCTCATGGTAATGTCTGGCTTGTGTATTTTGGGTAAACCATAGATTCTGGGTACGGTTGGATTATTTGGTTTAATTGCATATTTGTTTGGTATTATGCTTGAATTTTGTATAGTTTTTTCAAAGGTTTGAACGCAAGTGGTTAGCGGGTTTTTGCTGATTTTTTCGTAGTTACTATTATTTAGCATAATTTCCATTTTTTCTAAGTAATTTGATTTATTCATATGTTGTAAGTGTTGTTCAGTGTTATTAATTAACTCACCCTTTAAATTAAACGAATACTTCTGTTTATCTGGAATTGTTTACTGACACAGTGGTTTGCTGAATTCCTACCAGGGACCATGAGCTTGTGAACAAACTGTATGTTGAATAGTCAGAAGCTTTCATGGCCGGAGTTAGAATTAAAGCTAGAGATTTCTTCTGGGCTTAAAAGTCATGGTCTGTTGGAGTTTAGAGCTCCGGACATGTCGTCCACATCTGCGGGGACATCATTGGTGGCGTGGTCTGAGTCTTCTCAGCGAAGGTTCAGTTACAACAGAACCGGTAACTGGAGGTGCCAATTTATATCTGGGCTGCTCACAGGGTATTGGCTGGGAGGTGTGTGATAGATGGGCAGGGCTTCTCTGCTCTGATTGCTGAATGGTTTATGTGATTTCTCTGCATTTGTGCTTCTTTTTTTGTGCTCAAGTATCGGATGCCAGGTTTTGTTCAATTTTAGAGCTTCCTTTCTGTTAAAATTATTGGGGTGTTTGTAAATTGCTATGACTTCATGTTGTAGTCTGGCGTTCTAGTACGGCATAGCTGAAAGTACAGTAGTCTCCATATACTGAATTATGTGTTCTCCGTCAACCCATATTGCATGTTCTGCAACTGCTGACTTGTCTGTCTGTCCCCAGCATCTCTTGTGTTCTGTGAGTCAGATGTTGATGCTGCGTTGGGTGGTACCTATATACACTGCACCGCAGGAACACTGGACCAACGCTTCTGTTGTAACTGAACCTTCGCCGAGAAGACTCAGACCACGCCACTGATGATGTCCACCGCAGGTGTGGAGGAAATGTCTGGCACTATGAACTCCAGCAGACCACAGGTTTTAAGCTCGGGAGAAATCTCTAGCTTTAAAACTGTATGTTATCTAGTACACAATCAACAAACATTCTATCGGCAGTAGATTTCAAGAAAACTTACCTTAAAGTCATCACAAGCAGCTGTATCTTCTGTTTCTAGCCACAAAGGTTCTTCTTTAATTTCTATTTTGTTATCACTGTTGTAATTCTTAACCTTCATGACAAGGTCCCCTGTAAGAAATTCTCTCTCTTTCTGTGAACCAGAGTCTGAATCCAGAGCCTGTTCCTCAATTTTTGGTTTCTCTTTGGTGAAACATTTACTCTCTTTCTGTAAAGAAAAGTCTGGAAAATAAATCTCAGACTTAATTTTTGATTTAACTGTCATGTCAGAACCATCATCATTGTCTGAAAACACACTGTTTGACTTCACTGTAACAGCTTTACAAAGGAACTTTTCCTCCTTCTGTAAGACTAAGTCATCTGAGAGAGGATCTTCTTTGATTTCTATTTTGGTATCCATTTCACAACTGTTGCTGCTCTTCTTCACTTCATTAACACTGTGGAGAAAGAAAAATATAATTTATATCTCAAATACATATAATTTTAAGCTGATGTATCTAATGGAAATTGTTGTTGTTTACTAATGCTGGGTTTCTGACAATGAAGTCATTAATCCTCTTGCTCTCCAATATTTTTCACTGATGGATAGGGCACTAGAAGTGGCCAGGTATATTCAATATTTGTTTGGGATATATTCTTTACCACTCTGTCCTCTATGTGATCTGCAAGAGGAAATGGGCATAGGGGACAGAAAAGATGAACATGAATGTGTTCAAAACATATCCAAGAAAGTGAAGTGTTAGTGTTACCACAACCAATTCATCTCAAATTTAATTATTTGTCACTTCACCATTAACTTCTATTTTGCCATACCTAGAAGTGAGCTACAACTTTTGTTTGGGATGTGGGTTCTTTTTTACTTTCTCTAATATCACCCAAAAATGTGATACCAAGATTTCACTGGAAATATGTTTTGAGGTCTTCTGAATTTAAAAGAGAAAATTTTTAGACATAGGTATCTTTGTTTCCTTTTTATTTTTAACTAGTATGTTCCATTGTTAGGTACAATATTACATGCCCTGTTCATCAGATATGGTAGCAATTCATATCCTTTTTTATTCATCATTATCATTTACACACACACATATATATACTGGGTGTCCCAAAAAACACAGACAAGACTTAATATGTTATGTGGAATGGCAAACTGGTTGGTTTTAAAATAGGAAACCCTGTCCGAAAATGCAGAGTTTGGATGTTGGAGAGCATCAAAGTTTGAGTAGGAAAGGTTGTGACATTTGTTTTGGTATCTTAATTTGTAAGGTATGCAACCCTTTAGCCATCTGTGTACTGGGATGAATGGCCTGAGCATAGCAACATTCCTGCACATGCACTAAATTCCTTCATAGAGTCTTTGGTGTGCATCCTACTGCGTTACTTGTGTAATTTCCAGTACAGTAATGCTTTTAACAGCAGTGTGATATGTACCAGTACACAGCTGCAGAAATGGAAAACATGAGCTTCAGCACACCTTGATGTATAAGTGCAGAATCACCTCAAAGTCACATATTCAAATTGAATGATTGGTAGCAGTGGACCAGTTTCATGGCCAGCACGGTTGCCATATCTGACAACTCTCAACTATTGTCTGTGGAGTTGTATAAAGAGTATGAGTTATGGCACTCCTGTAACATCTAACAGTGGGAGTGATGTGTTTACTAAATATATGATGACTGCTTCAGCCTCCTGTAGCCTCTTGTACCTACGATATGTTGTTGTTGTTAGCTAATGCTGGATTTCTGACAATGAAGTCATTAATCCTCTTGCTCTCCAATATTTTTCACTCACGGATGGGGCATTAGAAGTGGCCGGGCATATTTGATGGTGGTCTCGATCCATTTCCTCTTGCAGATCACATAGAGGACAGAGTGGTGAAGAATATATCTCAATTCTGTTTAAATGTTTTGCCAGACAATCATGTCCCGTAATCAACCTGAAGGTTGCAATTGCTGTTTTTCGAGGATACTCAGGAATTACTGTTTGAATGTTTGGTAGTTCCCATCTTTTATTCTTTGATTTTTCATAGTAATATTTTTCAATAATTTTTTGAATTCAGAGTTGACTAATCTTTTAGCTGCATAAAATGGTAAATTAACTATTGATTTCTGCACATTGCCGGTACCCTAGACTTAGCAATAAATGTAACCGCTTTTTAGAGAGCACCATATTTTTATGTTTTGGCGGTCACATCGCTCTCTCACAACCCCCAGAATGTCTGGAGGACCACGCCTGTCGTTGGTTTACGGGTCTCACCGACCTGACCGGGAGAGTTATCAAAATAAATTCACCGACCATATCCTCTGATTACCAATCAGAGGACGTATACATGCCATGACAGGTCAGCATATTAGGGGTTAAGATTTTATAGAGAAATTAGAGAAATGGAGAGGTTCGAAAAATAAAGACTCCCTAGCCTTCGGGAACCCTAATAGCATCGGGGTCGGAAGAGAACAAGAGTTGACCAAGGTAAGGTCAGATAGAAAAGTTACAGTGAGGAGCAAAACACCAGTAAGTGGAAGTAATGTTCTGCTCAGCTTGGGTACCTTGTGGTCGCTATTCACATATCCCCTAGACGGAGACCCCAGTTTCCTTCTGATGCTTTGAATTGTTTTCCACATACTCAGAACATAAGATAAATAGTATACACAAAATATCAACGCCATATGTCAAACCACTTTTAAATTATTAGTATACTTATTAACAATAAATCACTTTTTGATATGCTCATACGAAATGACCCTTGGACCCTACAGTTTATTGTATCTCTCCAAAATTTTTAATTTGAGCTCAGTATACAAATATAAAGAAATTATTATACAGCCATTGGTTAGATTTAATTAGTTTAAGAGAAAAAAAATGTTTTGTCTACAATTTATCAATATTTTTAATTTTTTCACTATGAGTTATGAAAAATATTTAATTTCAACTCAATTGTTTAATATTTTTTAACTAGTGCATGACAAATCTTAATACCTTAATCTCTCAAACTCTCCTGAAAATTTCAAGCTAATAAGTTATTAACTAGGATCCAAGGAGCATTTTGAATAGTGAAAAATGTTGAAAAAAAGAACTGAGAAAAATGAATTTTAAAAGGTAGAACTGGAACTTAAAAATTCAATGCCACAGCTGGGATTTGAACCACAGACCTTCCGCTTACCAGGCTGGTGCTCTAACCATTGAGCTACTGTCTGACAGTAGCTAATCTCTCCATTGAGAGATTAAAACACTCATAAAAAATAAACTTTTTTCGCAAAACATTTTGCACACTTTTTTAATATTTAATTCCAGTGGTAGATAATTCTTTGAAGATTTTCGTCTACTGTAGTGGCTTTCTCTGCACCTGTAGCTCTTAATATCATTTGTTACAGCAATGATAAGCTCCTTGTCCTTTGCACCAGTTCTATCCTCTCCTCGATCTTCTTTAGGTGAATTCCCAGTGGAATAAAATTTTCTTGCAAGGAGGGACAGTCTATCCTTACACATGCCTGCTATTCCCTGAAAACTTGCGGCACAGATTGGTAAAACATCTCCATTTTTCTTTCTGATACTATAGTTAATACTCACAGATTGTTTTCTTTAAGAATTTTCCTCCTTCACTTTCCTCCGTTTTGCAGAATCAATTGTCATGTATTTAAGCAGGAATTTGTCTTGGTCCACTTTATTTAGACTTTTACTTTATTAAGGAAATCATTAATATCTTCATATGTAAGATCTCGTACTCTGCACTCCTTACTTTTCCTCTTTATTGACTTCGATGGATAATCTTGAATTCCATGATTACATTCTATGGACGGTTCTTTATTATTAGGTTTTGTAGCTTGAACAAGACGTTTTCTTCTATTTTTCCTGCCACCACGAGATTCAGTCACTGGAGAATCAAACCCTGTACTTTTGTGCATGACTTACCTTGTATTTACGAGAGACTGGATCAATCTATGTACATACATAACACTAGTGATACAGTCGTAGAAGTGATTCATAAAATGTAACATTTTTTACTGTGTGATAAACAATGGTTTTAAACAGTGGCCTATGTTGCAGTAATGCCGCACTATTCTGAGTGTGGAACAGGTTTGATTGTTAGGTCTTTGTAATGCCGCTTTGAGAGCGATGTTGATAAAAGGTTCTGAAAGAGTATGTGACAGCAGAGTTTCTTGTTGATATAAACCACATACCAAGTAGTATTGTAATTCTCTTCCCTTTGAATCAGAAAAGTGTGGCGATAATATCATATGAATCATTCTCTATGTTATTTAGCCACGGGAAGGCTTTGAAATGATATGGTTTTTCAATAGCATTTAATTCCAGGAAAGCAAGATCAGACAAGCGGAATATTGCAAATTATTATCAGGTCAGTGATGGGTCTTGATAGGTGGCAAATCTTCTAATTCAGACTGTGCTGTATTGAGTTATGAAAAAGACTCACGATTCAGCATGCTATACACATGGCAAATATCGAGTTATGCAAAATCTGATTTCACAGACCGATAGGTGGCATCGAAAACATACCGAATCCCATAATAACTCATTTCCTCAAAATTTGTGCTCTATCAAGTTTTGGAAATATGCTCCTCATATGTTTTCTACTGCACAGCGTCTATTTATTATGATTTTTTTCGAGTCAACAGTTGACGTTCATACATACATGATAATATTAACCGACAGGGAGCGTGATTTTGCCTATTTTCAACAAGACTCCACAACAGCTTATACAGCCATTCTTTCAATGAGAATAATTGAATGTGTGTTTCAGGACAGAATTATTAATAGCAATTTGTGGCCCCCTCGGTCTCCCAACTTAATCCCCTGTGATTTCTATCTTTGGGGTAACTTAAAGCATAAAGCGTACAAGATAAACCCACACTACCTGGAAGAATTAAAACAAAATATCTGTTAGGAAACTACCAGCATTTTCCAACATGAACTACGGTGAGTGATGGATAATTAGAAGTGCCAAAAATGTATGGACAACGGTGGCCAGTTTCAGCATCTACTATAATCATATTGGTAAGTAAAGCCTTTAAACACAGTTTTAAAATGCTGTATGATTTTATCAGCACTGTTCTATGACAGCGACGAGTGCAGAGGACCTGTATAGACAAAACACTCCACAGTCAGTTCACACTCTTTTGGATCACCCGTTATTTTGATATGTCACGCATTTAAAGAGGTACCTATAAGATCAGCTTTCTCATTCTACTGACCAGACATAATTGGCAATACATTTCGCACTCACTCATTAGGAATTTCAAACACTGTTGAGAATGTATATAACACATTCACCTTCTGCTGGAGTGGTTTGCCACAGTAGTTGCTCCATTCAACAGTTGAATGGAATACTCATATCTGTGATGTAAATACCAGTGCTAAATCACTGCATTAGTAATTTAATATAAGTTATTTTATGTTAACCAACTTACGTTGGTTTTAAATACACAAGTCATGTGTGGATACTGCTTAAGAGGTAGAATCAAAACTAAAAATCTTATGTGCTGCACTCACATGCCTTTTTCTATTTCGTACTAATCATTTTTAGAAATTCTTATTCCTATGTTTTCTTCGTGTTAGTTGAGATAAACATTTGCAGAAATTATCTTATTGTTTATCTTCTTGTAGGTACAACGGGAATATGCGAATACAGTAACCTGTGAGCGATGGTCAAATATTCTAAAGCGTTCAAATTTCATTCTCTTTGCACGGTTAACATATAAAAAAATCTGATGTGTTGCACTCACATGACTTTCTCTACTCTTGTACTAACCGTTCTTACAAACTCTTATTCCATATCTTCTTAGTGTTAGTTAAGATAAACATTTGTACAAATTATCTTATTGCTAATTTCCTTGTAGGTACAAGGGGAATATTAGAATACAGTAGGCTTTGTGCGATAGTCAAATCGTTTAAAGCTTTGAGATTCTCTTGTCTTTGCACACTTAACATATAAAAAAATGAACAACGATGATCCAGTTCACTAAAGTTCTAAGTTTTCCAAAACTCACACACATAATGAGGAAGATCTCCGAAATGGTTCACCCTACAAGAAAATTTATTAAGACATAAATTGTGTATTTTATCAAGATGTACATTTTTTGTATAGTGTGATTTGGTCTATATCTAACGGTTTACCAGTTATGCAAAAGTTGTCCAGAGTAAATACGACTACAGGGGCTATAGTCAGAAAATTCAAGATATACATTTCATTTGTCATAAAAATATCTCAAACATGACATTTTAATCAAAATCGTTAGTCATTTTCAAGAAAATCAAAATTTTCGAAAATGTTCCATTTAAAGGGTAGTTTAGGATGGGGAAGTTTACGAGGGCTGTAGGAACCGAAAGTCAGCGGAGAAATCTTATGTCTTAGGAGATTTAAAACAAATCGATCACCGGGAACTTATATATTACTGGGTTACATTACTTAAAATAATGATAAAAATACTTACACAATGTTTTCAAGGCCTAAATTTTCTCGGATAATCACAATCTCAAAACTTGAACGATATTACCACTACAGAGCAACCTTGTGAGTCAGTCACTCACTGTTTCACTTTCGTTCTACGAACGCACGATCATTGGCTTTCGCCGCTGACAATCGGGGGCTATTGCTTTTGTACAAATTGCTCTCTGGAACGTAGCATGGTAGTATGGTAGTGTATCGATCTAGGTGTTCTGTGGTGGAAATGGTGGGTAACGTTTGAAGATCTGATTGTCTGAAGATCTTTTAGCTTTAACAACATTGTGTAAGTGTTCAATACATTTTGTAAATGATACAAATTGCTAATTGTTTGCTTTAGCTACTGGTGGACAGTTTGTTTTAGTTCTCTGTTATAGGACCCTCCATCCGGCGCGCGCTCTGGTATAACACTGTTAGTAAGCCTACTATTTTAACTTTCTATACCACATATAGTAAGTAGAGGAAGTATTATATTCCACCCAAAAATTCGATGTCAAGATTCTTGTACATAGTGCTCACTTTTAAGCGTTAGTTACACATTAGGTTTTGTTGCAGACTTAACTAACACCGAACTGTAATTCAGTGGCGCCTCGTGGCTCGTAAATTTGGGAAGGCAGCATAATATGATATTTTCAAAATTAGCACATGGACATGACAGTTAATTCTAAAATTCACCCGAAGATTTTTAAAACAAATAATTACCAAAATGACTGACCCATCGCAAGCGGAACGGAAGGAAGCAGAGCATTTCCGTGAGGTTCGTATTGAACGCCCAGACTGGTAGCACTTTAAGTTCGCTCGTTTCCGAGAGGATGCCTCACCTGATGTCGGGTGGCTTTAATAAACATCCGTTACATAATGCATGCATTCGGCTCCCTGAAAATGGTGCATATCACTAGAACTGGGATTCGTATGTAAATATATTCTCTCCTTTTGCTTGTACAAACTACAAATGATAAATGTCCATGAATTAGAACCTTAGTTATCATAATTATGACATGCTATTCTTCTATATTTTACATATTTGAGCGGTGACTTTTTTTACTTTCTTTACTACATATAGTAAAGTAAAAGAGTATTGTATTCTACCCAGAAATTCGATGTCGAGATTTCACCGGGAATATGTTTTGTCTCAACTAGCATGAAGAAGATAGAAGAATAAGAGTTTGTAAGAATGGTTAATACAAGAGTAGAGGAAGTCATGTGAATGCCACCCATCAGATTTTGTTTACATATTTTTACCTTGTTTATGTAAAATGACATTCTGCCTCTTACTGTAAAAAGTATTTTTTTCGCTATTCGATACAGTAAACTCATAATTGTTTCTGTGGAGATTATCTGATTTGCTGATTATCTGAGCATCTTTATACAGAAAATAAAGTCATGTACAGTAAACTCTCGGTTTAACGGACCTCTGTTCAACAGACTTCAGATTTAATGGACTAAATTTGGTGTTGGTTATAAAATAAATTTAAATGAAATTTAGAAGATCTGCAATGATTAAATTGTGGTATTCCACTGTTTGTCTGATTGAGAAGGCTAGTTCATGCATTTTTGGCTACATTCATGAAAGTGTGTGTACATGTCACGCACTCAAGAGCTCACATAACTCTTAGCTTCAGTCTGAATTGGGCATTCTCTGGGTATTCCCAGGTTACCAGATTCTGAGTCATAAAGAGATTGCGGCAAGTGTTCTACAAGAGGATGAAGATGAAGATGATGACAGTGATGATGAATCTTTGAAGTGCGCACCTAAATTATCCGTAATAAGAGACCACATGGATGATGTGATTTCTTATGTGGAAAGATCTTCAGACCCACAAGTGCTAGCCTATTACGAACATTTCAGACAATTTCGCTCCTTAATCATAAAGAAGCAAATGGGTATTGACACTTTTTTCAAACCCACAACTTCACAGGGAATGACTTCTAACCAAGAGTAAATCATGTAAAGTAAATGGCACGCACCAATAAAACATTTTCATTCATTTTGCGAGTTAATGGACTTTCAATTTTCTGGACAGCTCCTGGACCCTTTAGGTCTTCTAAGCCGAGAGTTTACTGTGTGTACATAATTTGTTGTCCACTTATTAACTAAGTTTTCTGCATTTTAGTCGCTGAAAGAGGGAGTTAATATTTAGTGGACAGGTAGTTTAAAGAGTGATTATGAAAATTAAAATTGTGAATCTTCATAAGAATGGAATTTAAGTTTGCTTTAATATGGATAGTCTTAATTAATGTATAAGACTTCATTTTGCAAAACCAATTAATAAAGCAGGAATCTTCAATTAATATAGTGTTTCATACATCATTTATATAAAAATGAAATTATATTAATATTACATATTTTGAAACTTCTTATGTAATAATGTGTATGTTACCTAATATTGTTAGATACATTACATGTTGATACTACATAAAAATCCCAGCCTTACCTATGACATACACATACAAGCATAATAAAGGCACCTGTGATAATGATGGTGAACTAATATTGTCTGTATAAAGCTATAAAGAATGGTATGCTGTAGACGCCAACTATATGTCTCAACCAGTTATACCATAAAAAGCTTTCCTACTGTCAAATGGGAAGAGTTCTGATCTGCAGCCAACATGCACAGCATTGCAAGCTCATTACCTGCACTCTTTTCATATTTCCCTCTCTTGCACACTGTCCTAGTTCATGCATGCCTACCTAGCGCTAGACATAAGGGAACCCAAATTTAATTTTACAAACTTCTATAATAACACAGTTGTTTAAATTCAAATGGGAACATGCATATTATATATGTTAGATGCTATATAGCTATATTTTATGAATTACCTGTTTTTAAATCCAATGAAACTGCCAGTGGCTCAGCTGTAGGGTAAATAAACATCTTCCCCAATTACAGAACATCACAATAATAAACATGTGACAGCTCACATTCTGCTGATAAAGCATTCTACAGGCTAACAGAGAGTGAACTGTTTGTTGTCTCGACTAACGAATGCCTTGACTTGTTCAAAGCAAAACTCTTTTAGCACACCATGTCAATAATGTACATTCCAGTTCTGTAATTACACAAATATGCGCATTACATTGCTTCTGTTGCGACCCATCGTTATGATATAACATATGGGTATGTTTATTAATTCATTTTTATTATGAAAACTATTTGAGCTAAATATGTGGCTTTTATGGTTATGTTACAAATATTACTCCCTACCTCCCTTGTGCATTTGTTTTTTAAGTTTGAGTATTCTGATCTTAGCGCAAATAGTATGCACTAGAGATGGATTCTCTGGTGCACATCAAGCCCTACTTAAGAGGAAAGCAATATGACAACACAGCAGGACTCTGATTGGTTGCCGGCCTAGACGCACTTAAGGACAAACTCCTCCCCATTTGAAACGCACAGTAGAGTCTTCTTGCAAGTCTGAAATGAGATCACTACTAATACATTCAGCATACTATTCTCTTTCACAGTTTATGCTCTTTGTTTCTCTCTGCTTTAATTGCTTCTTCTTCTTCTTCTTGTTCTTCTACTCCTCCTCCTCCACTTCATGGCCTAGACAGTCAAGTTCCGCCTTCAAAGCAGTCCAGCCATCGTTTCCTGGGTCTGCCCACTGGTCTCCTACCTTTAGGATGATAATGTATTATTTGCTTAGGAAATATGGTATCTGGCATTCTTTTGACATGTTCCTTCCACTTTTGTTTGTAATCTTTTAACCTGTCATTTATATTATAAATTCCTAACTGTTCTCTTATACTTTCATTTGTTATTAGGTCTCTTTTCGTACATCCCTTCACACTTTTTAAGAATTTAGTTTCTGAGGCCTGTATTTTACTCTGTTGCTTTTTAGTTAATGCCCAAGTTTCACTTCCATATGCTAGTATAGGTGCAGCCATAACTTTGTAAAACTTTAATTTTGTTTCATTACGTACTTTGTTTCTGAATGTCCTATTTATTATTCCACACATTCTTTGAAATTTGGATACTTTATTGTCCACGTCATTTTCGTTGTCATAACTAACGTCAGTTCCCAAATAGTTAAAATGGCTCACCTGTTCTGCGCAACGGTTGTTTACAACTATCTTTGTTCAAATGGGTTCTTTCCCAATGAATGCCCTTACCTTTGTTTTTATAAAAGAAATTTTCATATTATGTTGTTCACATTGTTCAGTAAGTTTAAAAATAGATTTTTGCAGGGCAGACTCGCCATTTTGTATGACAAACAAATCGTCGGCAAACAATAAAATATTTTAAAAGTTGTTGTTTGAAATTTTAAAACCTACATTCACCAGTTGCTTCCATTTGCTCACTAGATCGTCAATAAAAATACTAAAAAGAGTAGGTGATAAAGTGCACCCTTGTCTGACACCTTGATTAGTAGGAATTTTGACAGAAATTTTACCATTGGTCCTCACATTTATTTTTCTTTGAAAGTAAAAGCATTCTTATAAGTTGCTGTGGGTATACTCTTTCGTCCAATATTTGCCACATTTTGCATCCATTTACTCTATTGAAAGCTTTTTCGAAATCAATAAACGCCATATGAGTTTCTTTATTAAATGGAAGGTAGGTGTGGCCTGTTGTGGCTATTGTTGCCTATTGGCTGCTGTGTGTGCTACTGGTGTAAAGGAAAAGGCTCCCTCTTGCTGTGGTTTGATCTTCACTCTTTTCTAAATCATTGTTTATCTGTTGCTTCTCTTCTTTATGGTTGATGGTATGTTTATAGCTCGCACATTTGATTTGGAACACTGAGCTTCACCCAGAGGGCAGTTAGTGAGCTGAGATCTCGTCTCTGTCCTTCCTGTTCACTCACCTTATCTCTTGTGTTACTTCATGCAATATGCCGTATGAATTGTCTGCCCTCCCTTGACTTCCCTGTGTAGACACATGAAGTAAACAATCCAGTGATACTTGAGGGGCTGACGACATCACAGTAAGATAACACTGCTACCGAAGGCCGGTAAGTGACTCACATCACAGCTTCCATTTAAAAATTTCAATGTTTTTAAACGATTGAGTTATAAGTATTTCAGACACTACCGGTGTCAGGTGACCACCTCCATAGTGCAGTTGGTGGCATGTTTGCCTCTGGCACATGAGTGAGTGAGTATTGTTTAAGGGCCCGTTGACAGCTAGGTCATTAGGGCCCACCTCTGGTGCAGAGGACCTGGGTTCGATCCCTGGTACCAACATGGGGATTTTTCTCTCACTGGTAGGTCTGGCAAGGAGTGCACTCAACCTCGTTAGGTCCTTGTAAGGGGTGGGGGGCGGCAATTGAGCTACATGATGGAAAAGTAGCAGCCGCATGTTGAGAAGGCCACATACATTGACCACATACCACCCTCCAGTACTGCACCCCACCAATGAGGCCTGTAGCACGCATAGGTGGGGAATGCAGCAGCAAACCTTGACCCTTCATGGACTGTCGCACTGGGGTTTTGCTTTACTTTTATTGGTGTTAGGTGAGTATGGTAGTGACTTGCTTTTGAGAGCATCAGAGTGTGTAGTTGACATACTGGACAAATAATAGTGAATGTTGTGTCACTACTGACTTTTCTGTTTGACTTAAGAGACTATTGTTCAACTCTTTCAGCAGTGTGCTGTTTTGATTTGATGTAGTTTAAGGGTGTCAGCTACATGGCCATAAGTGCCTTTTAAAATTGATCATGGTGAAAGCCAGAGATAAACTTCCATATAAAATAAAAATACTAGTAAAAGCAATAATATAAATATATCAAACGAATAAGGCAAAAGGTAAAACTAAAACAAAGGTACTAAAGAATCCTAAAGGAATAAAATATCAATATCTGAAATTCTAAATTCTTAGATTCTTGTTTATCACTCAAAAAAATTTAAAAGCTATTTCTACCACTTGGTTATCATCTGTCAGGACCTCTGCAACTGTGACAGGCAATTGCCGAGAGTCTTGAAGTCTTGCTAGGGAAACACTAGCAGCATGTGATGAACCAACATAGGGTTGTCCCACAGCAAACAAAGAGGCACAGGGTTCCACTTAAAAAGATAACCATACCTAGAATTCCAGTGGCCAACGCATAACCCAGCCAAAATTCTCTTGCAACGATATACGTGAGAGAAGGTTCTTTCACTTCTCAAAGCTTATTATTGTGGAGAACTGACCAACATTTGATCTAAGAGCACCAGCAATATGGACGTGCTTATATTTATGGAACTGAACCACACATTCGGTTTCACAATAGCACTTCCATTTATACTGCAGAACTATATGCAATATACCAAGCCATTTGATATGTCTGCTGTCATAAATTGGGTGACTGCCTAACTTTGAGTGCGTCTCTTAGTGCACTTGAGAGCTTTCATGAGCTGTACAACTGCCATCCTATTCCACAGTGTATATAGGATGCCCTTCATGTTTTACATGCCTCTGGCATTAACATATGTGCATGAATTCCTGGTCAGGTGGGTTCGCCAGCATGACGGCACTGCGGTCTGCACTTCAAGCCTAAAATCCTCAGAAGTAATATGAGAGATGGTCATACAGGGTTCTGCAGTTGCTGCCTTTGTTGCCAAATGTCCCATTTCTTAGACAAGTTAACCTAATGTAAATTAAATAAAAACTAAACCTGTGTGAATTATTATCGATTGTTGGTGTACAATGATAGCTTTATCCTGGAAATGTTCTATTTCTGTGCTGCTGTTCATTACAGAATCTTCATCTGACAAAGAGGTTATGTTAATCTGATTGCTTTTCTACCAAGACTGTTTTTAGATAATGATCCAGTTGTTTTCAAGAATATTCCAACATTCAATTTAAAGTTAGATTTGGGTTGGTCAAACATTTGTGGATATCTTGCACACAGTGAGGCTGCAGATTGAGTAATTGATTGCATGAAGTATGGCTGTATCTTTAAAGAATCAGCTGTTGATTACCCTTTGTTATTATGCAACAGGAGCTTTTCAGAATGTGATTGATCATATTCATGATTATGTAGACTTCCACAGCCTTTATCCACTACTATTTTCTTCTTCCCAGTATGGGCTATGTCTTGTTGACTTATTTAAGAAATTAAAAATTAAGAATATGCCAATATTTCACCGCAAAACTGTTGTTTCTTCAATGGCCGACTGCAAAAAATCATCCAATTAGTTACTGCCTATGCTGGCTAGTCTCGTTATCCCCTTGCACTCGTAATCTTATTGGTTCCTTCTCCAATAGGAAGTTGACCTGCTATTAGGGTCTTCCATATCATGTGACTGCCAAAACATAAAAATATGGTGCTCTCTTAAAAGCGGTTGCTATACTGCTATTGCTCTATGAGTGAAAAATATTGTAGAGCAAGAGGATTAATGACTTCATTGTCAGAAATCCAGCATTAGCTAACAATATATCATGTTGAGTGGTTTGCCTGTGTCACGGTTCAGACTGCTCTTTTGTTTAAATATTTCCATGCTTTCACTATCGTCTTCTATTAAAAAAACAACTTTCACGGCCAATAGAGGGTTTTACCCTGACCTGGCAAAAACCAGGGAGCGGTCTGCAAGATCTTCTGCAACCACAACCCCCCAGTGTCTATTGCAGTCGTCACTATTCTTTGAGGGGAATTGTCAGAAATTGCTAAAATGTTTAAGTTGTCAAAGTCAATTTTCTGGCCAGTGTTTTCTGCATGTTCTGTAATGGCAGACTTTTCTGGTTGAGAGAGTTTCATGTATCTTATATGTTCCTTTTTTCTTGTATTTATAGATCTGCCTGTTTGACCTACATACGATTCACCAAATCATAGGTAATTTAATAGATACCTTGGTAGGTTGCATGACTTATCTTTGACTTGTCTTATAAAGGAATGCAGCTTAAACTTTCCTCAAATGGAAAGTATGTAAGCTTTCTTTGCATGCCTTTTCCAGATTTTGATATTTCTGTATTGCCATATCTTGGCTCAGATAGCCAATATGCAATAAATATCAAAATCGTGAAGAAGGCTTACATACTTTCCGTTTGAGGAGTTACAGAAAGAATTACAAAAACATTGCAACACCACAAAATTCAAACGAGATACACATCAGTGATAAAGCTGCATTCCTTTATAAGACCAGTCAAAGATAAGTCATGCAAAATAACCCAGGTATTTATAAAATTACCTGTGATTTGCTGAATCGTATGTAGGTCAAACAGGCAGGTCTATAAATACAAGTAAGAAGGAACACATAAGATACATGAAACTCTCTCAACCAGAAAAATCTGCAATTATGGAACATGCATTGACAATTTAAACATTTTAGCAATTTCTGACAATTTTCCTCAAAGAATAGTGAGGGAAAATATAGAAATGTTTAAAGAAAAGAGCAGTCTGAACCATGGCACAGGCAAACCAGTCAACACGATATGGAACACCCTATTAGCAGGACAACTTCATATTGGAGGAGAAGGAATCAATAGGATTACAAGTGGGATGGAACGAGTCCAATCAGAGTAGGCAGTGACATTGGTTGGAGTTTTTGCAGTCGCCCATTGAAGAAGCCAAACATAGTTTTGCAGCGAAATGTCAGCACAATTCTTAAATAAGCAAACAAGATGTGGCCCATACCGGACATAAGAAAGAAGTAATGATCATGTTCATGTTGAGAAATGTACAATATGTACAATAATAACACGTGAGCCTCAGCACTGCATGAATAAAGGTACAGTGCATAAACGTGCCTCGAGGTAATTCTTTATAAGTTGTGAAGCTAGGTCTCTATGATATTAGTAATGTCCCCAATGTTATTGCTGGTATAGACTGCACTCACATGAAAATTCAAAGTAATCCTTATAAAGGTATCAAAACAAGATAGCTGAGTGATAATATCATTTATGATATGTTTGTTTGTCCACAGACTTGTTACTGAAATTAAGAGGAGCAGTTACAGTTGTGAAATGGATATCGAAGAAGAGTATGTTCTCCCAGATGAAATAGACTCACAGAATGAGAGAGAATCCTTTACAATGAAGAGAAGCGCTGATGATGTAGCAATTAAAACAGAAATTAAATCAGAGACTCCTTTTATCAAACATCCTATAGAAGAGATTAAGTGTGAAACTGTTACAAGCATCAGCAATTGGGAGATAGATAGGAAAACACAAATTAGGGAACAGACTCTTTTTACAGACTTTGGTTCACAGGAAAGGCAACTTCTTCCAGAGGATCCTGAAAGAAAGGATAAGAAATATAACAGTGATATAGAAATTAAAGAAGAACCTTGTTTGCTGGAAACAGAAGCTTCATCTGTTTGTGATGACATTAAGGTAAGTTGTGTATTTCAGTGACTGTATGTATCATATTTTGAGCTACATGTTGTTCTTGTAGTTGTTTAATTATATTAGTCCCAGGCTGTGGCAGTGTGTATGCAGCGTATTTTGTTGTTTTTGCTAGGAGGCTTAAATCTCAGGGTCCACGGTAATGAGGATACACAATAGGAGTTTTGGAAATTGAAGGAGTTAAGGTTTAAAGGATCTCACATGTAAATAATATTAGCATATATTGAGTTGAAAACACTAGGTTATTGAGAATTCTGCAAGTCACTTTCACATTTGCATTTATCACCACTTTGATTAATTGAAGTCATGTCCGATTGTTATGTAGATTATTGTGTGACGTGTCATCGTTCATTAGTTACAATATTCAATTAAAAGTTGTTCTGGTTCATGTGGCTGTTAAAGAAATTTTGATATATCAATTTGACGAACTGTTCCTCTCAAGTATTTCCAACAGACTGGCCAAAAGTTGCGGGACAACTCGCTTCATCTTACTCCCACCAGCCTGACTCTCGTGTCTCCTCATTCGTCCTTTTCTAAAATGCTATGATCACATTGACTATTGATTTGTATTTTGAATATGACTGCTATTTGTTGGGTTGGTGTACCCACATGCTGAATGGAGTCATGTACAATGGCCCAAATTTATAGTCCTTGCAAAATTCTCTGCATAACTATGCCGTTGTCTATTGATAAATAAATGTATTTACTCTTTTAGATAAATACGTTAATGGCAAACTATTCCAAAATTATAGATAATCCCAAACATGTTAATTGAAAATAATGCTACAAGTTTTTTGTATGGCCAATAAAATATTTGAGTTATGTAATACAAAATTAATAAGGTTATGAATGTGTGCTGTGTTTGTCACTGGGTGTGTTTAAGGGGTTGAAAGTAATGGTAGTGATGAGCACATGATTGTCATTGTTCCTGTGCCAAGCTCTCTGTTTGTAGTGGACCTAATTTATGGCACAACAATCTTGTAGGGAGGGATAAATATTTGACACCAGCCACACACTCTCATTCTTGTGCTCTCTTTGTTTATAATATTCACTGTACAGGGTGTATCTAAATTTTGACAAAGCTTGGGAGGTGATTCCTTTGATTACAATAAAAACATCTGTGAATACATGTTACAAAACATATACAAGGAAATGATGTACATGTTCTGTACTATAATGAGTTAGTGAGGTACACTTCACACACTGTGATTACAGTACAAAGATGTTCAAACATGTCAACATTATTCGGTGTACCAGAGTGATGTTCAGTAACCATTTTTTTTCTCATTTTTTCATTGAGTAATTTCACAATGCCTTTTGATTATTTATTTATCATGGGACACTACATGTTTAAAAATATATGTGCCATTAGTGGCAGCCAGTTGGACTTTCATGCATGCCAGAAGACAATTTCATCTTGAAAAGATGATAATCCAATGTATTTTGTGAACTGTCATTATGTAATATAGTAAAACCAGTCTAAAACGGAATGCAATCATTCCAGTAATGTCTTTCCATTTTCAAGGGTTTCCGTCTTACAAAGGATTGTACATATTTAGTAAAAGAAGGTACAAAAAATATAATTGTATGGAATTAAACTTAAGGAATAATTTAAAATAAAATTGTATAAATAAAATATGGGTTCAATTGCATGTTTTGCTGTATTTTCAACTTACATGTCATACATAATTGCAGTTTCTCCTAGTTTTCCCCCACATATCTGTCAAAGTGCACTGTCACGACTTATTCACGAGAGAACGCTCTATGATCTTTGCTTCCTGCATCAGCTCCAGGAGTTCTGGAACATTCTTGGAAGCTGCAAATTCGTGAAGGTCACTCACAACAGATAATGCTTCTCTAAAAGTGTGTATTTTTGGCTCTCTTTCCTTGGGTTCATCGTCGTCGTCGTCCGTTCCTTCCATGACTTCACAACTGCTGTTTCCAGTAGTAATATCTGCTGCACTTTGAATGTCTTCAGTCATGGCAAGTTCATTATGAAAGTATGTAACTGTATTAAGCATAATGAAAATCTGCTTTAGATTATTTATGCAAACAGTTCCAGAAAAACTATTCTGTCTCTGCATTAGGCAGTTTTTCAGTTTAGAGTGTCATTTAACATAGGAAATAGCTTCAGTCTGAGATTTATTTCCCAGTTGTCCACGTATCCAGTATATAAGGGGTCCAGTTTTGTTAGGTTTTACTGTATAGTAATTTTATTGCTTCTATTACTTATAACCATCAACTTAGGTCTTTCTTTGAGAACAATGGTATCATATTTCACGAATGTTTATCTTCCATAAATTACTTTGTGACATTTTATTTTCCTGTATCACACTACATAATAACATTTTAAAACTGGTACTCATACACAACAAAAGAAAGGTCCTTTCAAGAGTGTTTACAAGCAAGGTGATGTCAGAGTGGCAGCACTGACTCACATAAACAGACCCACATGACTGTTACATGAGTGGTACCAACTGAAAGACAATGTAATTTGTTTTTCAGGTCGTACAGATAAACTGTTGCATTGGATGATATAAATGTTCCCATTTAACACAGTGCTCTTTCAGATTGCATCACATTTGTTGCACAATATGACATCACATGCATAAATGGGTTCTGAATGAATAATATTTACTAAACATTTCCTTTGGCAATTGTACATTCTCTAAACCAAACAATCAAATACTTTGTCCATAACCTTGTTGTCTGGTATCCCAATACATGATTTAATGTCAGCAACTTTAACTAACAGTGTACAGATAATTGTGTGAATTATTCTGTTACAGGACGGAAAGTTCCCTTCAGTAGAATATTCAAGGTAAGACTTCACTCTTTTCAATTGCAAGTCTACTTGTGTAGTTCTATATAACTGTCACAATGATACAAATGGTAATATCACATCACGTATGTGTCTACAGATACTGTGCAGGCTTTCATTCCTCTGCACAAATCACACTTTTGGTATCTCTACTATATTCTATCCAAAAAGTCAATATCAAGATTACAATGTTTTACAGTTCCATAAGAAGAAATCTTATGTATTGCACTCACATGACTTTCTCTGCTGTCAGTCTGGGTGCCTCAGTTGGTTAGACGCTGGCCTACTGATCCCAAGGTTCAAATCTGGCCCAGACTGATGGTTTTTAAGAGGGCTTAAAAATGACAGCTCCATGTCAGTAGATTTACTGTTATGTAGAAGGACTCCTACAGGACAAAATTCTGGTACATCAGTGGCGCTGATCACATGTGATCCTTGCAATTGACAGCATCGTTAAACAACAAAACTTTTTTTGTTTTTGTTTTCTTCTACACTTGTACTAACCACTGTTACAAACTTTTATTTCTATAATTTCTTTGTGTTAATTGAGATAAATATTTATAGAAATTATTTTACTGCATATTTCCTTATAGATGCAAGGGCAGTATGGGAGTACAGTAGACTTTGAGTGATAGTCAAATGTTTTAAAGCTTTCCTATTCTCTTTGCGTGGTTAACATAAAAAGATGAATAATGATGTTCCATTTGACAGAAGTATAAGTTCTCCAAAACTCACACAAATAACAAGGCATATCTTCAAAATGGTTCACTCTACAAAAAAATGTATTTCCACATGAATTGTATATTTTAGCAATATCTATATTTTTGGTATATACTAAAGTTCAGGCTACGAGCAATACAAACCAGAAGTAGCAGTTAGGGTAAGGGGATGGTGTGGGTGGTTCTTGTTTTTAAATTTCAACAAATCTATTATTAAACGAAATGATTAAGTGTACAAGCAATTCTATATGTAACACTAGAAACAAATGCGCTACTTAGTTTTTGCCGTATTCACTGAACTTTCAATTAGTTTTTGTCTGCTAAAGCACATTGTAGCAACTGCATATGGAGCACATGGTTGCCACATCTCTGTTTCATTATGTTCTGTCACATGTTTGTGTTCAGTTTGAGGTTAAAGTGACATGTGTTAACTGTTGATTATTGTTTCACATTAGTATGTCGTGTGATTAGCAAAAATTGAAGCGACGTCTCTTGAATGTGATGTGTAAGGAGTTCACAGACCATTAAATTTGGGTGAACAGTGTATTGTTCTGAATGTGTATAAATATTTCAAGAGAAAAATCACGTACAACGGAATACTATCAGTAAGAGATGCATTAGCTGAAACTTGGGTGGCTACAGGAATCGGTATGACTACAATAGCTAGTAAATCACCATTGTACTATACCGAAGCCTCAAGAAGACACACAAGTAACCATGTGTTACTATTGATTGTATAACCACTGATGAGTCGCCAAGTATGACTGCCTTTTAGCATTCTTTAGTTCTGTATAAGTGCAACATCTATAGATAACAGTTCTCCATCAAAGTGTGTTGAAAGTGGTCTTGCTGAAACATACTGACTGAAGAGTTTGCAGTTTGCTCCTGCCCCAGCATTTTCGTGTTTGTTAAGCAAGGATCTGTCTGTATATATGTGGATCCTTTCATCTTTGGTATAAAGTGTATGGACTGCTTCTAGAGCTGCTAATTTTAACTGTTCTGGGCTACAATCTGATTTAAGTTGCTAATAAGTTCACTTTTGTGTAAGATATCTTGGTAGTTTGGTGGTGATTTGGGAGGCTGTAGTTTTTATGGTTTAACATTGCCAGGTTCTTTTGGTCTTAGTGTCTCCATATGCTGCATCTATCCTCACTGTGTTCTAGATTTCACGTGGTTGTTTCATATTTTGTACAGAAGTCATCATGTGGCTTTCTTATTTGTTTCTCATATTGTATTAATGCTGCTATCTTAATTTCTTGTTTTTAATTGGGTTTTTATATATGCTCTAGCCACCTCAGTCCACCATCTTTGTGACAGTGCTTTGATTCAAAGACAATCACTGCTACATGCAGTTCATTGGCAAATGTGAGAAATTTGGACTTCCAGGGAATTTTTTCGTTATTCAGGTGCTATTATAAGCATGAGATTACATGAGTTCTGTGACACTGCAGTGCAATGGACAGAATAGCTGTGTGTTAATTAAAGAAGAAATAATGTGAATGGAAATTATTATTTATGTTGGTATTTTTAAACACACAGGCCAAGTGTAGGCAGTGTTTCAGAGTTAGAATTGCAACTAAAAAATCCAATGCCACAGCTGGGATTTGAACCACAGACCCTCCGCTTACCAGGCAGGTGCTCTAGCCATTAAGCTACTGTGACAATCTGCCAGAATGACACTTCCCCAACCAGTTCATATTTCTCCCAGTAAACCACAAAGGCAGTCTCACATCAGAGACAACTACCTCAGTGGTGACCTACTATCCTAAGTACTTTATGTCCCGGGATTAAATAGCCTTCAGATGGTAACTATTACCAACAGTAAATTTGTTGGCATAAATAAATAATTGCCATCTGAAGGTTATTTAATACTTGGACATAAAGTACTTACAATATTAAGTCACCATTGAGGTAGTTATCTCTAATGTGAGACTGCCTTTGGGAAATATGAATTGGTTGGAGAATTTAGTGTCATTCTGGCAGATTCTCACCCACTTGGCAAACAGAGGGTCGGTGATTCAAATCCGAGCTGTGGCATTCAATTTTTCAGTTCCAATTCTACCTCTGAAAGTGATTGGGTTTATCTTTTGTCACAAAATAATGACAAAGGATTATTTACTGTAAAATGGGAATCTTGACAATGCATGTATTTTGGTTATATTACTTTTCCATTTGATTTGAAATTTCGTGTATTTTATGCTATTTTCAGATGTGTTAAGTTTCTATTTCATTGTTTCTTGTCATTGCATAGAAATAGTATCCAATGTATTGACTGCTTGCTTATTGATAACCTTCTTGTTATGAAATATTTGCCAGATCTAATCAACAGAGGTATTTTTTCTTTTTTTTAAATTTATTTACAGTCGCTTTAACAATTAAATCATATCGCGACTATTCTATGTAATACAGCGGTATACAATAAATTTGATACAATTATTTAACCAAAAACATGAGAATACAATCAACAAATCAGTACAACAAATGTATCCTTCATATTATATTTTCGTATGTAAGCCTGTACTTTTGAGAAATGATAATACCCTTCTGCAGTTGGATGGCGTGTTCAGAATGGTGGATAAGTCTCCAGTGATGTGATGAAGCTGTCGTTGTGTAGCGTATTGCTTACATTCTGTGAGGAGAAGTTTTACTGTGAGGTGGGTGTTGCAGACTTCACATTGTGGTGGCTGGCCTTTGCTGAGGAGGTATGAATGGGTTAACCTTGTATGACCAATGTGGAGACGTGAGATAATCACCTGCTCTTTCCTGCTAAGAGAATATACAGGGGAAGAATTGGTGTCTCCTTTCGTTACCATGTGTAGTTTTTCTGGAGGCAATTGATTCCAGGCCTGTTTCCATCTTGTTTTTATTAGTCTGGAGAAGTACTTTGTAATATCACGATAAGGTACTGCTTGCTGTTCATGTGTGTCTGTTAACCGACTTGCTTCTTTAGCAGCTTTGTCCGCTTCTTCATTGCCCTTAATGCTGCAGTGTGAAGGGACCCAAATGAAAGTAACTATTTTCTTTTTATTTAGAGCAATGGAATAAAGACTGTGGATATCTTGAAGCAGTTGGAGGTCAGTTGAACGATCTCTGATACTTTGGAGAGAGCTTAATGAATCAGAAATTATAAGAAATTTACTCTCACTAGATTGGATGATGTATGTTAAAGCTTGCTTAAGAGCAGAAAGTTCACAGGAGAATATGGAATAATATTTAGGGAGTTTCAGCTGAAGTTTCTTATCTGGGGTAGTTATGGCACATCCATTGTCGCTGTCCGTTTTGGAACCATCAGTGTAGATAAATGTATGGTTAGGGTAGGCATTTGTTATTTCTTGAAACAGCTGTTTATAGCAAGATGCATCTGTATGAGATTTATGGTAAGCTGTAATATTCAAATTTAGTTGGGCAGTTGGTATTCTCCAAGGTGGTAGACAATGAAACTTTCTGGGCATTATGGCAGGAACTTCTATGTTATGTTCTTCAATGCATTTGCTTATTTTAGATTTAAACGACATTTGTTTTTGTGAATTAGCCTGTAAACGTTGGTTGGACGTTTCTGGGAGGACGTACTGGTATATCATTGATTCGGGTCTTGCTAAAGTTTTAAGGGCAAATTTTAGGCTCAGATCTGTTCTGCGGACGTTCAACAAAAGAGTATTGCTTCCAAAACTATCTTGAATAGTTCCTGTTAAAACAAATCTGGGAGCTGCTGTAATTCCTAATGGATGTAAGAAACATGTTTTGTATAAACACAAACATCAGATAACCATTACTATGTATTTTCATTGAAAATATTTTATTAATTATCTAAAGATACTGCAGAATAACCAAGTTGAATATAATTGCTTTGCATTGTGAATTTGTAACTACAGTTGTCTGTTATTTCCAAGCATGTACCTGTTGTTATCAAATAGAGATCCTGTTTTCACATTTAGTTCTCTAATAATTCCACAGAATGAGACTAAATCATGTAACATTTCAGATTGTGCATGGAAGTAGTTTCTGGCGATAGCAGTGGTAAATCACCATTGACCTATAACGAAGCCTCAAGAAGACACACAAGCTTCTATAATGAAGAGAATCTTCTTGAATATGAACATCAGAAAAGTGAAGTCACACAAATACCGATTTCAGAAGAACATATTCTCTCAGAACAACCTGGTAAAATTAGTGATCAGGGAGAAACGTATCTAAGACCTTTACACTTGAAACAAAACAGTGCGATTCATAAGGGCAAAGGGCCACACCAATGTAAAACTTGTGATAAAAGTTTTACTCACCTGTCAACTTTGAGAAAACATAATTATTTGATTCATAAGGGCAAACGGTCACACCAATGTAACACGTGTGGTAAGAGCTTTAATCAGTTATCAAATTTGAAAAAACATATTTTAATTCATGAGGGTAAAAAGCCACATCAATGTAAAACTTGCAATAAGAGCTTTACTCTTTTGTCAACTTTGAAGAGACATAATTTAATTCATGAGGGTAAAAAGCCACATCAGTGTAAAATATGTTATAAGAGCTTTACTCAGTTGTCACATTTGAAAATACATATTTTAATTCATGAGGGCAATAAACCACACCAATGTAAAACTTGCAGTAAGAGCTTCAGTCATGTGTCAAATTTAAAAACACACAATTTGATTCATGAAGGTAAGAAGCCACATCAATGTAAAACTTGTGATAAGAGTTTTGCTCATTTGTCAACTTTGAAGAGACATAGTTTAGCTCATGAGGGTAAGAAACCATACCAATGCAAAACTTGTAACAAGAGCTTTACTCGCTTGTCAAATTTGAAAGAACATAATTTAATCCATGAGGATAAGAATCCATACCAATGTAGAACTTGTGATAAGAGCTTTACACTGTTGTCAACCTTGAAAACACATAGTTTGATTCATGAGGGAAAGAGGCCACACCTATGTACAACTTGTGGTAAGAGTTTTACTCGGTTGTCAAATTTGATAAGACATAATTTGACTCATGAGGGCGAGAGGCCACACCAGTGTGAAACTTGTGGTAAGAGCTTTACTCGCTTGTCACATTTGAATAGACATAATGTGATCCATCAGGGTAACAAATAGTGAAGATTCAACACATTACTGTATTGGAATTACCTCCACTCTTCAGTCAGTCATTTCAAGAACGTAGTTCTGGTTTTCGTGAAGTGCTTTCTGCTTGTGGTATAGAGGTACCGCATCTCGCTCATGTTCAAGAGGCCATTAATTTTAATCTTGGTTATGGTACTAGACTTTGCATTTTTGAAAACTGGTGAAGGATTGCTCTGGAGACCATCTCTCACCAAAGCAGTCCTGGTTCAATCTTAGGCGACTGCATGTGGGATTTGTGGTGGAGAAAAGCAGACTTTAAACACTACCAAAAAACTTAGTTGTGGAGAATAAGTACTTAAGACTTGATAAGCAAGTTGAATGTGGATTTCAAAGTTATGAAGTGCACAACACTCCTACAACAATATACCATATTGGAGGAAGCATACAAGCTATAGAAGGAAAAATTATGCACGGGCTGAAGTTAAAGCTCCTAGGTAGATCATCAAACAATCAGGCGGAACAACAGGTAGCAGTACCTGATGACACAGGATGTTTACCAGCTTTCTTATTCAAAGGATGTAACTATATAATATTCATATATATGTTTGCAACTCCTTTAACTCTTATGTGATTTCATGTTACTAGTCGCGCTAGATGTTCCTTACACCCCAAACAAAAGCGGTCCTGATTTCATACTTGTGCAGCATGTCATTAATCTAAACATATTTACTGAATAAATGACTTCAGAATTCTACCTCGCTGTTATGAGTGTATTTTTTTACATTAATAAAGTATCACATTGCTTTTCTTTGAAGCACATACGATATTTCCTATTTGCTTAAAACCTTTGGTAAAATTATCTGTTTGTGGGATTCCTTGTTATGTACTACTGACTTAAGCTATTATACTTATCACTAAACACTTATTCCATCAATTCATACAAATGTTTTATGAATGTAGTCATTATCGCTGACTGTAATGGGTGCATTATCATAACAGTTTTTCACATTCATTTTTCACATGTGTCAGACACATGGGTTTTCAACTTCGGGCACAATACAAATTATATTTTAGGATGTCTTTACCTGCCCAGCTTATACTTCTTGCAGAACTCTCCACACTCTTGTTCTACTTTGTAAGGATCCATTGCTGAATTAACCACACAGTGTCAACAGACTAGGAATACAACTGTAAGCTTTACCAGCACACAATACTGTAAAGTGTCGCATTGGGTGTTGGTGACACCCTAAGGCATATTGTTGCAGATTTTCTTGGAACTTGGGCTTTGGTTTTCTTTTTTAGAGTGCGGAAAAATCCATTTATGGGGCTCTGCTATGCTGGAATGGTACAGTGGAAAGTGTAGGCTTTGCCCCAAGGCACTACCCACTAAACATCTGAGAGAATTCATGTTAGGAAAGTGAGGCAGTACTGCTATTGCTCCTGTGTGTTCAAGGAGTCGATATATTGGCCAGTCAAAGGGGCTTAAGCTAGGTGTGGCCCCCTCCGATGCCTCGTCGTCCACTGTCCCATATCAACTGGGATAATCTTCGCAGTTTCCTTATGGAGTGCCTAGGATTGTTGTCAAATTCTCGTGGGATTCATTAGTATACTGAATTCATAGATATCCTACATGCCTACTTGGATACCTTTCATCCCTGCTACGTGCATCGTGCCAGGAGACGAGGATTTCCGGTTTGGTGGACCCCAGAATGTTCTATTTATGTAGCTCGCCGCAGATAACCAATGGCCACTTACCGGCGCTCGCTATCCCTCAAGGATTATCTACACTATAAACAACTGGTAACTATGACAAGGCGGTATCTCCGCTCAGTCAAAAGACTTGCCTGGCTACACAAGGTAGGAACTATGGACACTGTATCGTTGGTTTAGTGGTGAATTACCTGCACGTAGCTTGCAGGATCCTATAGAACCTGAGGTCCTCACCAATGTTTGGTATGTGTACGTCTGATTCGACATTACCTCCTCCACCTGGCATGCTATCGCTTGTTTCCATGCCTGATGATCCCTTCACCCAGCCGGAGTTTGTAGTTGCTCTGTCGGGTACTAAATCCACCTCTTCTGGTCGTGATGAGATCTCCTATGCGATGCTCCGGCAGCTGCCACATTCCTGGAAGGAGCAACTTTTACTTTGCTTTAATTATTTTCTGAGTTAAGGTATTCTGCCTGTTACCTGGAAGCACTTCACAGTTCTCCCCTTCTTGAAACCAGGAAGATCTCCCACTTCATCTAACTTTCGACCCATTGCTTTATCCTCTTGCCCCCGCAAAATATTTGAACGCCTCCTCTCCACCCGGCTGTATCATTGGCTGGAACATCGACATTTTTTCCCTAAATGGTACACCGGCTTCTGCAGAGGCCGTTATACTCTCGATAGCTTATCCCTTCTGTTAACAGGTATCTACTTATCCTTTAAATGAAATACTACTCCCGACGCACTTTTTGACATCGCAAGAGGTTTTGATTGTGTTTCGCTGTTCATACTTTTTAACCGGCTGACACAACTCGGCGTTCCAGCGCGGTTTTGTAACTCACTATATCAGCTGTTTGTGGTGCACCGACTTACAGTGCGTTCTGGGGGTACTGTGGTGGGACCCCGGACTACAAGTGAGGGCTTGCCACAGGGTTCGTGCCTTAGTCCACTGCTATTTCTGGTTTACCTCACAGGAATGGCGGAGGTGGTTCTGCCTCATGCTCGCCTGCTGGTGTACGCGGATGACATTGTCCAATACGTACCTGGGGGTAATGTAGCCCAACCTCGTGCTTCCTTAAATAACGCCGTGACAGCTTTGCAAGAGTGGACTGACTTAAACGAACTAACGGCGAATAAAGAGAAAGCTGCGCACGTCAATTTTTGCCGTACTCGTCGCCACGTTCGCCTTCCCCCAGTTTACTGGGATTCCCAACCTGTACGTGAGGTTAATACATACACCTTCTTGGGTATCACATTTGATCGTCGGCTAACCTGGCGGGCACATATTTGTCGTTTGCGCAACAGGTTGGACAATAAGCTCCACTTTCGTGCGTTATTATGGAAAAACTGGGGCTCCCACCCCAAGGTACTTTTGCACCTATACAAGGCTATAGTAAAGGGGATGATCACGCGTGGAATATTGATGTGGGGTACAACTACTACTGGTGCATTATTGCCCCTACAGGTCAGCCTCAATCTCTTTCTTCGACTTATGGTGGGCTATACCCAGGCCCGAATTTAGGATCTCTGACGCCCCTGGGCAAAAAAACATTTGCTACCTCCCCCCCAACTTGCAATACTTAAATTTTCACAACATAGAGAATGGTTTCACTAGTTGGGATACTTAAGTATGAGTGGCAAGCACCATAAGTGAGGTTATTACAATTTAAGTAGGAACATCTTAATAGAAAGAACTTACACTAAAGAGACATCAGCCCCTATTAGATGTCAAAACATATACTGTTTAAGTAACAAGAAGCTTTCTCGTTGCCCTATTATTTGCAAACAAGTTTATGAGTTCGTTATAGTCCATTTTCATTGGTAAGTCAGATTCAATTGCAAGAACACCAAGAAACGATCCTTCACTTGTGATGTTCTTTAATAACTATTTATGCGTCTTAGAGCAGAAAATAATCTCTCAGTTGAGCAGTTGGAAGGAGTACTCAAGTATATTTGTAGAGCTATGTTTAAGTTTGGGTAAACATTCTAGACTAGACAACCTTACAGCTGTGTAGGAGAGTGCGTCGCATTTTCCTTCTTTTCTATGTAGCTTCTGAAGTGTAAGCATTCAAGTACAAATGCTGAATCTTCAAGATCCGAACTGTAGACTTTCTGAAGTCTGGATGATGCTTCCTGAATTTCAAGTGGGCTAAGCATCTTCAGATTTGTCAAAAACATAAATGGTTCACTGAATTCCTTGTAGGAAGAAACTCTGTTGTTCAGTTCTTCAATCAATTTATCCAGAATCAAAAGAAACTTGATGTTTCATGTCTATGCCTTTTTTTTTTGTGCAGCTTTCCAGTAATTTTGCCGCCCTGGGCAGTTGCCCGCTTTGCCCTTACGTAAATACGGCCCTGGCTATACCCATTCGACACCAACCTAGTAATGCACAGAGAACTAGGCCTCACCCCTTTGAAACATCTTGCCTCGGTGGTGGCTTTACGCAATCTTCTCGCCCGTTGGGGCAGCACACCTTTCCACTATTCCCTAAGTTGCAATTGTTACTGGAACGCTGTCCAGATGGGAGGCTTCGTATAGGAGTCATGACCTTACCACTCATACTAGCCTACCGCTTTCTGACCAACCACGCCCGGTTTTTACATCGTGCCGAAACTTACCCATGCTATTCCTTGGACTATGTCACAGCTTACATAACATATCGTATGTCACGGCATGTGGGCATGTTTTAGATTATCGTGTAGCCTTCCGAGCACGTCTGTTATTGCAGGCTCCAATTCCTGTTGCAGGAGATGGCCGCCTAACTTTTTTTACTGATGACTCACGTCAGGGGGACCCCCCCCCCCCACCCCAAGTGGGATCGGCCTTTGTCTCATCAGATTTGGCGGTAAGACGTACCTTTCGGCTACAGGATTTTTGCTCTTTGCAGAGCTTTTCGCCATCTACAAGGTGCTAGGCTTTCTTCGGGATGCGGAATTCACAACAGCGAATATTTATACTGATTCCTTGAGTGTGTTGCAGACGCTACAAAGTCCTACCTTGTCACCCCGTACTTGTTGGCATGTACAGGCACCCAAATCGCTCCATCTAACCCTAGGCATCACAAGGGTGCTCTTTGCCTGGATACCTAGACATTCTGGTATCTATGATAACGAGACCGTCGATCGCTTAGCCAAGTCTGCTTGCTTTTCCGATGAGATTTTCCCAGTCGCAGTACCCCGCGGGAATTATTTAGATCCGGCAGACATTCTCTCCTTTCTCAATGGATCCAGGAGTGGGAAGCCTTTACACATACAGAACATGTTTTTTGTCCCTGTCTTCCACCCCTGCAGCCCCTCAATCGTCCATGGTTTGCTTCTTTACGCTATCCGCGTCACTTCATCTCACTGTTCTCGCGGATGCGTGTGGGTCATTGCTACAGTCCGGTGTACTTGTTCCGCTTTGGTTCTGGGACCACACCTTATTGCCACTGTGGTCAAGCATCTTTTATTAGAATATCCGAACCTTACACACAATGTAGAGCGGTTTTATTCAGATCTATACTCCCAACTTCTGGTTTTTCCGGTGTCGATTAATGATTTATTGTCCATAAAAAATGATCGCGTTTTACAGGCGATTTTTCGTCATATGCAACGTTGTGGTTTTCGGTTTTGACATTTTTCTCACTCTTTCTTTTACTCCGATCTTTTCCTCTGTATTTTTATACCATATATCTTACTGAACCACGTCTTTCTTCCTTATAGCATCTGGTTAAGCTGCATATGTAAATGTGCCCGCGATCATTTCGTTACGTGATATCTTTAATTTCGTACTGTTGGTACGACACATTGCTACCTCCGTACAGTTAGTGTGGCCGTATAGCTTCCGATAGAGCTCTTGGCCAAGGAAAAAAAAACTGTAAACGCCTATCCACTACGTATTTTTCTAAAGAGCCTAAAGTTCATCGTAATACTTATTTTCTCCACTGATATAAGTGTTATAAAATGGAATTGCCTAAAACAACTGAATACTTTGGTTAAGTATGGAACATCGCCCGTTTTAAATACCGTTTGCGTAACGTCACGATGAATTTTCAGCACCTACCTTAATTAAATGTCAATATAACCCTAGCAGCAGCACACACTGTAGTAGTTATTATCACCACTTTCCTTCTCCAAGTGTGCTTTCGATCAAATGTTCATACAGGCATTTGATTCTAGTAGCATTAAAATAGCACAGAACACCCTAATAGTGTGCCTAGTAGGGTAGAATAGTACTGGAGAAGTTGCAGTTGAAGTAACCCCACAACGTGCCACTGCCATGTAGATCACACGCATTCAGTTCGCGTTCAACACCTCTTATTTTACACTATAGGAATTACGACATAGTAAGTGTGTTTGAGGTAGGTATACATATCAATTGTTTTAACCTAATTTGATTGATGATTAGCTGTCCATTTGGGTTTCAGTACTGTATTGGAGCATGTCTTTAATGAGTGATAAAGAGTCACGTTAGCGCATACAGGTGGCTATATACCAGTAAGTGTAGGTCGTTTGTACCCGGCCGTCTACGCGAAACAATGAACTATTGACGCATGCGCGGATCGGCTAGTCGAAGCGATGGAGGGGTTATTGCCAACCAAAGATACAAAGCCAGATAAAAAGCCTTGCATACAGCGGCAGTAGCACCAACGTTGCATAAACGAAACTAATAAAAAAAACGTCCGTGTGTGGATGGGGTGAACAATATAGCACATAAACAAAACGTTGATTAAATACCGGGCTTGGTATATACGTAGTTTTGCATGTTCCCAGAATGCGACACGAAGAATTTCAAGAAAATCCCCAGCCTCAGATTACGCTTTACATGGAACTCTTTTTTTTTCTTGTTCCAAAATGCTCATTTTCTCAAAAATTTTAATTATGATACCATTAGTTTGAGACATTTTCAGCACAAGCGAAATGTATATGTTGAATTTTTTGTGAATAGTTTCTGAAATGCTCTTTATTCTGAATGACTTTTGTACAATTGCCGAGTTGGAAGAGATGCACGAAATATTACTGCAGAAAAAGTGTAGGTCTCGTTAAAATACACATTTTATATGACATACTTTTTTGGTAGAGTTAACTATTACCCAGATATTCAATTTATTGGTTTACATTGCATTTATTTCCTTTGAAAACGTGGTATGAAAGTTTTGGTTGGAATAAAGCACTTCTACCTATTACATGTTGAATCATTATGCATGCGCAATGAGAATTCGCTGGGTACTGACCCTAAACTTCACAACCAGCTCGGGAAATATTTTAAAAGTCCTGGCACATGTGCAATGACTAACGGTGTGGGAGGCAATGGAAGATTGGGACTAATATTTTTTTAAATATTTTTCATTATCATTATCAATTTGTGATGGGTTTTACTAACTTTTCTTTTCCCCATTACTGGCTTTTCATTCGGCAAAAAATATTTAAGTTGGTTCTCTTCATTAGGTTGTGGTGGTTTTAGTGAATGCAAAGGTATATACAGAGTGATGGTGAGTACTTTGAGAAAGTGCAGCAATCAGAATAATATTTTTAAAAAAAATTTTGTCTCAGAACTGTTGTAGTGACCCTTGTATAATTTGTACACTACATTTAAGGATAAATTGCAATGTTCAGGTATGCAACATGTACTTTTAAATGTGTTGTTGATGGTGATGGCGGTGGTGGCGGTGACAATGACAATAATAATATCGTCTATGACAAGAATATGTTTCCTACAGAATACTTGTTATTATGACATAAGTTGCTTTCATCTTCTTCTTTGTGATCAGTTTCTGAATTTAAAGATCTCATTCTCAGTTTATCATCAGAATTGGAATCACCTTATTCATACAAAGTGTCATACACATGTAAGTCATCATCGTCCCAATGTAGATGAAGCACTTCTTCCAAATCCGTGGAATTCTCACCTGTTTGTGTGAAGTAGTAACATCTACTTACAGACACAAAGGTATATTGCACTACTAACAAGAAAAAATGTGTCAGTAATATGTAATGAGAGCAGATGTGTAAAGCTTTGTTGACATCTGCGACACATAACTGCCGAGATTAGTCATTCTTGGAGCTAAAGAAATAAGCAGATCAGGTTGTCACTCTGTCAAACAGTCGAGTAAGGTGTAATATTACATATCCTACTGAGATAATTGCATAAGTGTATTTGTTCAAAAATTAGAATGTTTAAATAAATGTAGGAGCCTCTGAGGCCCTTAGTGATCACTGGAGGGCTAATGTCCTGGTTTTCAGATTTGTCAAGCTCTATTTTTCCATCAGCACAATTTTCTCACTGCTTCAGAATTTCCATTTTCTTCTTTAGAATCTTGTAAACTTGAGTTTTGCCTACGAGTAACATCTTCATGATTTCCTGTACACTCAGTTCATCATGTTAACTAGCATAAATCATTTTGACTTTTGTTTTAAGATTCTTGATTTTGAAGCCATGGGATTACAGCTGAACTACACCAGCGCCTTTGTCTATGTTTTGAGGTTTACTGTTAAGCTATGTATTCTATGCTGTCTGACAAGTCATTAGAGCAGTAACTGGAAAGGAATGGGAGAACAGTAAAAGAATCAACACGCTTATTGTTAACTATGCAGTAAAGAATGAACGTGATAGGTTTCTCAGTATTTGGACCATCATCAGTGCGCCCCTCTTCCAGGCTGGTCAGATAACAGCAATACAGGTATGTTCCAACTTAACCGTCCAGTGGTCGCTAAGGGCCTGGGAGACCCCCTCATTTATTTATACCATCTAGTTTATGAATGAACGTACCTATTCTATTGCCTCAATCAGACATCTAATATTGTACCTTACTCGACTGTTTGACAGAGCAACAACTCGAGCTCTTTATTTCTATAGCTCCAAGAATGACTAATCTGCAGCTATGTCTTGATTATCTTTTTGAATGCAAGTAGATGTTACTATTTATCAAAAACAGGAATACAAGGTATGATTTACAAATTTCAAAAATTTGGAAGAAACGCATCATCTACCTTGTGATAATGATGTCTCATCCATGTATGACAATTTGTAGGAATCACATGATTCCAATTCTGAAATTAAACTGAAAATGAGATGATGATGATGATGATGATGATTATTATTATTATTATTATTATTATTATTATTATTATTATTATTATTATTATTATTATTATTATTATTATTATTATTATTATTATTATTATTATTATTATTATTATTATTATTATTCTTATTATTATTGTTATTGTTGTTATTATTGTTATTATTATTAATTATTAATTATTATTATTATTATTATTATTATTATTATTATTATTATTATTATTATTATTATTATTATTATTATTATTATTATTATTATTATTATTATTATTATTATTATTATTATAGTTATTGTTGTTATTATTATTATTATTATTGTTGTTGTTATTGTTATCATTATTGTTGTTATTGTTATTAGTGGTACTATTACTATTCTTATTAATATCATCATTATTATTACTATTATTATTGTTGTTGTTATTATTATTCTTACTATTATTCTTTTTTTTTCTTAAAATTACAAGTTACAACCTGAAAATCGCAGTTTATCTTTCTATGTAGTACAGTGCAAATTATAATATACAGTGTACTCATACTGACCACCTCCGTAGCGCAGTTGGTAGCACGCTTGCCTCTGGCACGGAGGACCCAGGTTCGATCCCTGGTACCAGCATAAGGATTTGGGGTGGGCCGAGGTGGGGGACGCAGTGGCTTGGCAATAAGGCTTGGCTCTTCATGGGCTGTCATGTACTCATACTATTTTATTTATCTTTGATCTATCTAGTAAGATAATGCTAACAAAAACCATGTATGTTTAAGCTATATGAAGCTAAACAAGGGAATGAAGGGAAAATACAGTTTAAAAAAATAAATACAAGCGTATAAGCACAAAAATATAGCGAGGGCATACTAGACCTTGCGCGACTAACAGCATTCTACCAGGCTGCGTGACTAATGGGTGGTTGAGTATTGCATACTTAGAGCAGACTTTCCCTTAGTTGCACTCACATTAATTTCTCTACTCTTGTGCTAACCATTCTTACAAACTGTTATTCCTATATCTTCATGTTAGTTGAGATAAACATTTGCACAAGGTATCTTATTGCCTTGTAGGTACAAGGGGAATATGGGAATACAGTAGGCTTTGAGCGATAGTCAAATCTTTTAAAGCTTTAAGATTTTGTTCTGTTTGCATGGTTAACAAAAAATTAAAGATGTTGCATTTGATGAAAGCATTATGTTTTCCAAAACTGACAGATATAACAAGGAATATCTCCGAACTGGTTCACTCAACAACAAAATTTATTCAGACATACACTTTGTGTTTTAGGAAGATCTGCATTCTTCATCTAGTAACATTCTGTCGATCTCTTACGGTTTATGAGTTATGCAAAAGTTATCCAGAGTAAACCAAACTACAGAGGCTATAGCTAGGAAATTCAAAATATACATTTTATTTGTCATAAAAATATCTTAAACATGTGTCATTTTAATCAAAATCATTAGAGCCATTGTCAAGAAAATAAAAAGTTTTGAAAAATTTTCTATGTGAAGGGTAGTTTGGGGTGGATCAATTTTCTTCAAAATCTTCGTGCTGCATTCCTGAAAGACATTAAACTTAAATTTCAACTTTGGCTTTTAACTGACTTTTTGATTTTGAGCTATGCTGTCCACAGTGTGACAGACACACAGACACACATGGACCTTTTTCTAAAAATGCGCTTTTTTTTTGTTTGATTCAGGTGCCTCAAAACATGAAATCTTGACATCAAATTTTTGGGTGGAATACAATATTTCCTGTACTTACTAGTAGAGAAAGGAAAAAGGAGTTTGGAAAAAGGAAAGTTCCTAAAAAAGAGGAAGTTCAATGTGCATAGCTAGTGAGTGGATAACTCCGTAATGCCCTTTTCAAACATACTTTGTGATGAAACAAAAAAAGAAATTCTGTTTAAAATCCAGTCTCTGGTCATGACCAATCACTTTTCTTGTCATTGTTGTAGTATTCATGTGATTGTTTCTCCACAGGTTTGGCAACATTGGATAGGACAGCAGTTTTGAAATGGATTCCAAAAGACAAAATAAAGAAGAGGATCCTCTCTCATGTGATGTAGCCTCTCAGAATGAGCGAGAGGTTCAAATGAGTACATGCACTCATACTGTATTTTTGGACGAAATTAAATCAGAGACCCCTTTACCGGATTTTTGTTCACAGAAAGAGACTGAATGTTTTAGTGAACATCTCCTGAAGAACCAGGTTAGGGCTGAAGCAATTACATACAGCAGCGACTGTGAGATAGACACTGAAGCTGAAACAGACCCACAGGAACAGAGAGAATTTCTTCCAGAGCATCCTGTAATGAAGGTTAAAACATGTAACAGTGATCGTGAAATTGGTAACAAAGTTAAAACTGAACAACAGCCTTGGTGGCTGGAAGCAGAAACTTCCTCTGTTTATAATTACCTTAAGGTAAGTTTTTACTTTCTCTAGTGGTAAGTATAGGAAGTATTGTATTCCACCCAAAAAATTTAATGTCAAGATTTCAGTGCACATATATATTTTGAGACCTCCTGAGTAAAAAAAGAGAATTTTTAGAAAATGGTATGTGTATGTGTGTCTGTCAGTCTATGTGTCTGTCCTTGAGTCTGTCTGTCTGTGGACAGCATAAGTCAAAAATGAAAAGCCGATTAAAAACCAAAGTTGGTATATAAGTTTTATGTCTTTTAAGGATATGACACAAAGATTTTGAAGAAATTAGCCCCACTCTAAACTACCCTTTACATGGAAACTTTTTCAAAAATGTTAATTTTCTTGAAAATGTCTCTAACGATTTTGATTAAAATGCCATATGTTTAAGATATTTGTATGAAAAATTAAATGTATATTTTGAATTTTCTCATTATAGCCTAGGTAGCCGTGTTTACTCTGGATGACTTTTGAATAACTCATAAACCATAAGAGATAGACAAAATCTTACTATACAAAAATGTTGATCTTGCAAAAACACATAATTTATATCTAAATAACTTTTTGTAGAGTGAGCTATTTCAGAGATATTTCCTTGTTATTTGTGTCAGTTTCACAAAACTTAGAACTTTTGTGAAATGCAGCATTGTAGTTAATTTTTTTATATGTTAAGCATGCAAAGAGAATGGAATCTCAAAGTTTTAAAACATTTGATTATTGCTCAAAGCCTGCCATATTCTAATATTCCTCTTACACCTAGAAGGAAATAAGCAATAAGATAATTTGTACAAATGTTTATCTTAACTAACAGAAAGAAGATATAGGAATAAGAGTTTGTAAGAATGGTTAGTACAAGAGTAGAGAAAGTCATGTGAGTGCAACACATCAGATTTTGTTATTGCTTAGTTAAATATCTGAATTTATTAATTCAAAGTTAAGAATAAGGGATAGCTTGCATGTGTGTACAGTGTGTGTCAGATGATTTACTTAAAATTTTGAAAGTTGTAGCAGAATTTTCTCTGTGCCAAGTGATGTATTGTTAGTTATAGGTAGTCTGTATTGCTTAACCTCTTGAGGGATATCGACGTGAAATCACGTCCATTTAAAATGACGGATGAGCGATATGGGCGTGTACACACGTCCTGTGCATTTAAGCATTTAACCCTTATTTATCCCTTATCCAACTCCACTTATTATAATTTTTCCTTTATGAAACATTTCAGTAAGGTCTATACACTTTATTGGCTTACCTTAATATGTTCGTTCTGCAGTGATTTACCTCAAAACAGGGATAAACACACAAGGGTACGTACATCTCCACATTCGCGAATTCCCTTCTTGCGGCACACGAAACACTTTGGAGATGGGCGGGACTTCCTTGCTGTTGGTGGTATCCTTTTAGGATAATGTTTTCCTTGAAGTCTGAGGGGTGCAGGAGTTTTGGATTTTCAACCCCCAACGTGGTATTGTTCAATTAGGCTGCGAGCTATTCATAGTCGGTAGTCAAGGTCGGTCATTGTCCTGTGTGGGCTTAGAGAGCTGTCCAAATCACCAAACAATTGTATATGGTTATATCCAGTTGGTGCAAAAATATCTTTTTATACCACTTCTCCCTTCAGCTACAAGCAGGAAAGAATACGTATGTATTTCAACAAAGAAAGACATGGACTCCACTAAGTTACGAAACTCGCGTAAGCAAAAGTTGCAATGTTGATCTATTCTGATGACTCAAGAGACCACGCATACAGTAGTGCTTTATTACACAGTATGCTGACGCATAAGCCACACATACAATGGGTGTTTCTATACTGTTTCCTTCCGAGAACTTATATTAGATGCGTTCGACAGAGCAAAGTTGACTTTTCACCACAGTGAAACAAAATTGTGCCATTTCAATGTTTTGTAAATACAACTCAACTTTGCTGATGACGTACATTTATACGCATATAAGGAGTTTTATACCAGTTTTTGTTTCATTAAAATAACTTAATATTTACACAAAATACAGCTGTGTATATACGAAGCACTTTTAGCGCATTTAACAATTTAAATGCTAGCAGTTCTCGGCTCCCGGACGTTTTAAATGGCCATCGCTCAAGAGGTTGAAGATAAAGCTGATAAAGATGGTGAGGGCAAAGTTTGTTTTTAAATAATGTCCTGTTTTCTCTAAGTATTTGTATTTAAGTAATACTGTATAGATGATTGTGTATAGTATATATTTCATTTTTCTGTTACAGGATGGGGATTTCATTTCAGTAAAATTACCAAGGTAAGACTTGATCCTTCCCTAATTCTTCAATAAGGAGGTTTATGATTCTTGTTTCATGTTTCTTTGCTGGTGCTTTTTTATTTTCTCTACTGTGTTAGTAAATAGAAGTATTGTATTTGACCCAAAAGTTGATGTCAAGATTATACCAGAAACATGTTTTGTGACCCCCTGAATCCAAAAATAGTATTTTTTTAAAATGGTTTGTGTGTGTCTGACTCTGTGAACAGTAACTCAAATACGAAAAATCAGTCTAAAAACCAGAGTTGGTATTTAAGTTTATATCTTTCCAGAATGCAACATGAATATTTTGAAGAAAATTCCTCCATACTGAACTACTCTTTACATGGAAAATTTTGATTTTGTCAAAAATGGCTCTAAAAATTTTGATTGAAATACCTAACATATGTTTAAGATACTTTTGTGGCAAATGAAATTATATTTTCACTTTCTGGCTGTAGCTCATGTAGTCCTATTTACTCTTGATGTCTTTTGCATAACTGGTAAACTATAAGAGATAGACCAAATCTTACTACTATACAACAAATTCAGATCCCTGACAGATAGAATTGTAACTGAAAATCTCAGTACCACAGCTAGGATTTGAACCACAGACCCTCCACTTACTAGGTGGGTGCTCTAACTCTACTGTGAAAGCCTGCCAGAATGACAATGAATTCTCCAACCAATTCGTAATCCTGGGAGATAAAGTACTTAACGATAGTAGATCACCATTGTGGTAATTGTCTCAGATGTGAGACTGCGTTTGTGGTTTACCGGGAGAACTACAAATTGGTTGGAGAATGCAATGGCGTTCTGGCAGGTTGTCACAGTAGTTTAATGGTTAGAGCACCTGCCTGGTTAGCGGAGGGTCTGTGGTTCCGAGCTGTGGCATTGAATTTTTTAGTTCCAATTCTACCTCTCAAACATTGCCCACACACGGCTTGTGTGTTTAAAAACACCAACAGTAAGTTTATTGGCATAAATAAATAATAATTTAGAACTTGTTAAAACACACAACTTATGTCCAAATTGATTTTTCCTTTCTCTATTCTCTACTGGTAAGTATTGTATTCCACCTAAAAGTTTGATGTCGAGATTTCACCGGAAATATATGTTTTGAGACCTGAATAAAAAAACAGTTTTAGAAAAAGGTGTGTGTGTGTATGTGTGTGTGTGTGTGTGTGTGCGTGCATGTGGGTGTGTGTGTGTGTCAGTCTGTGGACAGCATAACTCAAAAACGAAAAGTCGGTTAAAAACCAAAGTTCGTATTTAAGTTTAATGCCTTTCAAGTATGCGACACAAAGATTTTGAAGAAAATAGCCTCATCCTAAACTACCCTTTGCATGGAAAATGTTTCAAAAATTTTCATTTTCTTGAAAATGTGTCTAATGATTTTGATTAATATGTCATATGTTTAAGATAATTTTATGACAAATAAAATTTATATTTTGAATTTCCTGGCTATAGCCTATTTAGTTCAGTTTACTCTGAATAACTTTTTAATAACTCATAAACCGTAAGAGATAGACAGAAAGTTACTATACAAAAAATGCAGATCTTGCTAAAACACAAAGTTTATGTTCCAATAAATTTTTTTGTTGAGTGAACCATTTCGGAGATATTCCTTGTTACTTGTGTCAGATTTGGAAAGCTTTAAACTTTCGTGAAATGGAACATCGCTGTTCAGTTTTTTATATGTTAAGCCTGCAAAGAGAACGGAATCTCAAAGCTTTAAAACATTTGACTACCGCTCAAAGCCTACTGTATTCTAATATTTCCCTTGTACCTACAAGGAAATAAGCAATAAGATAATTTGCACAAATGTTTATGTCAACTAACACAAAGAAGATAGAGGTATAAGAGTGTATAATAATGGTTAGTAAAAGGGTAGAGTGTGGAGAGCTTAACAATTTAAGTTTAGAAAGATGTGCCGCCAAGCAATCTGACTGTTTTTAAGACGAAATGATGCATCTGCAATTGATCGGGGACTGTGTGGTATTATATTTGGTTCTAGTAATGTCTCCCAAATCTTTGTGTTTCATTGGATTTTGTTTAGATCAGCTATATGGGTTTTTATTTTTGTTTTGGTGTAGAGTTGTACTGCTTTATAAGATAAACAATTGTCCTTAATTTGTTGGATGAATTTCAAGCATATCAGCCTTGTCATTTCCCTCCAAACCACAATGTGCTGGGATCCATTGTAATATCCTATTTTTGGCTTCTATTGTTCTATGGTGTTGATTGGTTTGGTTGTGTGTTATGCTAGTACAGCTGAGCTAGAGTCAGAAAGTATTACATGCAAGTACTGAGTGAACGAGGTTATAAGGCTTGTGAGGTGAGCCAAGAACTGCAAAAAGGGAGAGTAATTGCTTCAGCCCTAATCTGGTTCTTCAGGAGATGTTCACTAAAACATTCAGTCTCTTTCTGTGAACAAAAGTCTGGTAAAGGGGTCTCTGATTTAATTTCGTCCAGAAACACAGTATAAGAGTTTGTATTCATTTGAACCTCTCGCTCATTCTGAAAGGTGTTGGGATTGGAAACAAACACACAGACAACTTCACACATTAGTTCTGTGACATGACTACTTTTATGCTTGACCAAGCCCAAACTTATTAATTCTAAGTCTGATAGCGATCCTTTAATGGACCTCCTTAAGTTCAAACTTTCATTAAAGGACTGGTCTTCATCCAATCAGACAATTGAATTTTCATTAAAGAACAGGTGTTCCACCAATCAGAGAATTCCCATGCAGCAAGGGCAAAGCTCAATATGAATTAATTTTTGAAATGCAACTAGCGCAAGTTTAGAAAGTGCTAAAACGTTGAACATTATTGACAGTGAGATGCAACTTACTCCACTTAAGTAAGATCAACTTCCACAAAACACACAAATTAACCTCAACACAGCATCAACTTCCAAGAATATTGCATTAAGCACAGTGCCACAAATTAATTTCACTAATTATACAATAAATAACTTATTCATGGAATAAAGTTTCGTCTGAAAGTCAATAGATTCAATTTACAGTCTATTTTTGTATGTTACATAGCATTCCAAGGTTATCAGTTTCATTATGTCGCTGTGATGGGCTGTAAACAAATCAATTGTTTAGCGCCTGACTCCAAATATCAGCTGATGCAATATGTAGGTCATTGTCCCTGGTGAGTGTACAATATTTCAATAAAATTAGCCATTTGGTTGAGCATAAATTGTTGTATGAAACTTAATTATAATGGTAGTAACTAAGACACTCATATGAAAATTAGGAAACTTGCTTCACTTGTTTCCTAATATGTACTTGCATCGTAATTACTACCATTATAGTTTCGTTGCATAATATACTATTACGAGACATCCACAAATTCCCAGACATACTCTACATTTTAAGCATTTATCTGGCATCTAGGGTGAAGTTTTGAAGTCTTTAATGTCCTATATTTTTAGAAACAAGGTATGATCTTTTGAAAGTGAACTGAAAACTGGGAAAATAGAAATGAAGAATTGGATATTAGATGATACAGGAACTCACTATGGCTACATCAAAGGTGACACTCACACAAGAGGTTGGCAATGTGGCATTTGCACTCTGAGGCAGAAGATTTATGTACTGTAGAGACAAAGACATGCTTTACTCTTACTCTTCCATTTGCATTTTGGCCAAGAAGAATAAGGAAGTGGAAAATAAAATCTGTCCTCTAAGATATAGAACTTCACAAAATTCTGCTGGTATAGGGGACACAGCTTATCAGGAGTTCTCAGGAGTTCCACACGGCTGGCATTACACTATACTGCAGATGACAGCATCTCAAAAAGCAGTACTGCCAACATACAAAATAAACGTATTTTTGACCTTAAACATCACAGGGTTAAACTAACATGCTTTCAAATGATAATAATGCTGGAACATCATTACTGCATAACACACAATGAACCTACTCACCTCTGGCAAATCTTTTTCTGTAATAATATTTTGGATAAAGTCACTTCCGAATGCTAAATATTGTAATATATATTTAATGCACTATCGTGTAGCAAACGTAAAAGCAACAAAAGTAACTATAATTGCATATACTGCTCTAACACAATTCAAGACAATTCATGCAAACACAAGCAGTACAATGGCATCCACAGATTAGTTAATTAATTAATACAGTGTCTAAACAGAATCTTGTTTTAAATCTATCGGTTGGCTTCTCTGCAATGCATTGATAAACTAGGGCTTCTGTTGCAACAAAACGGATGCAGTAGCTTTACCATGTTTGTATTTTACTAACAGTTGGCAGTACTAATGCAACCTAACAGCTGAAATATCACCAAATATAACCAGATCACTCCGTAATGGGAGAAAAATTTCACAGTTGACTTTTGGGGTATCTCAGTATGCTGTTTCCTCTATATTTCAGATATTACAGGTTTCTTTGCTCAACTCATACAGTATATCGTGTTAGCACTACAGAGGTAGCACTTGCATTTCACTTGTTCATCACCATGCACCATACAATTCCATGAAAACAATATCATCATATGTTTGAGATGCTTTGGTAAGGTTAGGAATAGAAAAGAAATGTGTAACATTGTTGCTACAATACAAACACAAGTTTTGGTGGCATAAGTTGACCAGAGGGTAAAAATGTATACAACAATTTAAAGTGATATTAACTGTGAAATATTTCACAGTTCTTCAGAGAAGTATGACTGACTGTTTGTGAGCACACTTAAAATTGTACGTTTCAGGATCTTAAGAAAATATAAATATACAGGGTGTTAATGGATTATACCAAAATATGAGGGTGTGTCAAAAGTGAGTTACAGTATTTTTTTAAAAAATAACAAGATGTTTAATTACTTTAAAAGGTGCATATTTTGAAAACTACATTCAGTAACTATTTTTCTAGATTATCTCCTTGAATCTTGATACATTTTTTATACCATGATAACAGCTATTTTAATCTAGTGTGAAACCATTTTCTCCCCAAACTGGTTAGCCAGCTATCCACTTCACATTTTAACTCATCGCCTTCCCCTGAGATGTTGCTACAGCTGCTGAAAAAGATGGTAATCACTCGGTGCAAGGTCAGGTGAGTAAGGTGGATGACTGATAACATCCCATTGAAACTGCTCAAACAGAGCTTGAGTTTCATGAGCAGTGTGCGGGCAAGCATTATCGTGAAACAGAAACACTTTTGTTCAACCTCCCCCTCCTTTTGTTTTGAAATAACCTTTGGCGTTTTCTCAGCACCTCACAATAGCAAGCAGCTTTCATCATGGTGCCATGAAGCAGGTAACCAATCAACAGTACTCCCTTCAAATTCCAGAATATCATTGCCATGACCTTTCCAGTCGATGCAACAACCTTTGCTTTTTTTGGTGTTGGTTCATCTTTTCATTTTCACACCTTCAATGAACGATTGATGCTGATGAGAAACCATTGGTCTCAACTAATATCTTTAATGTAAACACTGCACAACTCGCAATGAATATCAGTTGCACATTTATGTTTTGCTGTCAAAAAACAGACTACAGCATGAACTTTGCAATCAGCAGTAGGAGCAAGTATAGTCTTCATTGTTACTACTGTTTCAATGTCCAAGCGATAGAGGTAGGCACCTAGAAATTTTACAGTGCTGCCACTACACCCAGACCAAAGCTCCCTGTGATTTCTGAACTTTTCCTGCCTATCGTTCTGATTTAAAAAAATACTGCAACCTAATTTTGAGACGCCCCTTGTAATTGGAGAGATTGTAGATGCGACTGATATAAGTAATTTGAGATAGGCACTGTATGGTCTGCAACTAAGCATAAGAGTTATATGGCATGAAACATATTAATATCAGATGCTCATAAGTCAGTGTTAAAGCAAAGCTTGATGAAAAATTACTTTAGAATGTCTTTAAAACTGTTACCCAAGTATAGAAATGTCAACTTTAGCAGCCTGTTAGCGTTCTCAAGATTTAATGCCACAAATCTCGACTAATCACCTGACAGTGCGACACTGAACAACAACTAGCTGCCTTCTTGTGTTGTGAAGACTATCCAGAGACGTTTCATTGATTGCTCTTGTGGCTCAATTTGTAACATCAAATTCTGTAGTAACAAACGTGGGTTCTTTTCCTATCATGCACTTACTAATTTTGTTACTTTTTTACTCTACATGAAGAAGAGCATTATTAACACTACTATCATTTCCTTATTTGGCTCACACCAGGGTATGACAATCGTTCCTTTGCTACTTCACATTTTCCATGAAAATTCAAGTCACAATTTCAAGCAATTCCTATAAAACTGATGTGTAGTTTTAGATGGTTTTATGCTTTTGCCCTTTCTTTGACTCTTTACACTACTTACCATTCTGAAGTGCAGCACATGAACTTATTAAGCAGATTTCAACTTTTTTTCATAGGAACTGTAATTAATTGTACTGACATTTGAAATAAAACCGTATACAATGAAACATAATTTAAAATCTAGATCAAAACGGCATTAATATTCTCTACTCAAAATAATGAATAGAATAATAAATAAAAAAAGGAAGCAAACGACACTTGAACTTGAAAAAAATGATGACATAATGCTCGAATGCTAATGTCATAATCACTGCGCCAGAGTTACCCTCTAAGCCCTCCCTGCCTTTTCATGTGTTGCACTCTCAAATGCCTCATATCAGTCAGTGACATACTGGTACTTCAGAGACTTATAGCTGTAACTTCAAAATTTGAATGAACAAAGTCATGTCTCCTATTTCAAATTACTTGCTTAAGACATCTCCATATCCTCAGAAAATATCTTGGTGCAGTTCATTAATACCTGTAGGTATACATACATACAATTTAAATTATACCTTTATTTTTGCATGGATAATACCCTATGTGTATTACTTTCTTTAATGCATGTAATAAAGTAGAGGAAGTATTGTATTCAATTCAAACATTTCACCAGAAATATGCCTTTAGAGGCACCAGAATCCAAAAAAAGCATTTTTTAGAAAAAGGTCTGTGTGTGTGTGTGTATGTATGACTATGAGTGTTTGTCAGTCTGTGGACAGCATAACTCAAAAATGAAAAGTCAGTTAAAAACCAAAGTTGTTATTTAAGTTTTATGTCCTTCAAGGATGTGACACCAAGATTTTCAAGAAAATTGCTCTCCCCTAAACTACCCTTTACATGGAAAATTTTTGAAAATTTTTGATTTTCTTGCAAATAGCTCTAACAGTTTTGATTAAAATGTCATATGTTTGAGATATTTTTATGACAATTGAAATGTATATCTTGAATTTTCTGGCTATAGCCCCTGTAGTTGTATTTACTCTGGATGACTTTTGCATAACTGGTAAACCAAAAGCGATAGACCACATCATGGTATACAAAAATATAGATCTTACTAAAGCACACAATTTTTGTCGGAATAAATTTTTGTGTAGAGTGAACCATTTTGGAGATATGCTGTGTTATTTATGTGAGTTTTGGTGAACTTATATTTCTGTCAAATGGAACATCGTTATTACTTTTTTTTATGTTAACCATGCAAAGAGAATAGAATTGGAAAGCTTTAAAAGATTTGCCTGTTGCCCAAAGTCTACTGTATTCCCATATTCCCCTTGTACCTACAAGCAAATGAGCAATAAGATAATTTCTGCAAATGTTTATCTCAACTAACACGAAGAAGATATAGGAATAAGAGTTTGTAAGAATGGTTAGTAAAACAGTAGAGAAAGTCATGTGATTGCAACATATCAGTTTTTTTTAACCATTGTGGCCTACATTTCCACAAAATAATGTGGTAACCTTAGTCATTACTAGACAGTTTACATATGTCTGTTTCTCTGCAGGCTTGGTAACATGAGATACAGCAGCAGTCGTGAGGCAGATGCTGCAATACAAACTACAGAAGGAGATCCCCTATTAAATGAGGTTGCCCCACAGAATGAGAAAGAATTTTGTAGTGATTTTGTTGCCCTAAGGGAAAACAGTGATGCTGCCCTTGTGAACAATTACTGTGATGTGATAATGAAAACAGAAAATGAATCAGAAACTTGTTTTCCAGCCTTCTTTTCACAGAATGGGAAAGAATGTTTTAATAAAGATGCTGCAAAGCACATTAAGTTTGAAACTGTTACATGCAGCAACAACTATGAGCTAAATACCAAAACAGAAATTAGTTCACAGCAAGGGAGAGAATTTCTCCCTGAGCATCCTGTAATGCAAGTTAACAACTGCAACAGTGATGGTGAAATGAACAATAAAATAGAAGTTAAAGAAGACTATTGGTGGGTGAAAACAGAAACTTCATCTGTTTGTGATAACATTACGGTAGGTTTTGCAGAAATATAGTTGTATTTTTGACTTGCATCTGGCAATGAAGTTATTAGCATTCGTGCTGTCTTAATAATTTTGCACTGTGGCCTTTTGATGCACATAGGGCTTCACACATCTTCATTATGGCTTAAGGGACCCTGGGACTGAATAACCTCTTTGCAGATATGGACGTCATATGACGTCCTGTGCATGCATGCATTTAATGCTTATTTAACCCTAATTATTTTAATTTTTGTCTTTTACAATAAGTTTAAATAAATACTAGAATAAATAAAGTCTTACCTTTAAAGGTTCCTTTTTGAATGGTGCATCTCAAAACATTGATAGACACATAAGGGCACATCTCCACATTCACAGCATATCATGTTAGTCTCTTTACAAACTCCTTTTTTGCGGCACACCAGACACCTTCGAAATGGACGCGACTGTTTTGTTGTCAGTGGTATCCTTTTAGGAAAGTGTTTTCCTTCAAGTCTGAGGGGTGCAGAGGTTGTAGATTTGTTACCCCCTGTATGAAGAGGCCTCTGAGTGTTATAGTGTTCAATTAGGCTACACACTATTGATATGCGGAAGTTCAGCTGGGTCATCGCCTTGCATGGGTTTAGAGTTCTCCAAATTACTAAGGTGATATCCAGCTGGTGCAAAAATACCTTTTTATACCATTTAACTGTCTTTTGTAAACAGGGATACAATTGCAATACCTAATCTACTAGATCCACACCACCCATATGCATATTGTATTCCTGGGTAACATCAAGCTTGAAAATTGACATTTTGGTGTGGGCTTGTATTTTAACAGTGTCAATCATCAAAATCTTAGGGCTGCAATTGGAGAATGGCGTAACCATCCTCCTATCTTCTTCTTTCCCTGATTACCCTCCTCTTATGTAGGACTTACACCCCCTAGGACTTACAAGCCTATGCCTTGGGTCAGACACCTGTCGGGGAGCAGAGGGACCTCTGGACTGGACAGAGTGAAGACCTGGGAGCAGGTGGTCAGCCAAGCACCAGGTATGATAGTGAGCAAGAGGATGATATGAAATGCAGTGGAAATGGATGATTGGAAGGGTGTTAATTGAGCAATTGGCAGAATGAATGGCAGGGGAAACCAGAGAACTTGGAGAAAACCCGCTCAGATGCTACTACGTCCACCATAAATACCACATGCAGGTCTTGCCTAGGTGAAAGGCGAGCGGTCTAGCCACTCAGCCACGGTGCCGCCATTATACTTCCAGACTCAGGGAAGGATGAGGAATAATCCTGGCTGGAGAAAAATTCCTACCCTCCTGCCGAGAACCATTACTATGGAGCCAGATAACCCCAAATCTTTGTCTCCAGTATTATCAATTCCTTGACCAGTGTAAATGCAGCTATTGTAAAGATATCCTGTTTTACTTTCACAACGCTCAAAACACTTTGTGCCAAATCTGGCCCTCTTTGTTTTGATGTATTGCTTCCAACCTAAGTGACCCTTTCAAAGCATCAAACTTTTGTCGACAGTGACCTTATCACCAGACACGTAATTTTCTTTGAATTTTGAAATAATATATTCCAAAACTGACCTAATTTTGTGTAGTTTATCATTTACATTTACTTTGCTGGTGAAATGAAGGAACTGCAAAATGGAAGTAAACCTGTTATTTGACATGCATTTGCCAAAAAATGGAGTAGCTAGCATGTCATCTGTAGACCTGTACATGTCTAAAGTTGGTTTACGAATAACATCCATGAGTGTAATTAGACCAATTAGCCTGTAAATCTCATTCTGTGTTATTTCTGTCCTCTTCTGAATTCTACTCTTAGGCCCTAAATTGCCTTTAGAAGTCAGGTCTTCCTTCACCTTACTCGCATATGCATTTGTTTCTGTAACAATGAGACACTAAGTCAGCAGTAAAAAATTTTGCAAAAATGTCAGTTGGTTGAGTCAGAAGTCAGCTGAGCCTGTGGTAGTACACCAGAGGCTGTGCTCGTGAAGAGATTTCTAGTTGTTTTGGAGTCATTTTGACTACCCCACAATGTTGCTTCTTCACAAACACCTGAAGGAAGAGCTGGCCTACTGATCTCAAGGTCGCAGGTTCAAACTCGGCCCAGGCCGATGGTTTTTAAGTGTGCTTAAAAACGACAGCTCCATGTCAGTAGAATTACTAGCATGCAAAAGAACTCCCGCGGGATGAAATTCCGGCACACCAGCGACGCTGATATGATCCTGGCAATTGACAGCTTCATTAAACAACAAAATAAATTTTTTCTGAAGGAAGAGAATCATTTTCTTCCTCACTGCTACCTATATCCTCAACGCCCCCCTTAAAATCTGAAAACCTGCTGTCAATATGAAAGTCACTATCAGATAGCAAAACATCCTCCACATTATCTGAAGTAATTTCTGGAGGCCATACACTGCCTATACGAGCTAATTTGTTAGCTACATTGCTAGTCAAAGCCAATGGTAGAACTGAGATATAACATTTTCTAATGTGCTTTTCTGATAGCTAAAACAATAAACTGTGAACCCCGTAGCTGCATGGCTCTACTATAAATCTCCGCTGTGTATTTATTCTGAGGAATAAATAGAAATGCTGACAGAGAGATTTGTTTTCTTTGCAGCTTGAGTATCCAGCACAAACACACACACCTAATTGTGTGGTAGCAATAAACAGAATGATAAAACTTTGAAGCCGAGAATATTGTGCTTAGCTAGCTATAGGTATATACATATGTATGCACATAACACAAGCCTGACTCACAAATTAGGCGCATTCGACATACAGAATGACTTTTGCTACAGAGAAAAAATTAGTGATATTTAAACATTTTGTTAATAGTGTTTCTTTGTTTCTATGATAAATGTGTAGTGCCTTTAATGAGCTTTTAGCTAGTTTTTGTTTCATTAAACTAACTTGGTAAGTACCAAAGATATGAATGTTTATGTATGAAGCATATTTATTTACATTTAACAGTTTAAATGCTTTGAATTGTGCATTGGGTATCTTTTTCCGGCCATGCAGCATTTAAATGGTCATCGCTCAAGCAAAATGACCGAAAAATGGTCAAATTTACGATTTTTAGGTTTGTGCATATAAATATTCCCCAAACCTTCAGTCATTGTTGGCCATTGAAATTTTTTAGATTCCACCATTTTTAAAGGTCTAGTGCATTACATTTAAATGCCCCATTTTCTGCTTAACCACCCCTTTCCACTGAATTTGGTTGTTTTTGAGCCCTTTTGCCCATATTTTATTCAAATATTGCTGAAAATGTATGTAGCGGTATCTTGTGCTGCTACCTGGCGAGATGCCAGTGAGCTATTACTAGGTATTCAATATAAAATCCGTAATGAGTTTTAGGTCAAACAGGTAAATTAACTCATAATCATGATGCATGTCTGTAGAAAAATTGGTTTTTCTTGACAATACATTTTTTAATACACTATGTGTTCCAGCCGCACTAAATATTCTGCTATGCTCTTAGAATGTTTCCAGCATGTACTATATTTATGTGGCTTCAATCTCAATCTTTAGTTTCAACATCTGAAAGCTTGTTTAGCTTTAAAAAAAATTAAATGCACAAAAAATGTTTTAACAAATATTTTAACTTGTCCATCAAAGCAAAGAAATTAAAATTACTTTAAAAATGAGCATTTTTTCTTCCTGCCACAGACTGATGGTGTTTGTTAGGCAATTGAAGAGTATAAAATAATAAAATGTTGTGATGTTTTAGTTTTTGAGATGGCTGGAGTATTTTGAATACTAAGGTATTTTCTCACTGTGAATAAATTGAATAATTAATTCTCTCAAAACTATAAATCAAATTGAGCTGAAACTTTGTGTGATAGTTTATAACTAAACACCCTTAAGTGTGCAAAGTATTGATTTCATACCTATAAAAATATAGAAAATTTATAATTCAGTCCCAGGGTCTGTTAAGTGTAACTGTTTCCTTAACAGGCACCAGTTTTTGCAATTTGGAAGTTAAATCACCTGACCTATTAGAATAAATGTCCACAAATTACATTTATCTTATATTATAAAAATGAGAAAACACCATTGAACATTTATTTTAGTAGGACTTAACTTTCCCTAATGTGATATCATTTGTAGTCTAGCTCATCAGACATGGGTTCAGCAGCAACCTCTTGGCCATTATCAGTTGTCAGATGTTTATGATACTTAGGGGGAACATGATCAAGAAGGTTTTGTCCTTGTTGGCAACTCAGTATCTGCAAGTGACGGCTGACCAACACTGTTCCTCTTTATTATTGTACATCATATTCCTCAATAGTAGCATAACAATACTTGAATGGTTCATCTTTTTTAACCATTATGTGTGCTACTTTACTAATTAGCACTTTTACTTACTTTCAGACATTGTTCTTCTGGTTGTACTTTTGACCAATATTTCAGTGCTTGCAAATATCACATGTCATTTTAACTACGGTAAATGTGTAAATGTTTCTTTTTTTACTCCAGCTGGTTTTACTAGGCCCATCCATCAACTTGGCATAAAAATAAAATAAATATTTATTTTCTTGTTTCGATTAATCTTTGAAAAAAGTTTGTTAGCCCAATTTTGCTGTAGCAAAGTTATACAAAAAAAAACAGCATACAATTTAAAACTTTGTACCCTGTCACACAAGGTACTGTAATGTTGGCCAGCTCACAAAATAGTTTGAACCTTCTCTAATAGATGGCAGCATATAATTCTTTTCAATTTGGATGGTCAGATGGATGGTGGAGAAAGTTATGTGACTAAATCACAGATTTTCTGTAATACATGCCTAAATGAATTTTAGGTTGTAATGTACCTTTTTTAAATACTCCTTTTTGTCAGTTTTCTCAGATAGGGAAAACCTTAGTTCAAATGTACTTTCTAAATTGATCAGTTTTCTTTCACTTTATTCATGATGTTGTTGATCTAATGTGCAGGATTTTGATCCATCAATTTTTCCCTAGCCAGCCAATATAAATTATGTATCTTACCATTTGTTACAGCTTTCCTCAATTCTGGGCATTCCACTAGGTGTTCTCCATTTCAAATCTTGTCAGCATTGTAGATCTTACATGTATTGTCACTTATAAAACCAAAACTGTGTAGATGTTTTGCCAAATAGTAATATCCAGTGGCTAATCTTAAGTGAGCAACTGCTTCTTTCCTTGGAACATTTTTTCTTCTGTTTTTTGTACTATTTCTTTTATGTTAGGATAGTTTTATTGGAAATTTTTCTTTTGAATATTATGTTAGTATTTTTGTTGTATACTAATTTTGACATTTTTTAGTTTTACATCTAATTCCACAAGGCCTTATAGGTTTTTAGTGTAACACTGCACCAGAAAGTGTGCAGTCTCATTACCAATCACTCCCAAGGTGCTTATATCCACTGTAGTATTATCTGTTGAAATTTTGTTTGTAGTAATCTATAAGACCCTTAATATTATAGATTCATATGGACTGTCATATCGTCCAGTTGCTTGAATGTCATGATGTAATGCACTTGTTTGTTTTTGCATAACTCCTAATACTATGTACCACTTCAAAAATAAATCAACCAAATACATTAAAGATGCAGAATATATACTGAATGTGTGAAATTGTACATTTACATTATTCTGTTACAGGATGCGAACTTCACTCAAACAGGTTCACCAAGGTAAGACTTAATATTAAGTTAATATTAGGCTCCAAAATCTTAAAATGTGTTTCAGTTATTAAAATATGCCTTTTAGACATCAAAAATGCCCTTCTATTCATATATATTTTAAATAAAACCTGAAGATATTTAACTAACTTTAGTTATTGATACACATAAAACTAGAGTGGCATAGCTGAAGGATGCCTGAGAGTCTCAGGATCCCAAATTAAATACGGATAAGTTGTATGGTATATGTTGTATGTTGTTGTTGTTTTCTAGTGCCTTGCATCTGGCAATGAAGCCATTAGCATTCGTGCTTTCCAATACTTTTGAACTGTAGTTTCTTCTGATCTTAATGCTTCACAGGTCTTCAAGATGTTGTATGTAAAAGGCAGGAAAACAGTATAAAAGTCGTCAGTAAGTTGTTTGTATGTTCCTAAAGTAACTTACACCAGCATAAAACGTTAGGGGACTGGAGAATGCCACACTAACACATACTGTTACGAGGGATGGGCTTACCAGGCATTGACAAGCGACTGCCCCTCTCCAAGCCAGGTTATTCTAATGCTTGTATGTATTATTTACTTACACCAACAAACTTACTGCTGATGTTTGCAAGCACACAAGGGTGTGTGGGCAAGTTTAAGAGGTAGAATTGGGACTGAAAAATTCAATGCCACAGCTGGGATTTGAACCACAGACCCTCTGCTTACTAGGCGGGTGCTCTAACCATAAGCTACTGTGACAACCTGCCAGAATGACATTGAATTATTTTTTTTAATGTTTCAATCAGGATTGCTTTACTTCTCATTAGTAAAACATTGTGGGTATATGTCTAAGGTGGTTTGGATCTTCTGCTTGTATGCATTTCTTTAATTGCTGTACCTAATGCTAAATCATCCAACATTTCAGGTTATGCATGGAAGGAATTTCTGGTGATAGCTCGGCTTTGCCCACCACTAAAGCCTCAAGGAAAAACACAAGCTTCAGTTATGCAAAGGATTGTCATGAATATGAAGATCCAGAAAGTGATGTCCTAAAACTACCATCTATAAGAGGACATGTTCACTCAGAACAGTCTGGTAACTGTAGTGATGTGGGAGAACTTCACAGCAGGGATTTAGTGATGCATAAGGATAACATTTGTGATAAGAGCTTTACTCATTCAGCACAGTTAAAATCACACAATTTGATACATGAGGGTAGAAAACCTTACCAATGTGAAATTTGTGACAAGAGTTTTACTCGGTTGTCATATTTGAAATGGCATTATTGGACACATGAAGATAAAACTCCTCACGAGAGCGAAATGTGTGACAACTATACTCGATTGTCATATAATTTTATACATGAGGGTAGAAAGATTCTCAGGTGTGAAGTGTGTGACAAGATCTTTCCTGATTTGTCCCATTTGAAAAGACATATGTTGATACATGGGAATAAAAGGCCCCACAAGTGTGCTATCTGTGAGAAGAGCTTTACTCTTTCGGAACATCTGAAGCAGCATAGTTTCATACATGAAGTTAAAAAGCCTCATAAGTGTGAACTCTGTGAAAAGAGCTTCAACTACTTGTCATCTTTGAAAGCACATGTTTTATTACACGAGAGTAAAGCACCTTACAAGTGTGAACTCTGTGAGAAGAACTTCGCTCACTTGTCATCTTTAAAATCCCATAATTTGATACACGAGGGTAAAGCACCTCATAAGTGCCAAGTTTGTAACAAGAGCTTTACTCATCTAGGGCACTTCAAATCACATAATTTGACACATGAGGGTAGAAAACCCCATAAGTGTAAAATTTGTGACAAGAGCTTTACTGCATTGTCAAGTTTGAAAAGACATAATCTTACACATGAGGGTAGAAAACCTCACAAGTGTGAAATTTGTGACATGAGCTTTAGTCAATTGTCACATTTGAAAAGACATACCTTGACACATGGGGTTAGAAAACCTTACAAGTGTGAAATTTGCGATAAGAAGTTTGTTTGGTGGTCAGATTTGAAATCACATAATTTGATACATGAGGGTAAAGAGCCTTTTAAGTGTGAAATTTGTGAGAAGATCTTTCCTGATTTGTCCCATCTAAAAAGACATCAGTTGATACATGGGAGTAAAAGGCCCCACAAGTGTGCTGTCTGTGGAAAAAGCTTTACTCTGTTACAACATCTGAAGAGGCATAATTTAACACATGAAGTTAAAGAGCCAGAGGAGAAGTTAAAAATTCACAAGTGTGAAATCTGTGACAAGACCTTCACTTATTTGTCGTCTTTGAAAGTACATAATTTGATACATGAGGGCAAAAGGCCTCACAAGTGTGAAATATGTGACAAGAGTTTCACACACTTAACATCTCTCAGGTACCATAAACTGATACATGAAGGGAAAAAGCCTCATAGGTGTCAGGTTTGTGACAAGAGCTTTACTCATGTAGGGCATTTAAAATCACATAATTTGATACATGAGGGTAAAAAATCTCACAAGTGTCAAATCTGTGGGAAGAGGTTCTCTAATTTGTCATCTTTGAAGTCACATAACTTGACACATCAGGTGACATTGCCTCAGTAGATAGAATTTATGACAAGAGCTTTACTCATTTGTCACATAAATTAATACATAAGAATAGAAGACTTGACAAGTATGAAATTTACAGATTTAGTAATTTCTTACATTTGAAATATGAGTGTCAAACAACATATAAGTAGCGGTCTAAAATAAAAACAAATATATATATTTCACAAACAAAAATTGTGACATCTGCCTGACATTGCAGGTGACCATAAAGATCCAGAATACAAAGATATGTGACAAAGTCAAATTTTAAGAAAAAAAATTATTAAAATTAAAAGCTTCACTTATCTATAATAGAACATTAAGAATGTGGTGAATGATCATGAAACAATTGTCTGGAATTGTAAAGAACTTACAGCACTACTAAGATAAGTGAAGCTTTAAATCTCTAAGTTTGTTTTATTTTAGATTCTGTTGCTTCACTGTTAACGGCTTCAGTTTTTCATTGAATCACATAAGTAGGGAATTTAACACAAGACCCTAGGCACTGGCTTGTAAGTTCTACATAAGGGAAGAGTAATCAGGTAAAGAAAGAAGAAAGAAAGACTTACTCAGTTTGAGAGGTAGAACTGGAACTTAAAAATTCAATGCCACAACTGGGATTTGAACCACAGACCTTCCGCTTGCCGGGCGGACGCTCTAACCACTGAGCTACTGTGACAAACTGCCAGAATGACATTAAATTCTCAAACCAGTTCGTATTTCTCGTGGTAAACCACAAAGGCAGTCTCACATCAGAGACAAATTACCCCAATGGTAACTTACTATTGTAAGTACTTTATATCCCAGGATTAAATAACCTTCAGATGGTAATTATTATTTATTTATGCCAACAAACTTAATGTTGGTGTTTTTAAACACACAAGCCATGTGTGGGCAAAGTTTGAGAGGTAGTACTGGAACTTAAAAATTCAATGCCACAACTGGGATTTGAACCACACACCTTCCGCTTACCGGGCGGACGCTCTAACCACTGAGCTATTGTGACAAACTGCCAGTTCTACCTCTCAAACTTTGCCCACACACGGCGTGTGTGTTTAAAAACACCAACAGTAAGTTTGTTGGCATAAATAAATAATAATTACTCAGTTGTTGCATCTGAAATGACATAATTTGAAATATTAGGACAATTAACTATGTGAGCATGAAATACCTGAGAATAACTTCACTGTTTGTCACATTTAAATTCTCATAATTTAATGCATAAACGTAATGAGGTTTATGAGTTAAAATTTCTGTAAAAAGCTTCACACATTTGTCATCAAGTTGCATAATTTGATACATGAGGCACCTAGTATTGAACACTGCCAAATTGTTGGTCTGGGTGGCTCAGTTGGTTAGACACTGGCCTACTGTCCCAAGGTCATGGGTTCAAATGCGGCCTAGACTGATGGTTTTTAAATGTGCTTAAAAACGACAGCTCCATATCAGTAGATTTACTGGCAAACTTTGCACATACACGGCTTGTGTGTTTAAAAACACCAACAGTAAGTTTGTTGGCATAAATAAATAAATAATAATTACCATTTGAAGAATAGTATTTTACAGGTATTTTTCATTTAAGCTGAACAGCTGATCTTTTTCTTTATTTTTGTTTTCTTACCTTTTTTTTATGCCCACCACTTCCATTTGCAAAACACGGAACCACTGTTTCCATTTCACACTTAGTGTTAATTATTGTGATGAGAGAAACGAATAGAAGTCATGCTTGCATTTTTAGAAAAGTCACTTTGATTCATTTCCTTTCATCCATTAAAACATGTACAGGTTATAGGATACAACAAGAAATATTTATAATTTGAGGTAGGTAATTACAGTATCTGAAAATCTTAATAACACTCATTTAAATTTTTGCTGTGATTCAATGACCTTTTATGGATTTAGGTAGCTTGTACATATGGGCGTCGCAAAATGGGGGCAAGGGGTGCCCACGGCCCCCCTTGGAAGTTGGTGAACTTAATGTGCAACCAGTTGCTGACTATTAAACTATTATTTTAATTTTGATGTAAAGAACAATTTTTATTTAGCACAAATTAATATGATTATCTGCAACAAATATTATAAATTTTAACAGTAAAATAATGATTTAATAATATATGATTGCAAATTTCCAACTTGTGCCCCTCCCCCCTGGAAAAAAGTCTGCCGACATTCATGTTTGTACAGATGTAAGCCAGCATATGTGAATCTATTTTTATAAAAAGTTTTGTTTTGTGTGGATTTACAAATAGAGTATGTCTGGATCTTGTATCAAGTGAGTTTGGTTTAAATGAACATAAGCTAGACTTCATATAGTCAAGTGTTTCATATGTGTATACTGGGTGAGGAAAAAGTATGGAACAATGCCTGTAACTTCTCTGTTGTAACTAGGAAGTGACAGTTCTTAGAAAAGCTGTAAGATATCAACATGCCCTCACATTACTATGATTACAAATAAAGGGTATGAGGGGTTTGTTATGTTAACTGCCAAATTTCTTTTTTCTGCACTCCTCCAAGTCTTAGAACATACAAGCAAACAACCCTTTAAACCACAATTTAAACTTGTCAGGACCTCACTGCATGTGTACTGAGCAAAGGAAAGTGCATCATTATTTCAAATTGAGTAGGTTTTGAATTAAACAATACAGTAGGCTACCTCAATATGTGGCTTCGGATTCAACAAATACAGAAAAAAAGCTAAGCTAATAATGACAACAATGCTTCATTGCAAAATCTTCCTGAAAGTAGTCATGGCACAACTTACCGAAAAAGCCAACAAATTGAAATACTAATGACGATCGGATTTGGTGATAGGAGGAGGACACAAGAAGAGGTTTGTGTCTTGTTTAATGAAATGCATCCAGAATGAATGATTACTCATACAATGGTAAGCAAACTCTTGAAAAATTTCAGTGAAACTGGAAGTGTTAAAAATAAGGCAAAGTCTGGAAAGCCAAAACAAGTTACAGATGGTGATAAAGCTCTTGACGTTTTATTAGCAGTGGAAGAAAACTCTTACATTCAGAAATTATCATAACGTACATATTAGTACTCTTAACCTTCCCTTAGGTGTGCAGTTTGTAAGAACACGGTTAGTCACGCAGGGTCCAGTAGACCCTCACTAGTTTTTGTGTACCTATTTAACTTTTTTTCTTTTCCTTTTTATTTTCTCCTATGTTTAGCATTATTTAGGTAAAATATACATAGTTGGTTATTAGTATTATCTTACTACATAGACCAGCTAAAATATTATATGATTACAGTACACACTTTGTATTGCAATACATGTAAAGAAAATAAATTGCGACCTTCAGGTATGTAAATTGTAATTTGAATTCTTCAGTTCCTTGGAATTGTCTACTACCTCTGTTTTCTATAAGTAAGCAAGCACGACAAATAATTTTGACATGTTTGTTCAAGCAGGTCTTTGTTACAAGGTTCATGTTGTTTACTTTCACATAAGGTTGGTAGTGTATTTGAGAAGTAATCTGTGGGTCATTTAGGTTTATATTTTGCCAGAAGACCTTTCAAATCACTGAATAGGTTTGATAGCATTGGTGTTCTTTGCAGCTGTTGCAGCAGTAAAGTTAGAGATAGTGCTTTCAGATCTCCTGCTTTGTGGAATATTTGTTTTGATTTTCAAGTATAATAGCTCTAAAATTAATACCTGTAATATTCAGTAAATCGTAAAAATTATAATAAATAACAATGAAGATGATGAAAACAACTTTAAATAAGCATATGATATTACCTATAAAATACACACCATCACAAAGGTTGCAGCTGGCCTCTACAGAACATAACTGCTGATTATTCCTTCTTACAACCAGAGAAATAAACAGATAAGGTTGTCACTTCAGCGAACAGTCGAGTAAGGTGTAATTGTAATTGTTAGATGTCCCAGTCAGTCAATTATGTAAATGCATTTGTACAAAAATTATAACACTTAAACACAAGGGTCTTCCCCTAGCAACAGAATGCATGTCAGGTTATTCTCATTTATATCAACCTCAAAGTGAACGAGAATATTTTGAAAATCTTTGAACTTGATAATGCTCTTCAAGGTCAATGACAGCAAGGACTGATCTTTTACATTGTCAGAAATGTTTGTATGTTTCAACGAATATGAACATAGAGTACAAAACAACTAGAAGTAATGTTTTTTAAAAATGCATGGCACATTCCAGTATCAACCTAGCGTAATTTTCTGAAATACGCTAGATTCGAGCTCCCAGACTAAGTCAAAACGGAAGACAGGAGATAGCTTAATAAATCTGATGTGTTGCACTCACATGACTTTCTCTACTCTTGTGCTAACCATTCTTACAAACTCTTATTCCTGTATCTTCTATCCTATATCACACACACAAACACACACCCACCCACCCCCAAACACCCACACACCCCCAAATACACATATCGAATTTTTGGGTGGAATATATACTTCCTCTGCTTCCTAGTAGACAAAGCAAAAGGTCATTCATATGTATTACGTGAAAAAGAAGAAAAGGAAAAAAAAAACAAAGGTTTCAAAAATTATGTAATTATTGCTATGTTATTGTGTACCGCCATCAACAACAGAATCAGCTTCAAAATAAATCCTGGTTTACCAAAATCCGAGGGTTCTTGAGTTATACCATGCAGCACAGAAACTGTCTCATTTGAAAACAACGCCAATTTTACAGAATATAAACGCGAAAATTATAAACATTTAAGGGGCACTTTTGTGATAATTGGATTTTTTTTTACAGTAGGTACCTAACATGCAGAAATAATTATTGATTTAATACAGGATGGGGTCCATTTTCTCATTTGTCGCCCGATTTGAAATGGAATTGTCCATACCACTGTCCTGTCTGTACAGTTGACAGGTCATTTATTGATTGATAACTCTGTGCTGTACTCGTACCAGGTGTTAGAAATCTGATTTTGTGAGAGAGAATACTTAGTATTAAAAACGTTCTACAAGTGGTTAATCTTATTGTTAGTATAATATAGGTGAGTACTTATTCACTTAGCTTTTAGTGAGCAATTGGCCGCTTTGGTAGCACTTGGAGGGGGTGCGAACTTTTACCTTCATCAATCATTCCAGCTGTCTCGGCCATTTTGTGAGGTTAGGATAAGTTGCCAGTTGGGATTTTGTATTTACCGTTACTGTTGAAATTCGTCCATAATACGTATATGTGTTTATTTGTACAAGGTGCAGAGCTTCTTAAGGGAATCATTAACTAGTAAGTTTATATCATATTCAAGATCATGGGCGTCGCGAATGGGGGGCAAGGGGGGGCCGCGGCCCCCCTTGGAAGTTGGTGAACTTAATGTGCAATCAATTACTGACTATTAAACTATTATTTTAATTAAGAACAATTGTTATTTAGCACAAATCAATACGATTATCTGCAACAAATATAAATTTTGACAATAAAATAATGAATTAATAATATCTGATTGCAAACTTCCAACATGTGGCCCCCCCCCTGGAAAAAAGTCTGCCGACACTCATGTTCAAGATGTTCTCGGGCTTCGAGCCAGGAGTAGTGAAGAAGAGCCATCGACGTTTCGGGGGTGTACATCTCTCCCATCATCAGGATGATGAATCATCATCCATCATCAGGAATATAAATCTTGCTAAAACACGCAATTTATCTGAAAATAAATTTTTTTGTAGAGTGAACCATTTTGCAGATATGCCTTGTTATGTGTATGAGTTTTGGAGAACTTATACTTCTGTTAAATGGAGCTTCGTTATTCATTCTTTTATATGTTAACCATGCAACTAGAAGGGAATTTGGAGGCTTTAAAAGTCCTGACTATCGCTCAAAGCCTACTGTATTACCATATTCCCCTTGTACCTACGAGAAAATAAGCAATAATATCCTTGCTGCAAATCTTTATGTGTATTAACATGAAGCAGTTATAGGAATAAGAGTTTGTAAGGATGGTTAGTACAAGAGTAGAGAAAGTCGTGTGAGTGCAACACATCAGATTTATTTTGTCAGTGTTGCGACAGATAATATGTAGTGGTGTTTATTGTAAGATATCAAAGCTGTCACTGAAGCCCATGTTCAAAGTAAACTATAAATTAATAAATAACATTAATAGTAATAGTTATACATTTTAATCAAAACTGTTAGAGCCATTTTCAAGAAAATAAAAATTTTCAAAAAAATTTCCATGTAAAGGTTGGTAAATGTTTATTATTATTATTATTATTATTATTATTATTATTATTATTATCATCATCATCATCATCATCATCATCATCATCATCATCATTACTATTACTATCATCATTATTATTACTATCAGTGATAGTAGTACATTTTAGATTACAAGATATGTACCTGAACATCACAATTTATCTTTCCATGTAGTGTAATACAATAGTACAAATTATACAGCATAGTTTACTCATACTACATTTTATCTTTGATCAGTCTAGTAAGATACCTAATGGTAGTAAAAGCCTTGTAATTTTAAGCTAAATGAAGCTTAATATGGGAATGAAGGAAAAATATAGGTTAAAGAAATATATGTAAGCGCATAAGCGCAAATATATACTGAGGGTCTACTAGACTACTTTTCTGTAAAATATACATGGCCCCGCAATGTGCATTATCCGCAACTTTACAAATTTTCAAATAGAATTGGGATATATTCTTCACCACTCTGTCCTCTATGTGATCTGCAAGAGGAAATGGATCGAGACCACCTTCAAATATGCCCGGCCACTTCTAGTGCCCCATCCATCAGTGAAAAATATTGGAGAGCAAGAGGATTAATGACTTCATTGTCAGAAATCCAGCATTAGCTAACAACAACAACAAATTTTCAAATAGACATGCAAAGTTGTAAAGCTGTGCAATTATATTTTGTTAGTAACATTCTTTGAGTCTTTCCTCACCACACTGTAAGCTGCTGTAGTATGAGCTCTGTTTCATTTTGAGATTAAAGATTGTTAAGGCTTGCCCTCAAATACTGGGAGAGCCAATACATGAACTGGCAGCACAGTGCTTTTTCTGTTTGCATTATTGGTACTCATTGCTATCATAGGATGAAGCGGAGGCTTACTTAAAGCTTTATTTATCAACTTTATGAAAGCAGGTACTGAATCTGGTCCCTGTTGCTGTTAGGAAACTGTTCATCACTCAACACAGTTTGCATTGAGAAATGCTATTAATTTTCTGGTGATTATATTGCTTCAATTCATCCATCATATGTGATTTATCTTGTGCACTTCATGTTCTAATTTACCCCAGAGATAGAAATCGCTTTCAATTGCTCTCATCAAAATATTGACCCTATCAACTATTAGAGTCTTAAGAGGTAGAACTGGAACTTAAAAATTCAATACCACAACTGGGATTTGAACCACAGTAAGTTTGTTGGCATAAATAAATAATTATTAGAGTCTTGTTAAAAATCATCTTGTCCATGATTTAGGTTATTTAGCAAAAGCTATGCAGCATAACAGTGTGCGTAAAAAAAAGAAAAACTCATCCCAGTTTCTTGGACTGAATATTTCCTATGGCCTGAAATTTATTATGAAGTGTATAGATTGTTGTAATGTTGGAGCTTTCACACCCAGAAAAGTTTCTGCAAATTGTACTTTCATTTAACGAGCTGAGTTAGCACAGAATCGTAAATCATACATACAAATCAAATACATACTGCTACGCTTATACAAGCCACAATATACTTTGTGACTATGGGACAAAATAATAAATAAGTGAACAATACCATGATCATTGTCAAGTCATACTGTGGAGTCTGAGCAGAGCAGAGCCGCACAGTAGCATGACTGATGACAGCAACAGTGCAGAATAATGTGTCAGCTTGCCGAGTAAAAGCCATTGTGCATCTGGTTCTTAGTTCATTGGTTATCTCCTGTGTGTAATGGAAATGTTATGGAAAATTAAATCAATGCTATATACTGTTTATGGTTCTATAAAATTACTAGATTGTAAATTGTGTAATGTATTTTTCAGGTGGAGGACCACCTAAAAAAATAAAAACCGACGGAGTGCTGGAGATGGTGCTAAATATGCTGCGCAAAGTCGTTGGGGGCCTACACAACCCATACGATGGTGATAGAGAGGTGCAGGTGTTAACAATGGGTCAACCACACAAAGCACCAGCAGAGGAAACATCAAAGGAAATGAAATGGAGCCAGTACAGTGTATCCATGTTGAGAAACTCAGTACATCCAGCACTGTCAACTTACAATGTTGAGCTACTTGACAAAACTCAGGCTGCTTCCACACCCAGTGCTGCTCCAGAACCTCTGGCTCATGGCACATTTACTCCAGCTGCTCCAAGCTGGTCTGGACGAAGGAGACCTTCCTTAGGGAGGCAATAGAATGGCTTGGAGCAGCTTTACAAAGAGAGGCAGTGGTTGCTGCTCAAAGGGAAGCAATGGAGGAACATCTGTGGAGGCAGGAAGAACATTTGTGGAAGTGGGAGCTCTACAAACCATTGCCTCGGCAGGAGAAGCTTAAAGAAGAGCTGCTAAAAGAACAGTTACAATGCAAAAGAAGTGAATGATATGAATGATATGTGTATGTGTTTAATGTTCAGAATTTGATAATAAAATCATTCTTCTTCTTGCCTCCAAGTATTTAAAGACTAGATCTTCATTTTGGAGAATTTCACATAGAATTAGGTGATCAATGTTCATTAAGTCATTTTTTTATATAAACTGCACTCTGGGGATGTCATTAATCCAATCTTGAACACATGTCCACTCAGACAATCATGGCTTGAGATTAATCTGAACATTGCACGTGATGATTTTCTTGGTAGATTTGGAATTGTTTTAACTTTATTTTGGAGGTCCTTCCATTTAAGTTTTTCGGAAGAAGCAAGATATCCCCCCCCCCTTTTTTTTGAAGATGTTTTTGATTAACCTTTTAACTGTTTCATAGTGGATATTTTGTTTTGGTGTTTGAGCAATTTTGGAACCCTTCTTGGCCAACATGTCTGATCATTTCCAGAAATTTCACAGTGGAATGGGATCCATTGGAAAACAATACATTTATTTAAATTTTGGAGATGCTTAATCATACTATGAATTTCCTTTATTTTATCTTCCTTTCATAGAAGTTTGAAAACAGTGTTGTTATAATCAATTTAATTTAAAAGGTGAGTCAAATAATAACACTAAACAACACTTACATTTATAATTTTCTGGAACGCATTTCGGAGGTTAACTTTCCTCCATTATCAACCGGACAATACATTATATATTATAAATTGTAAATGTAAGTGTTATTTAGTGTTATTATTTGACTCACCTTTTAAATTAAATTCCTTTATTTTACCCATTTTAGGGTAGTCAGTTGAAATAATAACTTGAATAGCCGCTTTGGCATCTGATAAGAAGACATGTTGAAGAACTTATTTGTCCAGGTGAACAAATTTTGTAAGGATGTGTAAATTGCATCAATTCCTCCATCAAAATTATGGGTGATATGTAAAAACTAACCTTATAATGAAATCAAACAATTTCAGAAGTTGTGCAATTCAACTTTTTATTCTTTGCATGTTGTCAACTTACACATAGCATGGCAGTATGCAATGTTAGATGGCTTATAAAGCCAAGCACTTCCATAAGTAGGGGAAGATGGGGGCATAGTGGAGAAGGTAACTTCAACCCCTTACAAAGTGGGTAAAAATAAATTAAAGCACATTTATTTAGTTACATATAACACCATTTTAATGCTACACCAATGCAGTTCACATACTTTCCAGAAGATGGCAGCAGCCTAAGTATAAAATATAGCCCCTTACCAACTTACCCACCCTGTCTTGCCCATCAGCCTCTATGTGAATTAACTTATCCTTTCCAAACCCTTAAAGTATTTAAAATGGAATATTTGTATGTGTTCTTAAGTATATTTAAAAACTGTATATCATCATCCCTTACCAAGTTGTCAATTGTGTGACAGGAAAAATGTTGCATCATTTTGTCGGAGGTAAGGAAAAGAGAGGGAGCTTTACATATGACAGATGTAACGAGGTTGTGAAGTCACTTGTAACAGAGTACGTTGGGTGCCACTTTTGTGACGGATTCTTTTCTGTCACATGAAATGCCTCGCTAGCTCATCCGGTGCAGTAGCTGCCTCTCCGCTGTGCGCCGCTGCGTTGATCTTGATTGGGATTAGGTAGGCATGAGTAGGATATTTCTCAGGCGCGAGGTTAGATGACAAACACAGCACAGACGTTTTGTGATTTTATTCTCCACCACTTCATTGCCTCGAAGTGCCGACTTGAGGGAGTTTCTGGTATTGCGTTTCAAGATCGCTATTTACTTCTCCTTACGCTAATCACTGTCGCCTTTCACACATCGACGTTTTTGGCGCGGAACTATCATATTCTCGATACCGGTTCACCCTCGTAGCGACCTCGCAACAAACAGACAGTCAGTCCCGTTCTCTTCCAAGTTTTCCTATTTATATCTCACCCCCGCACTTTCTCTCTAGTCCCGTTATGGAGGAGGGGTGTATTTTCCCCAGCTGTGTCCTTGGAATTCAGGCAAAATGTCCCTCGGCGCGAGATGACAAAAGAGGGTTTTGTCCTCTGGCCTTCAGAAATGTGCTCAGGTCAACATACTTTCGAGAGGCAGCTTCTTTACACGATACAAACGTAGCCTTTTCTATTCCGATACCATTCGGCACCATCACCTTCTTTAAAGAAAAGAAAAATCAATACACAATTAAAATGCAGTCAAGATTTTTTCGCGCAAAGCCAAAGAGATGCCTCAGTCAAATTAAATGCTATCTTCAAAATGTAATGCAATGCATAAGCTTCTGCCCTTATCATCCTATTAAAAACAAAATAGAACTAGATTAAATAGAAAAGTGGGTCGATTAATATCACTTACATGTTTCAGAGGCCAGCTTTCTCCATTATCAACTGAACTTGCTTGTAGACGCTGGTCCTTCTGTAGACTGCTGTGGCGGTGATTTAAGAACTTTTACAATTTGTCCTTCTGTATTCAATTGAATATTCATAGTGAAAACTCTGTCTTTGTTCTCCCAGATGTTTCAGAAACTTTAAAAAGATGAGTCTTCTTTAGTCGATCCATTTTTCTATTTTAATGTGATTCCAACAACAACACTGCCATCAATTTCCAGGCTTTAAATTGTATACCATATAAACATACTAGTCTTGAGCTCCCTCAACACCAGTCATCTAGAATGTCGGCTCACACATAGTTTTTAATGTAATAGTGGCCGATACTACATGACAAATTGCGTTTATTCATAATAAACCTGTACACGAGCCTTAAGTTTAATATTATAAACAAAACTAGTTACATGTTATAGCTGGAAAAAAGTATCAGCATTACTGAATATAGATATGCAGCATACTTTAAGTTTGTAAAAATTTGGTGAGATCATATGTATGTTTAAGGTAAGTACAGCAAAGTGCTGTCTTTATTTCAAGGTTTGTTCTTCCTGCTCGCAGCTAAACCTAGTCTACAAGGAATATTAAATATTTGTAGATGATGTACATGTTTTCTGTAGATAAATTCTTGAAGGCAATAAATGCCTAAATTGTTCTGAGGAGATAATACTTTTTTCGCAGGGATGTTCTTTCTTTCTCTTTCTCTTTTCTTTTTTTTTTTAAGAAGATCTACTTAAAAACTAGGAGTTTTCATGTCATGTTCATAGTCCATACAAATACAGTAGTATTAAATGCATACAAAGTTCTGAAACTTACCAGTAGTTTTCATTTGTGTGTACGTGTGCAATACAATGCGCCTATTGTCTTTGGTATTCTTGCAATTTCATAAAATTGCAATTGATACTGTTGGATGCTTTCTGCATCGGTGGGCATTTTTATGTGGCGTGTGCGAAGTCTAGCCAATGCACAGCTGACTCTGAGTTGTGGATTTGCTCACGCCACCATAATCCACAATGGCTAGCTGCCCACTACCAGTGGCATAATACCCAGTGTCATCAGCAACTGGTTCACTGGAGACACAGCTGCATTTCTGCAAAGCAGACATTCAAAACCTCAATTTTCTTTTCCTATTTTTGTGTTATACATTGTTTAAAATACTGCACGAGCATTGAAATATATTAGGGCAAATCTTCATCACCACCTTTATTTCTGTTCATATGAATACATATATATATAGAGTTGAATACTGGATTACTTTTTTGCCAACACGTCCATGTGGTGGTTGGGAAGGGAGAGAAAGATGTCCTATGTGTTACTCAGGCGAAATATAATAGTTCATTTTTGTAAACTCGTGTAGCAAACTTTGTCATTTTGGTGTTATGGAATTGAAATTTAAAAATTACTTTGTTGTTTAACGACGCTGTCAATTGCCAGGATCACGTCAGCGTCGCCGGTGTCCCGCAGGAGTTCTTTTACATTCTAGTAAATCTATTGGGAGCGGTCGTTTCTAAGCACACTTAGAAACCATTGGTCTGGGCAGGGTTTGAACCCGCGACCTTAGGATCAGTAGGCCAGCGTCTAATCAACTGAGCCACCCAGACCGAAGTTGTGGTATTGTCAGATATGTGCTTTCTACATCTGTTCAAATAAAGTAACTTCAGGATTGGATTTCCAGCCTATCACTGTGACTAATTAATGAAACCTTTATGGAAAATATTATTACAATTTCAATAATAAGAAATTATTACTACACGAAATTACGATTCTTTTCCCTTGGGTTATTTCATAAAGGCAACGGCGATGTTAAGTCAATGCTACAGACTGCAGGCGGAACATAAATGTGAGCATATATTATTATATTAAAAATACTGCCAGGAAGTAAACACATAAAAATACACAAATATTCTGGAGCATAATAGCAGTGAAACACGATCCTGTACGGAAATAAAGGTTAGGTGTGCCGATGTCACAACAAAATATGTTTATACTTTGGTGCCAAAATCCTTAATTTTCCTTATTTAACTCCTTATTCCTTACAAATTATCAGCTTACCTTCAGATAAAAATTCCAGCTCTTGTTTAATTTGTTCTAAAATAGAAAGAACAGAGACGAAACCGAGTCACGAAGTCGACGTAGTCATACTCATAAAAGTAATTGGAACGATGTTAAATCCACCTTGGTCGCCGTATTCTCTCGTTTTGCAGCCATTCTTCATCGCTTCTTTCATGGCATTTCCAAATGCCATTACTCGTTGCCGTGCTGTTTTCTTTATTGATTGCCGCCGTTTTGAACCCGTAAAGTCGCCGGTAATCCTTTAACCGGGGTACAAAGCTTCGTAAACAGTTACGTAGGTTATGGTGAAACAGCATCTTGACCCAAACCGGGTTTTCTTATTTTTAACACAGATAAACAAAATTACTGTTGTTGCTGAAACCGGCCCTAATTTGCAACTCAGCTTTTATTAGGTTTACATTACATCGGTTCCTATCATCAGACCGTTTGTCGTTCATCAACGAAAATGTTTGTTCAATATGAGCGTTAGATGCTAGTATATTGAGAACAAAGCCAAGAATTTAATTTATCTCGTGAATTTTAATACCTTTAAATTTTGCCTCAGTCATCACAGTTACCCACTTTGTCACAGAGCTACCCTCAATAGAAATTACTAAACCTATTACATAATCTAAAGAACAGAATTCGTCATACAGGTTATTCTCATTTATGTCAACCTCAAAGTGAACAAGAATATTTTGAAAATATTTAACCTTGACAGTGCTCTTCAAGGTCAATGGGAGAAAGGATTGAACTTTTACGTTGTCAGAAATGTGTGCATGTTTCAACAAATATGAGTATAGGGCACAAAACAACCAGAAGTAGATAATGTTTTTTTAAAAAAGTGCGTGGCAGGTTTAACTGTCAGCCTAGTGTCATTTTCTGAAACACAGTAGATTCGAGCTCCTGAACTAAATCAAAACAGGAGACAGGAGATAGCTTTAAAAATCTGATGTGTTGCACTCACATGACTTTCTCTGCTCTTGTACTAATCATTCGTTCAAACTCTTATTCATATATCTTCTTTGTGTTAGTTGAGCTAAACATTTGCAGGAATTATCTTATTGCTTATTTCTTTGTAGGTGCAAAGGGAATATGGTATTACAGTAAGCTTTGGGCGTTAGTCAAATCTTTTAAAGCATTGAGATTCCGTTCTCTTTGCACGCTTAGCGTGCTGAACAAGTTTGACGAATCTTGTTTTCCCAAAACCGATATAAATAACAAGGAATATCTCCAAAATGGTTCACTCTACGAAAAAATGTATTTGGACTTAAAATTGTGTGCTTTAACAAGATCTACATTTTTATATAGTCAGATTTGGTCTATCTCTTACGGTTTAAGACCTATTCAAGTAATCCAGAGTAAACATAACTACATAGGTTATAGCCAGAAAATTGAAAATATATATTTCATTTGTCAAAAATATCTTAAACCTATGTCATTTTAGTCAAGATCGTTACAGCCATGTTCAAGAAAATCAAAATTTTCCATGTAATGGCAGGTTTAGCGTAAAGGAATTTGCTTCAAAATATTCGTGTCGCATCTTGAAAGACATAGTAACAACTTGGGTTTCTAACCTACTTTTATTTTTTGAATTGTGCTGCCCACAGTTTGATGCACGCGCGCGCGCACCTTTTTCTAAAAATGCATTATTTTTTTTTATTATTTAGGATGTCTCAGAACGTATATTTCTACTGAAATCCCGACATCGAATTTTGGGTGGAATTCCATACTTCCTCTACTTACCAGTAGACAAAGTGAAACGAAGAAAAGGACAAAAACAACTTTTAAAATGTGTGTAATTATTGCTATGTTACTGTTATATATCAACAACAGACTCAGCTTCAAAATGAATCGTAGTTTACCGAAATCCGATGTATGTTTTTTGAGTTATATCACAGGGTGCGGTATACAGAACACCAAATAGGTACAGAAGCTTTTCATTTGAAAATAACGCAAATTTTATGGAATTTTAACTCGAAAATTGTAAACATTTAGAGGCAATTTTCTGAAAACTGGTTCCGTTTACAGTAACTAACACATGCAGAAATGATTATTGATTTAATATAGGGCAAGGTCCATTTTCTCATTTGTCGTCCGATATGGCATGAAATCGTCCATACTTTCTTCTGTCGGCACAGCTGACAGGTACTATATAGCGTTCCACTCTTAGAAGACAGTATGGAGTTAAATGGGACATCTCTGTCTCTATCTAGCGCATACAAGTTGCCATTAGCCTCGTTATTTTCTACCCTCGCGCTGTTGCCAGACTACTAATAGCATGGTATAAATATTAATTTGTTATAAGTTTCAGGTTTGAACACATTATCCTATGCAGAATTTTTTTCTCTATCAGGTTATATCCTTTTCAGAGTCATTATACATTTCTATAGGCCCAAATTTCTTCAGAAAACGTTTTTTGCAATAGAAGTCCGATATTTGCTGTTTCTACACCCATCACGCGCTAACTAACAAACTAACTGCTAGAATGCATCTATATTTTTTACTTAGGTAGAGTAGACCATAGTGCTACTACCTGCCTACTTTGAATTCTCTATGTTTACCCAGTTAAGTGTTATAATTTTTTAAATTAAATGTTTTCGGAAAATTTTATATCTGTGCACTGCAAAAGTTACGCAGTGTGAAACTTTTTTGTTATTGAGTTTACATCAGGGAACCAGCGAGAGCAAATGTTGAGGAAGGTTGGAGAAAGTTTTTAAAATAAACCAAAAGGCAGTAACCTCTTTCTTTTATCCAGTAAGGCAAACAAAAGGTATTCATCTATTCAGCGCCAGGCCTGACACAGAAGATAGTATAAGGAGCAGCACTAACATTAGTTCGAAAGAAGCCGTGTGTGTAACTGTGAGCTGTTATTGCGTTATTTGTTTAATATTTTTGTAAATATTTGTAGTTATGGAGGGGGAAGCTAGGAAGAGACGATATGTTGGTAAATTAAGAAGTAAGGAACGCCAAATAATTATGAATGTGTTAGATTATTTTTTAAGTGAAATGCGTGTAAGGCAGTAAAAGAAACAGCTAAGGCTATTGAGTGTTCAGAAGCAGTAGTGTGTATGATTAAAAAGGAAGTAATGAAAGGACTTCTAAGAACGCCATCGAAAAAGAAAGCAAAAAGGGTGGGACTACACAAAACGCTAGGTTAACGCAATATGATTGAATAGTGCAAGGTGGAGTGCGGCGAATTGTTCATTCTTTACAGTTTGCAAATATTCCACCCACGCTGAATATAATTTGTCACGGGTCAAGAGTGATGAGACTCTATCAAATTTCTCAAGGGCCACTCTTAGTCGGTTCTTACATGATTTGGGGTCCGAATATGAAAGAAGGGGTAAGAAGTGCATATTAATAGAAAGAGACGATACCATCAGACGGCGACATAAATATCTAAAATACGTAAAAAGGTTTAGCGACCAGGGGAAATCAATTGTTTATACAGACGAGTAATTTGTAAATTTAGGTCATACAGTAACAAAGGCATGGAGGGATACCAAAGTTAAAAGTGCCCATCTCGTCAAGCAGCAATTGAAGGACTTAAGTACAGGACTCTGGTCACCTCGGGGTCGCGCGCGGAGAAAGATTCGCAACTAGTACATGTTGCAACACTGCGCTCCATTTAACGTGTACTGTCTTCTAAGGGTGGAACGCGCTTTAGGTGTTCTGTGGTTGACAGATTGTCATCTATTGACTACTCTGTGGTGTACTCGTGCAAAGTGTGAGAAATTGATTTTGTGAGAGAGAATACCTCAGGAGAATACTTAGTTTTAATCACGTTCTACAAGTTGTTAATCTTATTGTAAGTATAATACAACTGGGTAATTATTCACTTAGCTTTTAGTGAGCAATCGGCCGCTTTGGTAGCACTTGGAGGGGTTGCGAACTTTTACCTTCATCAATCATTCCAGCTGTCTCGGCCATTTTATGAGGTTAGGATAAGTTGCCAGTTGGGATTTTGTATTTACCGTTACTGTTGAAATCCGTCCATAATACGTATATGTGTTTATTTGTACAAGGTGCAAAGTTTCTTAAGGAAATCATTAACAAGTAAGTTTATATCATGTTACATACTTATATAATTTGTTAAACAAACTGAACTTGCATGCGCATTTAAAAAACGCATATAGGCAGGAATGTTGACTTCGTTCTGATAATTTTACATAAAACTGATCCGTTACAGTTCATCAAAAATACATTTGCTTAAGTAAAGTAAGAGTTTGTTAACATTAGGGTGTCGTTTCTGGAGGTTTCGCGTGATATAAGCAAGTGAGATAGCAATACAAGCAATTACTTCTGTCAATGTTGCGACAGATAATATGCAGTGGCGTTTATTGTGGACTATCAGAGCTATCACCGAGGCACATATTTATTTCATTACTTCTACCGAAAGAGATCAGAAATGAACGTAACTTGGCCATCACTGAGTCCATTATCTCATGAAGCCCATTAGCCCCTCTAGGGCCCACATATGACTAATAAATTTCACACTATAGTAATTTTGTGTTAACGAAATTTTGCCTGAGTTGGGTTAGGTTAGTGTGTGTATATGACTGGGGTAACAGGGTCCGGTGTTATCGAAATTTTGCCCGTGTTAGGTTAGGTTAGTGTGTGTATATGAGTGTGGTAACAGGGTCCTGTGTTATTGAAATATTGCCCGTGTTAGGTGAGGTTTAGTGTGTGTATATGAGTGTGGTAACAGGGTCCTATGTTATTGAAACATTGCCCGTGTTAGGTTAGGTTAGTGTGTGTATATGAGTGTAGTAACAGAGTCCTGTGTTATCGAAATATTGCCCGTGTTAGGTTAGGTTAGTGTGTGTATATGACTGGGGTAACAGGGTCCTATGTTATTGAAATTTTGCCCGTGTTAGGTTAGGTTAGTGTGTGTATATGAGTGTAGTAACAGGGTCCTTGGTATCGAAATATTGCCCGTGTTAAGTTAGGTTTAGTGTGTGTATATGACTGGGGTAACAGGGTCCTGTGTTATTGACATTTTTCCCTGGTTAAGTTAGGTTTAGGGTGTGTATATGACTGGGGTAACAGGGTCCTTGGTATCGAAATTTTGCCCTGGTTAGGTGAGGTTTAGTGTGTGTATATGACTGGGGTAACAGGGTCCTGTGTTATGGACATTTTTCCCTGGTTAAGTTAGGTTTAGTGTGTGTATATGACTGGGGTAACAGGGTCCTGTGTTATGGACATTTTTCCCTGGTTAAGTTAGGTTTAGTGTGTGTATATGACTGGGGTAACAGGATCCTTGTTATTGACATTTTTCCCTGGTTAAGTTAGGTTTAGGGTGTGTATATGACTGGGGTAACAGGGTCCTTGGTATCGAAATTTTGCCCTGGTTAGGTGAGGTTTAGTGTGTGTATATGACTGGGGTAACAGGGTCCTGTGTTATTGACATTTTTCCCTGGTTAAGTTAGGTTTAGTGTGTGTATATGACTGGGGTAACAGGGTCCTGTGTTATTGACATTTTTCCCTGGTTAAGTTAGGTTTAGTGTGTGTATATGACTGGGGTAACAGGGTCCTGTGTTATGGACATTTTTCCCTGGTTAAGTTAGGTTTAGTGTGTGTATATGACTGGGGTAACAGGGTCCTGTGTTATGGACATTTTTCCCTGGTTAAGTTAGGTTTAGTGTGTGTATATGACTGGGGTAACAGGATCCTTGTTATTGACATTTTTCCCTGGTTAAGTTAGGTTTAGGGTGTGTATATGACTGGGGTAACAGGGTCCTTGGTATCGAAATTTTGCCCTGGTTAGGTGAGGTTTAATGTGTGTATATGACTGGGGTAACAGGGTCCTGTGTTATTGACATTTTTCCCTGGTTAAGTTAGGTTTAGTGTGTGTATATGACTGGGGTAACAGGGTCCTGTGTTATGGACATTTTTCCCTGGTTAAGTTAGGTTTAGTGTGTGTATATGACTGGGGTAACAGGGTCCTGTGTTATGGACATTTTTCCCTGGTTAAGTTAGGTTTAGTGTGTGTATATGACTGGGGTAACAGGATCCTTGTTATTGACATTTTTCCCTGGTTAAGTTAGGTTTAGTGTGTGTATATGACTGGGGTAACAGGGTCCTGTGTTATGGACATTTTTCCCTGGTTAAGTTAGGTTTAGTGTGTGTATATGACTGGGGTAACAGGGTCCTGTGTTATGGACATTTTTCCCTGGTTAAGTTAGGTTTAGTGTGTGTATATGACTGGGGTAACAGGATCCTTGTTATTGACATTTCTCCCTGGTTAAGTTAGGTTTAGTGTGTGTATATGACTGGGGTAACAGGGTCCTTGTTATTGAAATTTTGCTCTGGTTAGGTTAGGTTTAGTGTGTGTGTATGACTGGGGTAACAGGGTCCTGTGTTATCGAAATTTTGCCCTGGTTAGGTGAGGTTTAGTGTGTGTATATGACTGGGGTAACAGGGTCCTGTGTTATTGACATTTTTCCCTGGTTAAGTTAGGTTTAGGGTGTGTATATGACTGGGGTAACAGGGTCCTTGGTATCGAAATTTTGCCCTGGTTAGGTGAGGTTTAATGTGTGTATATGACTGGGGTAACAGGGTCCTGTGTTATTGACATTTTTCCCTGGTTAAGTTAGGTTTAGTGTGTGTATATGACTGGGGTAACAGGGTCCTTGTTATTGAAATTTTGCTCTGGTTAGGTTAGGTTTAGTGTGTGTGTATGACTGGGGTAACAGGGTCCTGTGTTATCGAAATTTTGCCCTGGTTAGGTGAGGTTTAGTGTGTGTATATGACTGGGGTAACAGGGTCCTGTGTTATTGACATTTTTCCCTGGTTAAGTTAGGTTTAGTGTGTGTATATGACTGGGGTAACAGGGTCCTGTGTTATTGACATTTTTCCCTGGTTAAGTTAGGTTTAGTGTGTGTATATGACTGGGGTAACAGGGTCCTGTGTTATGGACATTTTTCCCTGGTTAAGTTAGGTTTAGTGTGTGTATATGACTGGGGTAACAGGGTCCTGTGTTATGGACATTTTTCCCTGGTTAAGTTAGGTTTAGTGTGTGTATATGACTGGGGTAACAGGATCCTTGTTATTGACATTTTTCCCTGGTTAAGTTAGGTTTAGTGTGTGTATATGACTGGGGTAACAGGGTCCTGTGTTATTGACATTTTTCCCTGGTTAAGTTAGGTTTAGTGTGTGTATATGACTGGGGTAACAGGGTCCTGTGTTATTGACATTTTTCTCTGGTTAAGTTAGGTTTAGGGTGTGTATATGACTGGGGTAACAGGGTCCTGTGTTATTGACATTTTTCCCTGGTTAAGTTAGGTTTAGTGTGTGTATATGACTGGGGTAACAGGGTCCTGTGTTATTGAAATTTTGCCCTGGTTAAGTTAGGTTTAGTGTGTGTATATGACTGGGGTAACAGGGTCCTGTGTTATCGAAATTTTGCCCTGGTTAGGTGAGGTTTAGTGTGTGTATATGACTGGGGTAACAGGGTCCTGTGTTATTGACATTTTTCCCTGGTTAAGTTAGGTTTAGGGTGTGTATATGACTGGGGTAACAGGGTCCTTGGTATCGAAATTTTGCCCTGGTTAGGTGAGGTTTAGTGTGTGTATATGACTGGGGTAACAGGGTCCTGTGTTATTGACATTTTTCCCTGGTTAAGTTAGGTTTAGTGTGTGTATATGACTGGGGTAACAGGGTCCTTGTTATTGAAATTTTGCTCTGGTTAGGTTAGGTTTAGTGTGTGTGTATGACTGGGGTAACAGGGTCCTGTGTTATCGAAATTTTGCCCTGGTTAGGTGAGGTTTAGTGTGTGTATATGACTGGGGTAACAGGGTCCTGTGTTATTGACATTTTTCCTTGGTTAAGTTAGGTTTAGTGTGTGTATATGACTGGGGTAACAGGGTCCTGTGTTATTGACATTTTTCCCTGGTTAAGTTAGGTTTAGTGTGTGTATATGACTGGGGTAACAGGGTCCTGTGTTATGGACATTTTTCCCTGGTTAAGTTAGGTTTAGTGTGTGTATATGACTGGGGTAACAGGGTCCTGTGTTATGGACATTTTTCCCTGCTTAAGTTAGGTTTAGTGTGTGTATATGACTGGGGTAACAGGATCCTTGTTATTGACATTTTTCCCTGGTTAAGTTAGGTTTAGGGTGTGTATATGACTGGGGTAACAGGGTCCTTGGTATCGAAATTTTGCCCTGGTTAGGTGAGGTTTAATGTGTGTATATGACTGGGGTAACAGGGTCCTGTGTTATTGACATTTTTCCCTGGTTAAGTTAGGTTTAGTGTGTGTATATGACTGGGGTAACAGGGTCCTGTGTTATGGACATTTTTCCCTGGTTAAGTTAGGTTTAGTGTGTGTATATGACTGGGGTAACAGGGTCCTGTGTTATGGACATTTTTCCCTGGTTAAGTTAGGTTTAGTGTGTGTATATGACTGGGGTAACAGGATCCTTGTTATTGACATTTTTCCCTGGTTAAGTTAGGTTTAGTGTGTGTATATGACTGGGGTAACAGGGTCCTGTGTTATGGACATTTTTCCCTGGTTAAGTTAGGTTTAGTGTGTGTATATGACTGGGGTAACAGGGTCCTGTGTTATGGACATTTTTCCCTGGTTAAGTTAGGTTTAGTGTGTGTATATGACTGGGGTAACAGGATCCTTGTTATTGACATTTTTCCCTGGTTAAGTTAGGTTTAGTGTGTGTATATGACTGGGGTAACAGGGTCCTTGTTATTGAAATTTTGCTCTGGTTAGGTTAGGTTTAGTGTGTGTGTATGACTGGGGTAACAGGGTCCTGTGTTATCGAAATTTTGCCCTGGTTAGGTGAGGTTTAGTGTGTGTATATGACTGGGGTAACAGGGTCCTGTGTTATTGACATTTTTCCCTGGTTAAGTTAGGTTTAGGGTGTGTATATGACTGGGGTAACAGGGTCCTTGGTATCGAAATTTTGCCCTGGTTAGGTGAGGTTTAATGTGTGTATATGACTGGGGTAACAGGGTCCTGTGTTATTGACATTTTTCCCTGGTTAAGTTAGGTTTAGTGTGTGTATATGACTGGGGTAACAAGGTCCTTGTTATTGAAATTTTGCTCTGGTTAGGTTAGGTTTAGTGTGTGTGTATGACTGGGGTAACAGGGTCCTGTGTTATCGAAATTTTGCCCTGGTTAGGTGAGGTTTAGTGTGTGTATATGACTGGGGTAACAGGGTCCTGTGTTATTGACATTTTTCCCTGGTTAAGTTAGGTTTAGTGTGTGTATATGACTGGGGTAACAGGGTCCTGTGTTATTGACATTTTTCCCTGGTTAAGTTAGGTTTAGTGTGTGTATATGACTGGGGTAACAGGGTCCTGTGTTATGGACATTTTTCCCTGGTTAAGTTAGGTTTAGTGTGTGTATATGACTGGGGTAACAGGGTCCTGTGTTATGGACATTTTTCCCTGGTTAAGTTAGGTTTAGTGTGTGTATATGACTGGGGTAACAGGATCCTTGTTATTGACATTTTTCCCTGGTTAAGTTAGGTTTAGGGTGTGTATATGACTGGGGTAACAGGGTCCTTGGTATCGAAATTTTGCCCTGGTTAGGTGAGGTTTAATGTGTGTATATGACTGGGGTAACAGGGTCCTGTGTTATTGACATTTTTCCCTGGTTAAGTTAGGTTTAGTGTGTGTATATGACTGGGGTAACAGGGTCCTGTGTTATGGACATTTTTCCCTGGTTAAGTTAGGTTTAGTGTGTGTATATGACTGGGGTAACAGGGTCCTGTGTTATGGACATTTTTCCCTGGATAAGTTAGGTTTAGTGTGTGTATATGACTGGGGTAACAGGATCCTTGTTATTGACATTTTTCCCTGGTTAAGTTAGGTTTAGTGTGTGTATATGACTGGGGTAACAGGGTCCTGTGTTATGGACATTTTTCTTTGGTTAAGTTAGGTTTAGTGTGTGTATATGACTGGGGTAACAGGGTCCTGTGTTATGGACATTTTTCCCTGGTTAAGTTAGGTTTAGTGTGTGTATATGACTGGGGTAACAGGATCCTTGTTATTGACATTTTTCCCTGGTTAAGTTAGGTTTAGTGTGTGTATATGACTGGGGTAACAGGGTCCTCGTTATTGAAATTTTGCTCTGGTTAGGTTAGGTTTAGTGTGTGTGTATGACTGGGGTAACAGGGTCCTGTGTTATCGAAATTTTGCCCTGGTTAGGTGAGGTTTAGTGTGTGTATATGACTGGGGTAACAGGGTCCTGTGTAATTGACATTTTTCCCTGGTTAAGTTAGGTTTAGGGTGTGTATATGACTGGGGTAACAGGGTCCTTGGTATCGAAATTTTGCCCTGGTTAGGTGAGGTTTAATGTGTGTATATGACTGGGGTAACAGGGTCCTGTGTTATTGACATTTTTCCCTGGTTAAGTTAGGTTTAGTGTGTGTATATGACTGGGGTAACAGGGTCCTTGTTATTGAAATTTTGCTCTGGTTAGGTTAGGTTTAGTGTGTGTGTATGACTGGGGTAACAGGGTCCTGTGTTATCGAAATTTTGCCCTGGTTAGGTGAGGTTTAGTGTGTGTATATGACTGGGGTAACAGGGTCCTGTGTTATTGACATTTTTCCTTGGTTAAGTTAGGTTTAGTGTGTGTATATGACTGGGGTAACAGGGTCCTGTGTTATTGACATTTTTCCCTGGTTAAGTTAGGTTTAGTGTGTGTATATGACTGGGGTAACAGGGTCCTGTGTTATGGACATTTTTCCCTGGTTAAGTTAGGTTTAGTGTGTGTATATGACTGGGGTAACAGGGTCCTGTGTTATGGACATTTTTCCCTGCTTAAGTTAGGTTTAGTGTGTGTATATGACTGGGGTAACATGATCCTTGTTATTGACATTTTTCCCTGGTTAAGTTAGGTTTAGGGTGTGTATATGACTGGGGTAACAGGGTCCTTGGTATCGAAATTTTGCCCTGGTTAGGTGAGGTTTAATGTGTGTATATGACTGGGTTAACAGGGTCCTGTGTTATTGACATTTTTCCCTGGTTAAGTTAGGTTTAGTGTGTGTATATGACTGGGGTAACAGGGTCCTGTGTTATGGACATTTTTCCCTGGTTAAGTTAGGTTTAGTGTGTGTATATGACTGGGGTAACAGGGTCCTGTGTTATGGACATTTTTCCCTGGTTAAGTTAGGTTTAGTGTGTGTATATGACTGGGGTAACAGGATCCTTGTTATTGACATTTTTCCCTGGTTAAGTTAGGTTTAGTGTGTGTATATGACTGGGGTAACAGGGTCCTGTGTTATGGACATTTTTCCCTGGTTAAGTTAGGTTTAGTGTGTGTATATGACTGGGGTAACAGGGTCCTGTGTTATGGACATTTTTCCCTGGTTAAGTTAGGTTTAGTGTGTGTATATGACTGGGGTAACAGGATCCTTGTTATTGACATTTTTCCCTGGTTAAGTTAGGTTTAGTGTGTGTATATGACTGGGGTAACAGGGTCCTTGTTATTGAAATTTTGCTCTGGTTAGGTTAGGTTTAGTGTGTGTGTATGACTGGGGTAACAGGGTCCTGTGTTATCGAAATTTTGCCCTGGTTAGGTGAGGTTTAGTGTGTGTATATGACTGGGGTAACAGGGTCCTGTGTTATTGACATTTTTCCCTGGTTAAGTTAGGTTTAGGGTGTGTATATGACTGGGGTAACAGGGTCCTTGGTATCGAAATTTTGCCCTGGTTAGGTGAGGTTTAATGTGTGTATATGACTGGGGTAACAGGGTCCTGTGTTATTGACATTTTTCCCTGGTTAAGTTAGGTTTAGTGTGTGTATATGACTGGGGTAACAAGGTCCTTGTTATTGAAATTTTGCTCTGGTTAGGTTAGGTTTAGTGTGTGTGTATGACTGGGGTAACAGGGTCCTGTGTTATAGAAATTTTGCCCTGGTTAGGTGAGGTTTAGTGTGTGTATATGACTGGGGTAACAGGGTCCTGTGTTATTGACATTTTTCCCTGGTTAAGTTAGGTTTAGTGTGTGTATATGACTGGGGTAACAGGGTCCTGTGTTATTGACATTTTTCCCTGGTTAAGTTAGGTTTAGTGTGTGTATATGACTGGGGTAACAGGGTCCTGTGTTATGGACATTTTTCCCTGGTTAAGTTAGGTTTAGTGTGTGTATATGACTGGGGTAACAGGGTCCTGTGTTATGGACATTTTTCCCTGGTTAAGTTAGGTTTAGTGTGTGTATATGACTGGGGTAACAGGATCCTTGTTATTGACATTTTTCCCTGGTTAAGTTAGGTTTAGGGTGTGTATATGACTGGGGTAACAGGGTCCTTGGTATCGAAATTTTGCCCTGGTTAGGTGAGGTTTAATGTGTGTATATGACTGGGGTAACAGGGTCCTGTGTTATTGACATTTTTCCCTGGTTAAGTTAGGTTTAGTGTGTGTATATGACTGGGGTAACAGGGTCCTGTGTTATGGACATTTTTCCCTGGTTAAGTTAGGTTTAGTGTGTGTATATGACTGGGGTAACAGGGTCCTGTGTTATGGACATTTTTCCCTGGTTAAGTTAGGTTTAGTGTGTGTATATGACTGGGGTAACAGGATCCTTGTTATTGACATTTTTCCCTGGTTAAGTTAGGTTTAGTGTGTGTATATGACTGGGGTAACAGGGTCCTGTGTTATGGACATTTTTCTTTGGTTAAGTTAGGTTTAGTGTGTGTATATGACTGGGGTAACAGGGTCCTGTGTTATGGACATTTTTCCCTGGTTAAGTTAGGTTTAGTGTGTGTATATGACTGGGGTAACAGGATCCTTGTTATTGACATTTTTCCCTGGTTAAGTTAGGTTTAGTGTGTGTATATGACTGGGGTAACAGGGTCCTCGTTATTGAAATTTTGCTCTGGTTAGGTTAGGTTTAGTGTGTGTGTATGACTGGGGTAACAGGGTCCTGTGTTATCGAAATTTTGCCCTGGTTAGGTGAGGTTTAGTGTGTGTATATGACTGGGGTAACAGGGTCCTGTGTAATTGACATTTTTCCCTGGTTAAGTTAGGTTTAGGGTGTGTATATGACTGGGGTAACAGGGTCCTTGGTATCGAAATTTTGCCCTGGTTAGGTGAGGTTTAATGTGTGTATATGACTGGGGTAACAGGGTCCTGTGTTATTGACATTTTTCCCTGGTTAAGTTAGGTTTAGTGTGTGTATATGACTGGGGTAACAGGGTCCTTGTTATTGAAATTTTGCTCTGGTTAGGTTAGGTTTAGTGTGTGTGTATGACTGGGGTAACAGGGTCCTGTGTTATCGAAATTTTGCCCTGGTTAGGTGAGGTTTAGTGTGTGTATATGACTGGGGTAACAGGGTCCCGTGTTATTGACATTTTTCCCTGGTTAAGTTAGGTTTAGTGTGTGTATATGACTGGGGTAACAGGGTCCTGTGTTATTGACATTTTTCCCTGGTTAAGTTAGGTTTAGTGTGTGTATATGACTGGGGTAACAGGGTCCTGTGTTATGGACATTTTTCCCTGGTTAAGTTAGGTTTAGTGTGTGTATATGACTGGGATAACAGGGTCCTGTGTTATGGACATTTTTCCCTGGTTAAGTTAGGTTTAGTGTGTGTATATGACTGGGGTAACAGGATCCTTGTTATTGACATTTTTCCCTAGTTAAGTTAGGTTTAGTGTGTGTATATGACTGGGGTAACAGGGTCCTGTGTTATTGACATTTTTCCCTGGTTAAGTTAGGTTTAGTGTGTGTATATGACTGGGGTAACAGGGTCCTGTGTTATTGACATTTTTCCCTGGTTAAGTTAGGTTTAGGGTGTGTATATGACTGGGGTAACAGGGTCCTGTGTTATTGACATTTTTCCCTGGTTAAGTTAGGTTTAGTGTGTGTATATGACTGGGGTAACAGGGTCCTGTGTTATTGAAATTTTGCCCTGGTTAAGTTAGGTTTAGTGTGTGTATATGACTGGGGTAACAGGGTCCTGTGTTATCGAAATTTTGCCCTGGTTAGGTGAGGTTTAGTGTGTGTATATGACTGGGGTAACAGGGTCCTGTGTTATTGACATTTTTCCCTGGTTAAGTTAGGTTTAGGGTGTGTATATGACTGGGGTAACAGGGTCCTTGGTATCGAAATTTTGCCCTGGTTAGGTGAGGTTTAGTGTGTGTATATGACTGGGGTAACAGGGTCCTGTGTTATTGACATTTTTCCCTGGTTAAGTTAGGTTTAGTGTGTGTATATGACTGGGGTAACAGGGTCCTTGTTATTGAAATTTTGCTCTGGTTAGGTTAGGTTTAGTGTGTGTGTATGACTGGGGTAACAGGGTCCTGTGTTATCGAAATTTTGCCCTGGTTAGGTGAGGTTTAGTGTGTGTATATGACTGGGGTAACAGGGTCCTGTGTTATTGACATTTTTCCTTGGTTAAGTTAGGTTTAGTGTGTGTATATGACTGGGGTAACAGGGTCCTGTGTTATTGACATTTTTCCCTGGTTTAGTTAGCTTTAGTGTGTGTATATGACTGGGGTAACAGGGTCCTGTGTTATGGACATTTTTCCCTGGTTAAGTTAGGTTTAGTGTGTGTATATGACTGGGGTAACAGGGTCCTGTGTTATGGACATTTTTCCCTGGTTAAGTTAGGTTTAGTGTGTGTATATGACTGGGGTAACAGGGTCCTTGTTATCGAAATTTTGCCCTGGTTAGGTTAGGTTTAGTGTGTGTATATGACTGGGGTAACAGGGTCCTGTGTTATCGAAATGTTGCCCGGGTTAGGTTAGGTTTAGTGTGTGTATATGACTGGGGTAACAGGGTCCTTGTTATCGAAATTTTGCCCTGGTTAGGTTAGGTTTAGTGTGTGTATATGACTGGGGTAACAGGGTCCTGTGTTATCGAAATTTTGCCCTGGTTAGGTTAGGTTTAGTGTGTGTATATGACTGGGGTAACAGGGTCCTTGTTATCGAAATTTTGCCCTGGTTAGGTTAGGTTTAGTGTGTGTATATGAGTGTGGTAACAGGGTCCTGTGTTATCGAAATTTTGCCCTGGTTAGGTGAGGTTTAGTGTGTGTATATGAGTGTGGTAACAGGATCCTGTGTTATTGACATTTTTCCCTGGTTAAGTTAGGTTTAGTGTGTGTATATGACTGGGGTAACAGGGTCCTGTGTTATTGATATTTTGCCCTGGTTAGGTTAGGTTACGTTACGTTTAGTGTATGTATATGACTGTGGTAACAGGGTCCTGTGTTATCGAAATGTTGCCCGGGTTAGGTTAGGTTTAGTGTGTGTATATGAGTGTGGTAACAGGGTCCTGTGCTATCGAAATATTGCCCGTGTTAGGTTAGGTTTAGTGTGTGTATATGACTGGGGTAACAGGGTCCTTGTTATAGAAATTTTGCCCTGGTTAGGTGAGGTTTAGTGTGTGTATATGACTGGGGTAACAGGGTCCTGTGTTATTGACATTTTTCCCTGGTTAAGTTAGGTTAGTGTATGTATATGACTGGGGTAACAGGGTCCTGTGTTATCGAAATTTTGCCCTGGTTAGGTGAGGTTTAGTGTGTGTATATGACTGTGGTAACAGGGTCCTGTGTTATTGACATTTTTCCCTGGTTATGTTAGGTTTAGGGTGTGTATATGACTGGGGTAACAGGGTCCTGTGTTATTGACATTTTTCCCTGGTTAAGTTAGGTTTAGTGTGTGTATATGACTGGGGTAACAGGGTCCTGTGTTATTGAAATTTTGCCCTGGTTAAGTTAGGTTTAGTGTGTGTATATGACTGGGGTAACAGGGTCCTGTGTTATCGAAATTTTGCCCTGGTTAGGTGAGGTTTAGTGTGTGTATATGACTGGGGTAACAGGGTCCTGTGTTATTGACATTTTTCCCTGGTTAAGTTAGGTTTAGGGTGTGTATATGACTGGGGTAACAGGGTCCTTGGTATCGAAATTTTGCCCTGGTTAGGTGAGGTTTAGTGTGTGTATATGACTGGGGTAACAGGGTCCTGTGTTATTGACATTTTTCCCTGGTTAAGTTAGGTTTAGTGTGTGTATATGACTGGGGTAACAGGGTCCTTGTTATTGAAATTTTGCTCTGGTTAGGTTAGGTTTAGTGTGTGTGTATGACTGGGGTAACAGGGTCCTGTGTTATCGAAATTTTGCCCTGGTTAGGTGAGGTTTAGTGTGTGTATATGACTGGGGTAACAGGGTCCTGTGTTATTGACATTTTTCCTTGGTTAAGTTAGGTTTAGTGTGTGTATATGACTGGGGTAACAGGGTCCTGTGTTATTGACATTTTTCCCTGGTTAAGTTAGCTTTAGTGTGTGTATATGACTGGGGTAACAGGGTCCTGTGTTATGGACATTTTTCCCTGGTTAAGTTAGGTTTAGTGTGTGTATATGACTGGGGTAACAGGGTCCTGTGTTATGGACATTTTTCCCTGGTTAAGTTAGGTTTAGTGTGTGTTTATGACTGGGGTAACAGGGTCCTTGTTATCGAAATTTTGCCCTGGTTAGGTTAGGTTTAGTTTGTGTATATGACTGGGGTAACAGGGTCCTGTGTTATCGAAATGTTGCCCGGGTTAGGTTAGGTTTAGTGTGTGTATATGACTGGGGTAACAGGGTCCTTGTTATCGAAATTTTGCCCTGGTTAGGTTAGGTTTAGTGTGTGTATATGACTGGGGTAACAGGGTCCTGTGTTATCGAAATTTTGCCCTGGTTAGGTTAGGTTTAGTGTGTGTATATGACTGGGGTAACAGGGTCCTTGTTATCGAAATTTTGCCCTGGTTAGGTTAGGTTTAGTGTGTGTATATGAGTGTGGTAACAGGGTCCTGTGTTATCGAAATTTTGCCCTGGTTAGGTGAGGTTTAGTGTGTGTATATGAGTGTGGTAACAGGATCCTGTGTTATTGACATTTTTCCCTGGTTAAGTTAGGTTTAGTGTGTGTATATGACTGGGGTAACAGGGTCCTGTGTTATTGATATTTTGCCCTGGTTAGGTTAGGTTACGTTACGTTTAGTGTATGTATATGACTGTGGTAACAGGGTCCTGTGTTATCGAAATGTTGCCCGGGTTAGGTTAGGTTTAGTGTGTGTATATGAGTGTGGTAACAGGGTCCTGTGCTATCGAAATATTGCCCGTGTTAGGTTAGGTTTAGTGTGTGTATATGACTGGGGTAACAGGGTCCTTGTTATAGAAATTTTGCCCTGGTTAGGTGAGGTTTAGTGTGTGTATATGACTGGGGTAACAGGGTCCTGTGTTATTGACATTTTTCCCTGGTTAAGTTAGGTTAGTGTATGTATATGACTGGGGTAACAGGGTCCTGTGTTATCGAAATTTTGCCCTGGTTAGGTGAGGTTTAGTGTGTGTATATGACTGTGGTAACAGGGTCCTGTGTTATTGACATTTTTCCCTGGTTATGTTAGGTTAGTGTATGTATATGACTGGGGTAACAGGGTCCTGTGTTATGGAAATTTTTCCCTGGTTAGGTGAGGTTTAGTGTGGGTATATGAGTGTGGTAACAGGGTCCTGTGTTATCGAAATTTTGCCCGTGTTAGGTTAGGTTAGTGTGTGTATATGAGTGTGGTAACAGAGTCCTGTGTTATCGAAATTTTGCCCGTGTTAGGTTAGGTTAGTGTGTGTATATGAGTGTGGTAACAGGGTCCTGTGTTATCGAAATTTTGCCCTGGTTAGGTTAGGTTTAGTGTGTGTATATGACTGGGGTAACAGGGTCCTGTGTTATCGACATTTTGCCCTGGTTAGGTTAGGTTTAGAGTATGCATGAGTGTGGTAACAGGGTCCTGTGTTATCGAAATTTTGCCCTGGTTAGGTGAGGTTTAGTGTGTGTATATGACTGGGGTAACAGGGTCCTGTGTTATTGACATTTTTCCCTGGTTAAGTTAGGTTTAGTGTGTGTATATGACTGGGGTAACAGGGTCCTGTGTTATTGACATTTTTCCCTGGTTAAGTTAGGTTTAGTGTGTGTATATGACTGGGGTAACAGGGTCCTGTGTTATTGAAATTTTGCCCTGGTTAAGTTAGGTTTAGTGTGTGTATATGACTGGGGTAACAGGGTCCTGTGTTATCGAAATTTTGCCCTGGTTAGGTGAGGTTTAGTGTGTGTATATGACTGGGGTAACAGGGTCCTGTGTTATTGACATTTTTCCCTGGTTAAGTTAGGTTTAGGGTGTGTATATGACTGGGGTAACAGGGTCCTTGGTATCGAAATTTTGCCCTGGTTAGGTGAGGTTTAGTGTGTGTATATGACTGGGGTAACAGGGTCCTGTGTTATTGACATTTTTCCCTGGTTAAGTTAGGTTTAGTGTGTGTATATGACTGGGGTAACAGGGTCCTTGTTATTGAAATTTTGCTCTGGTTAGGTTAGGTTTAGGGTGTGTATATGACTGGGGTAACAGGGTCCTTGGTATCGAAATTTTGCCCTGGTTAGGTGAGGTTTAATGTGTGTATATGACTGGGGTAACAGGGTCCTGTGTTATTGACATTTTTCCCTGGTTAAGTTAGGTTTAGTGTGTGTATATGACTGGGGTAACAGGGTCCTTGTTATTGAAATTTTGCTCTGGTTAGGTTAGGTTTAGTGTGTGTGTATGACTGGGGTAACAGGGTCCTGTGTTATCGAAATTTTGCCCTGGTTAGGTGAGGTTTAGTGTGTGTATATGACTGGGGTAACAGGGTCCTGTGTTATTGACATTTTTCCCTGGTTAAGTTAGGTTTAGTGTGTGTATATGACTGGGGTAACAGGGTCCTGTGTTATGGACATTTTTCCCTGGTTAAGTTAGGTTTAGTGTGTGTATATGACTGGGGTAACAGGGTCCTGTGTTATGGACATTTTTCCCTGGTTAAGTTAGGTTTAGTGTGTGTATATGACTGGGGTAACAGGATCCTTGTTATTGACATTTTTCCCTGGTTAAGTTAGGTTTAGTGTGTGTATATGACTGGGGTAACAGGGTCCTGTGTTATTGACATTTTTCCCTGGTTAAGTTAGGTTTAGGGTGTGTATATGACTGGGGTAACAGGGTCCTGTGTTATTGACATTTTTCCCTGGTTAAGTTAGGTTTAGTGTGTGTATATGACTGGGGTAACAGGGTCCTTGGTATCGAAATTTTGCCCTGGTTAAGTTAGGTTTAGTGTGTGTATATGACTGGGGTAACAGGGTCCTGTGTTATCGAAATTTTGCCCTGGTTAGGTGAGGTTTAGTGTGTGTATATGACTGGGGTAACAGGGTCCTGTGTTATTGACATTTTTCCCTGGTTAAGTTAGGTTTAGGGTGTGTATATGACTGGGGTAACAGGGTCCTTGGTATCGAAATTTTGCCCTGGTTAGGTGAGGTTTAGTGTGTGTATATGACTGGGGTAACAGGGTCCTGTGTTATCGAAATTTTGCCCTGGTTAGGTGAGGTTTAGTGTGTGTATATGACTGGGGTAACAGGGTCCTGTGTTATTGACATTTTTCCCTGGTTAAGTTAGGTTTAGGGTGTGTATATGACTGGGGTAACAGGGTCCTGTGTTATTGACATTTTTCCCTGGTTAAGTTAGGTTTAGTGTGTGTATATGACTGGGGTAACAGGGTCCTGTGTTATTGAAATTTTTCCCTGGTTAAGTTAGGTTTAGTGTGTGTATATGGCTGGGGTAACAGGGTCCTGTGTTATCGAAATTTTGCCCTGGTTAGGTGAGGTTTAGTGTGTGTATATGACTGGGGTAACAGGGTCCTGTGTTATTGACATTTTTCCCTGGTTAAGTTAGGTTTAGGGTGTGTATATGACTGGGGTAACAGGGTCCTTGGTATCGAAATTTTGCCCTGGTTAGGTGAGGTTTAGTGTGTGTATATGACTGGGGTAACAGGGTCCTGTGTTATTGACATTTTTCCCTGGTTAAGTTAGGTTTAGTGTGTGTATATGACTGGGGTAACAGGGTCCTTGTTATTGAAATTTTGCTCTGGTTAGGTTAGGTTTAGTGTGTGTGTATGACTGGGGTAACAGGGTCCTGTGTTATCGAAATTTTGCCCTGGTTAGGTGAGGTTTAGTGTGTGTATATGACTGGGGTAACAGGGTCCTGTGTTATTGACATTTTTCCTTGGTTAAGTTAGGTTTAGTGTGTGTATATGACTGGGGTAACAGGGTCCTGTGTTATTGACATTTTTCCCTGGTTAAGTTAGGTTTAGTGTGTGTATATGACTGGGGTAACAGGGTCCTGTGTTATGGACATTTTTCCCTGGTTAAGTTAGGTTTAGTGTGTGTATATGACTGGGGTAACAGGGTCCTGTGTTATGGACATTTTTCCCTGGTTAAGTTAGGTTTAGTGTGTGTATATGACTGGGGTAACAGGGTCCTTGTTATCGAAATTTTGCCCTGGTTAGGTTAGGTTTAGTGTGTGTATATGACTGGGGTAACAGGGTCCTGTGTTATCGAAATGTTGCCCGGGTTAGGTTAGGTTTAGTGTGTGTATATGACTGGGGTAACAGGGTCCTTGTTATCGAAATTTTGCCCTGGTTAGGTTAGGTTTAGTGTGTGTATATGACTGGGGTAACAGGGTCCTGTGTTATCGAAATTTTGCCCTGGTTAGGTTAGGTTTAGTGTGTGTATATGACTGGGGTAACAGGGTCCTTGTTATCGAAATTTTGCCCTGGTTAGGTTAGGTTTAGTGTGTGTTTATGAGTGTGGTAACAGGGTCCTGTGTTATCGAAATTTTGCCCTGGTTAGGTGAGGTTTAGTGTGTGTATATGAGTGTGGTAACAGGATCCTGTGTTATTGACATTTTTCCCTGGTTAAGTTAGGTTTAGTGTGTGTATATGACTGGGGTAACAGGGTCCTGTGTTATTGATATTTTGCCCTGGTTAGGTTAGGTTACGTTACGTTTAGTGTATGTATATGACTGTGGTAACAGGGTCCTGTGTTATCGAAATGTTGCCCGGGTTAGGTTAGGTTTAGTGTGTGTATATGAGTGTGGTAACAGGGTCCTGTGCTATCGAAATATTGCCCGTGTTAGGTTAGGTTTAGTGTGTGTATATGACTGGGGTAACAGGGTCCTTGTTATAGAAATTTTGCCCTGGTTAGGTTAGGTTTAGTGTGTGTATATGACTGGGGTAACAGGGTCCTGTGTTATCGAAATTTTGCCCTGGTTAGGTGAGGTTTAGTGTGTGTATATGACTGGGGTAACAGGGTCCTGTGTTATTGACATTTTTCCCTGGTTAAGTTAGGTTAGTGTATGTATATGACTGGGGTAACAGGGTCCTGTGTTATCGAAATTTTGCCCTGGTTAGGTGAGGTTTAGTGTGTGTATATGACTGTGGTAACAGGGTCCTGTGTTATTGACATTTTTCCCTGGTTATGTTAGGTTAGTGTATGTATATGACTGGGGTAACAGGGTCCTGTGTTATGGAAATTTTTCCCTGGTTAGGTGAGGTTTAGTGTGGGTATATGAGTGTGGTAACAGGGTCCTGTGTTATCGAAATTTTGCCCGTGTTAGGTTAGGTTAGTGTGTGTATATGAGTGTGGTAACAGAGTCCTGTGTTATCGAAATTTTTCCCTGGTTAGGTGAGGTTTAGTGTGTGTATATGAGTGTGGTAACAGGGTCCTGTGTTATCGAAATTTTGCCCGTGTTAGGTTAGGTTAGTGTGTGTATATGAGTGTGGTAACAGGGTCCTTGTTATCGAAATTTTGCCTGTGTTAGGTTAGGTTAGTGTGTGTATATGAGTGTAGTAACAGGGACCTGTGTTATCGAAATTTTGCCTGTGTTAGGTTAGGTTAGGTTAGTGTATGTATATGAGTGTGGTAACAGGGTCCTTGTTATCGAAATTTTGTCCGTGTTAGGTTAGGTTTAGTGTGTGTGTATATGAGTGTGGTAACAGTGTCCTGTGTTATCGAAATGTTGCCCGGGTTAGGTTATTGTATGTGTATGAGTGGAGTAATACGATCCTGTGCCCCTCCGAAGGAGTGTCGCCTTGCCGTGGCGGAGGGGCTCAGTACCCGAACCAGACGGCCTGCTACGTGTGTCTTTGTGACCACTGGTAGGCAAGAGGTGAGGGGAAGCTAAGAACATTCCAACGGGTAGATGAGGCTCGTTAGTCTTGGTTGACAACTCATCTAGGAGAAGAGGACTCCGAAATCAAACTCCCCCAGGGGGATCTACCACGGTAGGTCCGGGCTTGGCGCACCCGGGGCCCCGAGCCGCTCATCCCCATTATCATCCCCTCGCCTCCATCAGGTCTAGCCACGTTATCATCCACTTAGATTTAGTCTCTTCCTCTTCTAGGTCTTATGGTTTTATGTAGGTTAAGTTTTAGAATTATAACTCCTGTCTCACCAACAGGGATCTATCCTGTCTCCGTGGTTCCTGTCCCACGGTTTCGGCGCAGCTTCCAACTTGTGTGCTCTTCGGAGGCTCAGGCGTGAAGGTTGAGTGGACCCTCCTCACTACCCCTTTTGTGCGACACTAGGTGCGGAGCCGTTCCATTGTCAAGTACACCCCCGTAGCTCCTTAGGGGCCGGGTCCCCGTGGGTATCTCGGCGGCCGTGCTGCCGCTGGGGTGTACAGGGGGACCCGACGTGTTACCGCTGTCTGGGGTCCGATGTAATCAACCACAAGTCCCCTGAATCCACGCTGACTCCGTTGAGGCAGCGTGGGCTAGAGTGGGGAGCCACAGGCGGTTATTCCTGTGGTAGGGGCATAAAGTCGGGCCTGCCTTTGGTGGAAATGTCGCATACCGGTAAGTAGTGATAGGCGGAGGGTAACTTTTTCTGATGTACTCCTTGAGATCGGGTCTGAAGCGGGTGCTTCGGGCCGGCACAGACCGGAAGATTTAGGTGTCTTTTTCCATTATCCCCCGGATGGCAGGCTGACGCCGACGGTCCGGAAGGGGGACCTTTTCATAATGTCTCCTCTGCGCTCCCCCCCTTCAACTCCACGATTTTTGGTTATGAGTATGGTAAGCGAGAAGAAGACCCTGGCTACTCTGAGTCCGTTTTATATTAAAAAGGAAGTAGATCGCTTATGTGGCGCTGTAAAAAATGTCACTCGATGTAGGGACGGCAACTTGCTGATAGAGGTGGCTCAAGACTCCCAAACCGCAAAACTACTTAAAGCCACTCTCCTAGGTTCTTATCCCGTAAAGGTAGAGAAGCATAAGACTTTGAATAGTTGTCGCGGCGTAGTTTCAACATCAAGTCTGGACAACCTCTCTAACGAGGACATAGTTAACTGCCTCTCTGACCAAGGTGTTATTGCTGCATACCGTTTAATTGGTAAGAAGGATGACAAGCCCTCCCCCTTACGTACGGTTTTCCTTACGTTTGAACGTACGACTCTGCCGCAATTCATTTTCTGCGGGTATGAACGCGCAACCGTACGACCGTATGTGCCGAACCCTATGCGTTGTTTCCGCTGCCAGAAGTTCGGGCATACGCAGCAGCGATGTACCGGTACACCAGTTTGTCCTCGCTGTGGTCGAAATGCTCACGACGGCTCCCTGTGCGATCAGGACTCCACCTGTGTCAACTGTGGAGGTGCACACCCGTCGAACTCGCGCGATTGCCCCCGCTTTTTAGAGGAGAAGGCAATCCAGGAGCTTCGGGTTAAGGAACACCTGACTTTTGTAGACGCACGAAAGCGGTATCAGGAACTTCATCCAACCACCACCTTGAAGTTTTCTGCAGCTGTCCGCCAGGCTGTTCCGAAACAGGACGCCGTCGTACAGACGTGCCCCAGTTCGCCCTCTCGGGTTTCCGTGGGAGTACAAACTGGCTCACCTGACGAGCATAGTTCTACTCCACCTACAGTTCGACCACAGACTACCTCTTCTGCCGTCCAGACGCCAGCTCCGCCGCAGTCGACTAGCTCTGAGACTGCTTCGTTGCCTGTTGAACGCCATCGTTCCAGGCATAAACTCCGGGCCAGTAGTTGCACGTCCTCTGTGAAGTCCCGCTCCCGCTCTGCGAGCCGCAGGGGTTCTTCAGACTCCCGCACATCGGAGGAGTCACCGGAGGATGGTGGACCTCACATTATCGGTCCAAAGAGTGCGAAGGTGAAAAAGAAAATAAAGACCAACTACTAATTCGATTTTAGCATGGAAATAATCCAGTGGAATATTAATGGGTTCCGGGCCAGGGCTCCAGACATACAACATTTAGTTTCTCAGCGATCGCCTTCCGTCGTCTGCTTACAAGAAACCCATTTGCAGCCTAATCATGGTTTACATCTACGTAATTTTTCCGCATTTAGACATGACTCTGCAGCTGGTCGGCGGGCTAGCGGTGGTGTGGCTACGCTGGTGGCACATACCATCTCTGCTGCCAGCATACCGCTTAACACGCCGCTGCAAGCTGTAGCGGTTCGTGTACAGCTGCGGGGCCTGTGCTTTTCTGTTTGCAATGTCTATCTGCCACCGGTCAATGTCGTACAAGAACACGATCTTCGGGCTCTTCTGGTTCAGATTCCGCCACCGCTTCTATTCCTCGGCGATCTGAATGCCAAAAACACTTTATGGGGCTCCGACATTGACGATGCTCGTGGGTGCCTTATAGCAGACGTTTGTGACATGTCTGGCTTACTTCTGCTGAACACTGGTGTCCCCACATTCTTATCCTCCACTCACGGCACACATTCAGCACTAGACGTTACCTTTTGTAGCCCGGCATTAGTTCCACTGCTTGATTGGTCGGTGCTTTCCGACCTATTTGGCAGCGATCATTACCCCATTAATATTCACCTCTACCATAGTCATACTGTGCCAACACGGCATCCTCACTGGATTATTTCCAGAGCTGATTGGGGGAAATTTCACTCGCTTATTCATCTCACCGACGATGGCTTTACCACCATTGACGACATGGTGGAATATTTTACATGTTCTGTGTTGCTCGCAGCAGATTCCAGCATTCCTCGTGGATCATCTACACCACGACACTTTCCTGTGCCTTGGTGGTCTGAGGAATGCCGTTTGGCTATCAAAGCGCGTAAACGTGCTCTGCGTCTTTTTAGTTTACATCCGACCGAAGACAATTTTATAGCTTTTAAGCGTTCTCGTGCCAGAGCACGTTTTGTTCTTCGGAGTGCAAAGCGCAGATCCTGGGAAAGCTACGTCTCTTCGCTTTCACGTCGCACTTCGGCACAAAGGGTGTGGACTGCTGTTCGGCGTATGTACGGCAAGTGTCGCCGGACCATTATTCCCGCTCTTGCCGTACAAGGCTCCACCTACACCTCCGAGCAGGACATCGCCGACACCCTTGCCGATTCTTTCGCTGCTGACAGCCAAACCCGAAGTTACAGTAATGCCTTTCTAGGAATCAAGGAATCTGCGGAGCGGATAATCCTCAATTTTAACAGTGACTGCAGTGAATCGTACAACGCGCCTTTCACCGAAGAGGAGCTAGAACGTGCTTTGTCTCTCGCAAAGGACTCCTCTCCTGGCCCTGATGACATCCACCGACAAATGCTGCTTCACCTTCCACCTGCGGCTCTCTCCTTCCTGCTGAGCATTTACAACCGCATATGGCTTCAGCAGGTTTTCCCGTCTTCCTGGCGCGAGGGTATTGTCATCCCCATCCCTCGGCCCGGAAAGGACCGGACACTTCCCTCTAGCTACCGCCCTATTTGCCTGACGAGTGTTGTTTGTAAGACCTTCGAACGTATGGTTAACACTCGCTTAGTGTGGTGGCTGGAGAAGAATAACCTGCTGAGCAATGCTCAGTGCGGTTTTCGTCGTCATCGCTCCAGTGTCGACAATCTGGCACGCATGGAAGCATATATACAAAATGCCTTTCTCTTGAAGCAGCATGTCGTGGGCGTCTTCTTCGATCTGCAGAAGGCCTACGATACTACCTGGCGCTATGGTATCCTACGTACTTTACACGGTTACGGTTTACGCGGTCATTTAGCCATTCTCGTTTTAAATTTTTTAAAACTACGCCGGTTTCGTGTCCGCATTGGGAATACACTATCCCACGACAGGATCCAGGAGAACGGTGTACCCCAGGGGTCGATTCTTAGTGTAACGCTTTTCGCCGTGGCGATTGACGCTATCGCCAGTGTTGTTCGTGGGGGATTCCCGATATCGCTGTATGTTGACGACTTTGCCATCTACTACCGCTCTTTTAATCTTGAACACATCGAACGCCAACTGCAGCTGACCATATCCTCTATCGCCGAATGGGCTCATCGCACCGGCTTTCAGTTCTCCCCTACGAAAACACAGTGTCTACACTTTCATCGACTTCGTGGTGTGCATCCTCCTCCTGTTCTTTATTTGCGTGACACGCGTATTCCTTTTGTTCCGCACCTGAAGTTCTTGGGCCTACACCTCGACAGCAAACTCACATGGGAGCACCATATTCGCCATCTTCGTGCTTCCTGCAATCGTTCGCTTCGGATGCTCCGGGTGTTATCTGGGGCATCTTGGGGCGGCGATCGAACCGTCATGTTGAGGTTGTATGGCTCACTGGTCCGGTCCAAATTAGATTACGGCTGTTTTATTTATGGCGCGGCATCTGCCTCTAAACTCCGCCTTTTAGATACGATTCATCATACTGGTATCCGCCTTGCTACTGGAGCTTTCCGTACTAGTCGAATTCCGTGTCTGTATGCTGAATCTGGCGAACCTCCATTGTCTGTGCGACGCTCGGTATTGCTTTCTTCATACGTGGCACGGTTAGCAGCTCACCCTGGTCACCCGTCATTTTACTCTGTATTGCGTCCAGACCTAGCCCACCGTTATATGCGAAATAGCTCAATATCCCGCCCCAGCGGTATTCGGTTTCGTGAACTGCTCGCTACACATTCTTTGCGAATGCCTGCTGTAGAGCGGTATTGCCATGGTCGCTTTCCTCCTTGGCAACTCCACCGTGCCCAATTCGACCTCGAGCTTGCAGCCCATGCTAAAGTAACTACCCCTCACTCGGTGTTTCGTCAACTCTTCACCGAGCTCCTGGGACGTTACCCGATTTACTTTCCGGTTTTTACCGATGGTTCCCAGGTGGGTGGTGCTACAGGCTGTAGTTTTGTTTATAACAATGAGGCTCACAAGTACCGCCTTCCGGACGCCAGTTCTGTTTTTACCGCCGAGCTGTTCGCCATATTTTATTTTTTACTCTTTATCTCCAGCTCAGGACCTGGAAATTTTATGATTTGCTGTGACTCTCTGAGTGCTCTCCAGGCCTTACAGCAATTTCTCGGCACTTCAGCACTCATAATTAAAATACAGACACTCATTTCACAGTTACTGACTCACGGATACCAGTTTGTTTTTATATGGATCCCAGGCCATGTGGGTATTCCTGGTAACGAGGAGGCGGATGCGGCTGCAAAGTCTGCATGTCGTCTGCCGGGATTATCCACACGAACTCTGCCTTTTAGTGATGCGCAACGATATTTCCGGCGCCATATTTTTTCGTTCTGGCAGAAGTCGTGGGAAGAAATATCTGGCACCCAATTACGGACAATCAAAGACACAGTAACACCCTGGCCGACATCCGTCAGGGATGCGCGGCGGTCGGAGGTCATTCTCACCCGGTTGAGAATCGGTCACACTCGCGCCACACACGGTCATCTACTGCGTGGCGACCCGGCCCCTGTGTGTCAGACGTGCGGTGTACAACTGTCCGTCCCACACGTTTTGCTTGATTGTCCACGATATACTAGAGAGCGCCAGTCCCTTGGCCTGGGTTTTACTATGCGGTCAATTCTGGGCGACGACCCGGTATCGGTAGATAAGGTTCTGCGGTTCGTCACCCAAATTGGGTTTGGGAAACAAGTTTAACTTGTGTTTTAGTTTTGGTGTTTTATTCTACGGTTTTTAGACAATGAATCCCGGTTTTATTGTAGCACCGTTTGTTTTTACTTTTTAGCTGTTTTATTTTAATATTTATCGGTAAGATTTTTAACGTTTTAACTGTTTTAGATTTTCACGTTTTACCTTCTTACAAGTTTACTGCTTTTTTAGTTTCCCCTTTTTAACCGTATTAATTTGTTTCAGCCCGTAAAAATTGACCTGGGGCCCAAATGACCCAGCTGTCGACGGGCCCTTAAACTCCACACTCCACTCCACGATCCTGTGTTATTGACATATTTGCAATTTTGGCAGTGTTTATGCAACAATTTCAACGTAAATGCATTAATCAATAATTTGAGCATGAGACAGAATATTGACTAATAGAAAATTGTTCATGTAAATATTTTTTTAAGAGTGTGTAAATTTTTAATTCTTTCAATTTGAATGTATTAGGGACCTAAATTTTTTCAATATTCAAAATAGACAATGTCTTCTCAATTGTTTGAGTTCGACCAATGAGAACTGTTGCGCGGATGAATACAAAAGAATGGCGGTGTTGCGTTATACCCACGCCAAAAACTACTTTCATTAGCGTCTGTGACTTCAAAATGTAAAGACGTATAATTGTTGATGGCGTGTGAAAGTTTGAATTACATCCAAACTTCTAACCGGCATGGACGCTATCCAATTTTAAGAGTGGTTAACTAATTGCTTTGTGAAAAGAAGTGTAGATGAGCGAATAAATGTGTTTATAACAAAAGTACGTTGATTTATGCATTCCATTCCTCGACCACATCCCCTGCAGATAGGAATCGCGCCTGCTCCAGCAAACTTTACACCATTTAGCAAAAACAGTGCTCCGTTTGCTACCATATACACGCTAATATGTGTTAACCATTTTTTAGAATAAATCCCCGCCACAAATGGCGCCCAACGTGGGGCGCGAATTTGGAGTGGAATGCAAAATTGAGAGTGCGAAGTGCTAACACCAAAAGAACGCTATCTCATCGTGAAGGAGAAAGACGCCATTAGACCATCGTCTGATATCAACAAAACATCGATACACGGAGAATCAACGAGGGAAAAACACCGGAGATCATCTAGTGAAACCAACTACCCAGGAGACGTAAATAACCGGACGAAGAACCAGCAGAAAAAAAAGTAGGATCCAAAATTTTTATTTTATTTTATTTCCAGTGCATATGCTGCTGAGAAACAGCAAAGTAGTGGGACTTTCAACATTAAGTGAATTAGATAAAGGAATGGAAATGTCGCGAGAAGAGATAGAAATAGGAGTGGGGGAAGGGGCAGATAGGCCTAGTTATCAGGAAGGATTAGAAGGGGAGGAACAGGCGGAAATAAGCAAAGACCAAAGGTTAATGATGACGATGTTTGAAAGACTGGAACAAAGTTTAGGTCAGAAAATGAAACAAAATAACATAGAATTGAAACAGGATATAGAACGAAGTTTAAGTCAGAGTATAGGTCAAAAAATAGAGGGAGTGAGAGAGGACTTGGAAAATAATAAAAAAGAAATAGAACAGAAAATGGAGGAAGTGAGAAAAGACTTAGAACAGAAAATGGAATTAGGTAGACAGAATCTAGAACAGAAAATAGAATTAGGTAGACAGAACTTGGAACAGCAAATGGAATTAGGTAGACAGAACTTAGAACAGAAAATAGAATTAGGAAGACAGGAGTGTAAAGAAAATATGAAAGTAATGGAAACTAATTTAAAATTAGTTCATAAAAACTTAAATGAAACAAAGGAAGCCTTAGAAGCTAGGATAGAAATGGTAGGAGATAGGATGGGAAAGATAGAATCAGAGATGAGGGAGAATAAAATTGTGTTAGAAGAAGAAATTGCTAGATGTAGGGATGAAATAACAGAATGTAATACAAGTGTAGACTGTAAAATAACAAATGTAAAAGCAGAAATAACTGAGGGATTAAGGAAAGAGATTGAGGTTGTAAAGAAAGACATTATTAATGAAACTGTAGAACAAATAGTAGTTCCTAAAATTAAGACAATGAATGATGTGATGCTTTCACAACAGGATGCTATAAATGATATGAAACAAAGCCACTTAGAAATAAAGAATGATTTAAAATCAATTTGTGAAGAAATGAAAAAAGGGAAAGAAAATTTGGCTAATGTAAATGATGTTGTGAAGGCATTACAAAGACAAGATGATTTAGATGTAAGTAATGTACAAGATGAGAGTTACTTGAGTAATGTACAAAATGTTGACTCACCATACAGAGAAAGGGGTTCACAACCAAACAATGACACAACACATAACACATGTTACACCAACAGCATATTGCATGAAATTACACCACCTACATTTGACGAGGAGAAGGGAGACGATCCAAAACTCTTTGTTAAAGAGATGGAGGAATACTTTAAAGTGAAAAGGATACCAAACGAGCTTAGGATGATGATAGTAAAGAAAAGCTTAAAAAACAAGGCATTAGAATGGCTCAGGTTAACACTAGCTGGTCATGAGTCTTATAGCTCATTCAGAAATTTATTCCTATCAAGGTATTGGGGCCCAGCTAAACAAAACCAAACTAGGGTAGAGCTAGCGACAGGTAGATACGATCCAGCCAAAGGATTGTCATTAGTCGATTATTTCATGAAAGTAGCCAACAAAGGAAAGCTATTAGACCCCAACTTGTCGGAGGCAGAACTAATTGCCAGTATAACGAGACATTTCCCAGACACAGTGAGAACAGGATTAATTGTTGCAAGGCCGGTAGATTTTGCAGATATGATAGAACTGCTGACAGCCTTCGAAACACAAAATGGTCGACCTAATGAGCATAGACATAGGAACGGTCACCCAAACTCACCCATCCTAAACCGAAACACGGCTACGAACAACCAAAGCGTAGGAGAACATACAAATACTAGGAGTACCCATGAAAGGGGGAGAGGGGCACACCATTTCCCACAACCACATAATCATGGCGAGAGGATGGAGAACACAAGACAGCGGTACCACGACACAATACCGAGGGGTGAATCGAGGTACAGAACGCACAGGTATGATCGTGGAAGACCAGGAGATCGTACCCATCAAGTGAATCATATACGATTCTGTAGGGAATACATGAACAGCCACAGACCGTCATACGACAGAGGTTCACGCCAAAGGGGCAGAGACCAATGGTACACTAACAACACAAGACAGCAGGAAGTAGAAGAAGATGTGCCAAATAGGGCAGATACTACACAGAATACAGAAACGACAACCACCACCAACACTCAGGGAAATTACAACAACTAAGTTCGTCCCAACTGGCTGGATGACAAACAACAATATCTCAGCAACTTACAATTGACATCGACACCATGATGACTACACGAAGAGAGAGATGGAGCTATTGTATACTGGACCACTGGTCATAACAAAACAGCTGGGTGACCACACGTATGAGCTACAGAATACAAATGGCAAGTTGGTAGGAAGATACCATAAAAACAAATTGAAGCCATACAAAGAAAGGGCCAAATAGTCTTTGTCAACGAATGTGTAAGGCAGGAGTAGTAGAGATGAAGGAAGATAACAATTTTAATGGGTTACTTATAGAAAATCATGTTCAGATAAGGAATTACAACAAGAAAAAAAAAAAAAAAAAAAAAAAAATCAACATGGTCATTGGCTATATCGACCACAAAGAGCATTGTCAACAAAGACAGATGAGGACACTGATTGTCATTAAATAAATGAATCATAGCGACGGAAGATAATATGTTTTTGACATAAGGATGTCAGGGACAAAAATAAAAATGAATTGATTATGATGAAAAAGATATAATATTTCGACACAAAGATGTCGAAGGTAAATGGAGAAGAAAAATAATACAATTACAGAATAATTGTAAGTATAGAAGTTTTCTCTTATAGAAATAAGAGACAAAGAAATGACAATTAGTGAAATGAGGAAAACCATAACCAGAAAAACAATGCCCATGAATTGAGATGAATATAGCCAATGCTTAGCTCGAAGAAATGTTGAACCAAACAACAATGAATAATAACCCAATTAAGAAAATTAGTACCATTAGTAACATCAGAGTTTAAGAACCGACTCAACGACCTGCCTATACATAAGCTCATAAGACAAAGAAGGCAAAGAACTGAATAAAGTATTGCCATAAATAAGATCATAATCATTAGCTCAAAATTTGTATCCTGTTTTTCTCTCCTCATAGCAATGAATACAAGTCAAAAACCACATGAAACACTTAAATTATATTTGTGTCAATGTCAAATGTACAATAACTGAGTATGTGTTGTATAATAACTGAATATGTGTTGTATGATAACTGGATATATTGTACAATAACAGAATATGTTGAGTAATAACTAAATGCTTTATGCCAAAACTGAATGTGTATTGTGTAATAACTGAATATGTATTGCATTAAAACAGAACACATATGTATTATGATAGCAGGATATATTGTGCAATAACTGAATATGTATTGTGTAATAATTGGACATGTTGTGTAGTAATCAAATGTGTTGTACAACAACTGAATATGTACTGCATAATGACTGAAAGTGTATTGTATAATAACAACATATGTGATATGATAACTGGGTATATTGTACAATAACTGGATATGTATTGTATAATAATTGGATGCATTGTGTAGCAATCGAATATGTGAAGTTTATAAAGACATGCTGTATCATGTCAAAACAAAGGACAAAGACAAACAGTGAAGAAGACTGTAAAGAAAAAAAATATATATTGTACAAAGTGATTGAATCATAGAAGTAGGGAGAAGTATTGTGTTGTGTTTCAAGATTGTATATAAGGTGACAACTTGAAAAACAAAACAAGGGGCATATGAGACAGAATATTGACTAATAGAAAATTGTTCATGTAAATATTTTTTTAAGAGTGTGTAAATTTTTAATTCTTTCAATTTGAATGTATTAGGGACCTAAATTTTTTCAATATTCAAAATAGACAATGTCTTCTCAATTGTTTGAGTTCGACCAATGAGAACTGTTGCGCGGATGAATACAAAAGAATGGCGGTGTTGCGTTATACCCACGCCAAAAACTACTTTCATTAGCGTCTGTGACTTCAAAATGTAAAGACGTATAATTGTTGATGGCGTGTGAAAGTTTGAATTACATCCAAACTTCTAACCGGCATGGACGCTATCCAATTTTAAGAGTGGTTAACTAATTGCTTTGTGAAAAGAAGTGTAGATGAGCGAATAAATGTGTTTATAACAAAAGTACGTTGATTTATGCATTCCATTCCTCGACCACATCCCCTGCAGATAGGAATCGCGCCTGCTCCAGCAAACTTTACACCATTTAGCAAAAACAGTGCTCCGTTTGCTACCATATACACGCTAATATGTGTTAACCATTTTTTAGAATAAATCCCCGCCACAAGCATATACACATTTATTTGCTAAATATCAGTCACATAAGCGAAGTAAAACCGCTGTATTGTGCATACGGAATTTGCTCATAAATAAAAAACGAAGCTTGACCGCCAAGTAAAACTTCCAAAATCATAATCAATAAAAACTGCATCCATTGCACTATATTTCGTTCATTTTCACGAGCGGCCAATTTTGTAAACATTTACCATCACTTTGCTAGAGCACTGTCAATAAGAAATGCTGATTCCAAACATGTTTTTGACCTTGAACCAACAAACTTTGCTTAACACATTGTCAGTACGTAAGATATAATGAGCAACACTCTGATCCCAAACACTTGTACATATAAATTCGCTGGTTCAATCCTCCACTCAGCAATCATTCAGCATAACAAAACCATTGTTATCACAAAAATTGGATCAGCTTAATCCCACCTCATTATAACTGTCACAAATTTTAATGGCCCCTGGCTCAATACAAAATCCAATAATAAGCTTACGATGTTGTCTAATTAAACACACTGTTAAATAACATGTAATGCCAGTGGTATAAATATCATTTGCTCCTACAAAATGTTTTTGCACAACACGAAAAGGAATAGCAATAGTCAGTCACCATTAAATTTTGTGACTAGCACATTGACCTTATCTTTGCTATTCCTCATCCAAATTTTGTTGACTCCATCTCTCGCCGTATCTTACCAAATATTTGTACTCTAATACCCAACTTTCCCCATCTCACATAAGTATAAATTCTATCAAGTGGAATTTTGTCTTTATGTTCAATAATTCATTTTTATTTGAGCGAAGAGGTCTGAAATTTGCTGGAATGTTAAATGATACACCAATACAAAATTTGGATATTCTTTAGATTAGGTGACGCGAGCACTAGTAGTGGAGTGTAAAAAGCAATGTTGGCAGTTGTGAAAATCGTCTGCTAGTGACAGCTAGCTCATGCAGCGAAACCTAGTGGTGATTCTGAAACCACTGTTGGCGCATGCACAGTAAGTAACTTCGGACTTAGAATCTGGCTGGCAAGTGGCAAGTAACCTAATCTAAAGAAGAGTCCAAAATTCCACTCTCGCATAATCTCTCACATAACCTCACCTATCTGACTTCCTGCTACGGGTTAACTTGTAGCATTGCAAACAAAAGAAATAAATAGCTACCTAGAAAGTAGTACAAATGTAGATAATGGGATAGAAACCTTAGGTTTCTTTTTTTAAAACAACCCTAATGTATAACATACACATTGCTCAAATGTACAACATAGAGAATAAAATGTATGTGGTATATTGTTCAACATCTTGCAGAATCTGTAACGTAAAAGCTTGTGCAGGTGACACTTGCCACCCAAAAGCACACAGGAGAATAAAACCAGCTACACACAATATAACAGTAGCTACAGAACTGAAAGAAAGCAGTGTTGCTGTTTATGCGTTCCTTGTAAAGTGCAGGAGCCCACATACCTGTAAGTCTGTTCCGAGAACTACAGCAATTAGCAATTAAAACAAATATGCTGGGTGACACCCGTCACCCACGCGAGGAGCCAAGGGTTAAATCAAAGGTACTGCTAGTTAAGTGGGCAACATGCCAAACCCTTTCATACATTCATTGCTGTGCTTTAGCAAGGGCTAACAAATGAACGTAACGTAAAGTTTCCTTGCAAAAATTCCCCACATTTCTTCACAATTGCACAAGCAAAATCTAACATCTTTAATTCTTTCTTCCTCATCCTACTGTAACCTTGAAATAAGTCTAACTTACTCTTGCTTCTAACAAGGGACACCTTTGACCTTGAACGTTTGAAGCCGCATGAGGGTATGCTTGGAGTGGCAAGCTATCATAAACAAAACAGCGGTGAGTGTCATTTCCATGCAAAACTACGCACTTGTCTGCTAGTGCCACTAGATGGTCGTTTAGTGTAGCTGCACTAACCAGTGTTGGTCTGGGTGGCTCAGTTTGTTAGACGCTGGTCTACTGATCCCAAGGTCGCGGGTTCAAACCCGGCCTAGGCCGATGGTTTTTAAGTGTGCTTAAAAATGACAGCTCCATGTCAGTAGATTTACTGGCATGTAAAAGAACTCCTGCGGGACAAAATTGCGGCACACCGGCGACGCTGATGTGATCCTGGCAATTGACAGCGTCGTTAAACAACAAAATATTTATTTGCACTAACCGGTGCTCCAGTTGCATGCGTGGTATAGCTGCAGTATGTATTTGCCTATTGCAATGTTCACAAGCGAGTATACTGTGTAAACTGTATACAGTGCAGTGATATCGTGAAGAGAATTAATCCTACGCATGTGGTCCAAATATTAGGGACCAATTTGTGACGTGCTGAATATTGAAATGACATCGGGGCCAAGGATATGGAGTTTGCAGATATATTATATAACAATAATTCAGAAATATAATGGCGATGACACAGAAATACACGACGTTACGGTGGGTAAATATACAGATTTTGAAGGACAGGGGGAACCTGAACCTGAAGGTGGCTCTTTAAGCAGTACACAACATCCATCTTCAGAGCAACAGGAACAGTCAACTCAAAGTGAGTACGAAATCTCTCCACCAAAAACAATGAGGTCCAGTGTATTAAAAGATATTGATGACAGCGTACTAGAGAACATTTATGAAGACTATTAGAATCATGGCTTCAATTCCTATAGGAAACTAATGAAGTGCTATAAGTGCATTAAAAGTAAATGAAATTTCACATTGTCTAGGAAACGGGGAGCAGGTGCTCGTTTCAAAGGAAACAGACTGTTGCAATTACAAATTATAAAATAGAATGTAATAGCGCAATTTGATGGTGCAAGGAGGTATGTATCCACAGTTCACTAATCTACAGATGTGGGCACTAGAAGGGGCTAAAATGGTTAGCCTGGACAATTTCAAAGCTCCCATCTCCTTTATCGACCAGCATTTTATCCAGGCATATTACTACATTTGTCACACGTAAGAACATAGATGATAATATTATACATCAGAAGGCACAACAAGTTGTGGAGAAAGGTAATGTGACCACAGTCAATTCCATTATGAAATGTCTTAAGCATCAACACTGCCCTACAGAGGAGAGAAAACTGCAGGTATTGTGTTGCACAGCTACACATTTGATGTGGCTTTATCAATGGCAGGCAGACCAACAAACAAGTTGTACATCCATTTTCAAGAGACACAAGGCACTTTTGGTCCAAATATTTTAAAGAAACTTGGAACAACCTGTCCACGAAACATTCATGTGGAGGCAAGCAAAAGTGGAAAAATGACTAAAGAACACATGAAACATTTTCTAACTTCAGTCCTTGGCAAACATATTACAAATGAAAAGAGTCTATTGTGTGATTGCTGGTCAGGTCATACAGATCGTACCCTTCTAGATGCAAGTTTTCCAAACAAAGTTGTTGCGTAGAAGATATTGCCAGCGAAAACAACAAAATATGCCAACCCCTTGATGTTTACTTTTGGCAATATAAAGTCTATATCAGAAGGATTACTGATTTTGTAAGTCTACAATGTGCCAAACCACAAGTGAAGGTGCATCATCATTATTCTTTGAAACTTCTGTGATTTACAATCAATTTGCTGCACCTACGTATAAGTGATGTTGCAATATGCTTGGCAAAAGCAGGTTATGACATTGACACACCAACATCATTTGTATGAAAATGACGCACACCACTGTATTATTTACGAGTGCTTGTTGTTCTGGGTATGTTTTCATTCGGTTCTGATTGTTCGAGGTCAAAGGTGTCTCTTGTAAGTATTCTCCCTCAATTGGATGGTAAACCTGCAATCTGTATCTGCTATGTTCAACAATCGCATCCAATTGAATATGCTCTGCATAGTTCTATCTCCAATGTTGAGCTTCTTTGTCTGATGTGGCGCCATATCCCCTCTCTCACTCACACCTGATCTCTCCTTCCTTCTCCTACTTTACTCTTCCCTTAACTCTGTTGGTCGCTAGGAGCCAGGGAGACCCTTAGGTTTATTTAAAAATCATAGTTCTTGTACGAATGCATTTACGTAATTGACTGACTGGGACATGTATGTGACACCTTACTCGACTGTTAGCTGAAGTGACAACCTTATCTATTTTTCTAGTTGCAAGAATTAATAATCAGTAGTTGTATGCTTTAGAGGTCAGCCAGGCCTTGAGCACCTGCTCTCGTTACACGTTGCGCTGATGCATTTTTCCTGGTTAGCTGTATAATATTGCTTTGCCATAGCAAAACGTTAGTGCTTCGTGATGGACACGAGTAAAAGGTATGATCTACAAAATCCCATTGTCTACTTTGCTATGATGATGCCTTACCCATAGATGACAATTTGTACGAATCAGATGATTCTGAATATAAACTAGAAACGAGCTCTTTAGATTAAAAAAAGTGATCATAAAGAAGCGGAAGATGATGAGAGCAACCTTTCTGGTGATAATGTGTATTTTATAGGTGACATCATATGCTTATTGAAAGTTTATTATTACCATCATCATCAGTGTAGTTTTTTACCATTTACTGAATATTACAAGTATTAATTCTAGGGCTATTTTCCTTGTAAATCAAAACAAATATGCCACAAGGTAGGAGTATTTGAAAACACTATCTCTAGCTATACTATCGCAACAGCTACAAAGAACAGCAATGCTGTGAAAGGTCTTCTGACAAAATATAAGCCTGAATAACCTACAGATGACTTCTCAAATACCACCAAGCTTATTGAACAGGAAACAATATGAACTCTGTAACAAAGGCAAAAAGAACTGCAAAACTAAACATGTGGTAAATGCAACACTCCCCTCTGTTTGAGCAGACATGTCAAAATTATTTGTGATAGTTGCTTACGGAAAACACAGAAAAGTATTATATTATTCTGAGTAACTGAAGAATTCAAATTACAAGTTACGTATCTGAAAGTTGTAATTTATTTTCTTTGTATTTATTGCATTTGGGCTCTTCTTTAGAAAGAGTCCCGTAGCACTTGCTGGCCAAACTCAAACCATACAGATATATCGCTAGCGCGACTCCATACTATTGTTGTGTGCATTATTGTGTAACACCGTCATTGCCTTGTGACTGGGTCCACGAAATGTTGGCTTGTTTTACTTTTTTTATTTTCGAGTGGAGAAAAAATCTATTTATGGAGCCCCATGCGCTGGGATGGCACAGATGGGGGACTGTAGGCTTCGCCCTAGGGCACTACCCACTAAAAAACTACTGGAAGCGCTGAATTAACACTACTTTTTGTTATGGGGTGTAGCACGGCATCACATTCCCTGCATAGCATTCAGATTCTCAGCAGGCCCTCCTTGTAAAGCAATTGTATACATTCTTCCTCATTATAACACAAAGGTGCTAAATCTACTATGCTAATGAAGTGATTCATTGCACCCTCACAACTTGCTTCTAACAGGTTCACTACCATACTGCTGGGTCCTGCTAAAACATTCAAATTTAAGATTGGCAACAAATTAATGGAGAAATAGTGCTGTTGGCAGCGCTGAATTAACACAGCAACTTCGGCAACTTTCGTAAGAATTCGCTCACACTGCCGAGTGGGACTTAGACGAAACTCTCACAGGACTCTCTCTAAAGAATATCCACATTTTGTATTTCAATCTTGATTTCTTCTTTGTTTTCTCTTTTCACTTCATTCCTCTCATTTGTCAATCTTTCTTCCATGCCCTGCAAGTGAATTACAGCCTGCCCCACTTCCGTAATCGTCATTAGCCCAGGCCCAGGATTAACCTTCACTACTCCAATAATTAGTAACATGCCTATTACTGACACTGCAGCAAAGATATTCTCCATACTGTCCTTTGTTGTTACATTCCACTTCCAATCATATAGGCCTCTAAGTTGATCCCCATTGTCACTTAGGCCACTATTGAACTTTTATTAGCACCTCCCAAGAAACACAAACTCCTTCCCTTATGCTTGGCACCCCCCTTAAAGTATTACACAATCTTATGCCTAATACTCCAGAGTTGTTCAGTAATTTAGAAACTCTGTGACATGGCATGTTAATAAGGTTATTATTTATAGAATTGTATTATGTATATCTTTATTGCACATCGTTTAGATGATTATTTACTTAAATGAGTATGATACAAATGTTTAAGCTTGTTATGCTCATTCCTTTTAATTTGATCAAGAGGGTTTGCAGGTATGCAGGCTTACACGGCTGTCGTCCATGTGAAGATCTCTGGCTTCCAGTATGGGCTGCGTTGTAGTGTACTTCTGTTTCTGCCAACGTTTCACTGCTCCTGCGTTCAGCCTGTTCCCTGGGCTGCTGATACCACAAGCCTCCCTGCACCGATATACGTTCATGGGATACGTCTCCTCCCTTCCCATTGGTTGATGGTGCACCAACCACGTCTTGTTCTGGTAGTGAGACTTTCCCTGCCAAGTGTCCTCTCCCATTGGCTAATGATCTACCAACCACATCTCCGTTCTGTCAACAAGGCCTTCCACACTGAATTACGAAGCTTTCCTCCATCTCGGTTTAACTTCCTCTTTTCTTTAAAAATTTCTGTGCCTTCACATACCACTTTATGCAAGAAGTGCTTGCATATTGCCAAGATTTTGATGTCACTTTAGGTGACACACCTTATAGATTTTGATGACACCAAAATCCTAGCAATATGCGATTGCTTCACGCATAGAGCAGTATGGGAAAGCATCGACATTTTTAAAGAAAAAAGAAAGTTAAACCGAGACAGAGGAAAACCTCTTAATACGGTGTGGAAAGCCTTGCGGGCAGAACAAAGTGTGGTTGGCAGATCATCAGCCAATGGGAAAGAAAGAGATATGTCCTGTGAACGTCATGTGGCATCAGGTTACAGGACATCAAGGTTGGTGATGCAGATCAGTGAGAGTGATTAGTTAAGTACCAGAAGTTAACATCAACAATGGGCGGAGAAGAAGCATTTGCTCCTAATTGGCTCTTGGCTGTTTCAGTGTAAATAGCTCAAAATAAAAAGTGTGGTGTTATTGTGAAAGTGCAAAGTGACAAGTGCAGGATTACAAGGACCAACTCTCAGAAGTGGACCCAAGGAATCTCAATTTCAGAAACCATGTTGTCTAGATGGCATTCTGCTCCAAGAGCATGATGTTAGGAAGGGCAGCTTGTCTCTTGAAGATGAAAGCTGGAGTATGAGCACACAGTGCGTCCCAAGCCAAGTGCTTGGTTCCGGCATTAATTGTGGCACCACAAGCAAGAAGGAACATGGTGGCTGCAGCAGCAGATCTAGCCAATTCCAGCCATGAGGAGAGACTGAACGAAGTTGGTGGCAGCCCTGTTGATTATATAACTGGAGGGCAGGGCCAACTCAGGCTTACTCCAGCCCTCTGGAGTGCCACAGCCAGACAAGCCCATGCTGACAGCCGTGGATCCCGACGGGAAAGCACACCTCCAAAAACCTGAAATGGATGTCTGCAAGCTGTGAGGGGGTCTACTCTCCGAAGTGGACACAAGGAATCCCAATTTCAGAAACCATGTTGTCTAGATGGCATTCTGCTCCAAGAGCATGGTGTTAAGAACAGCTTGTCTCTGAAGATGAAAGCTGGAGTATGAGCACACAGTGCGTCCCAAGCCAAGCGCTTGGTTCCGGCATTAATTGTGGCACTACAAGCAAGAAGGAACATGGCAGCTCCAGCAGCAGATCTTGCCAGTTCCAGCCGTGAGGAAAGACTGAACGAAGTTGGTGGCAGCCCTGTTGGTTATATAACTGGAGGGCAGGGCCAACTCAGGCTTACTCCAACCCTCTGGAGTGCCACAGCCAGATATGCCCATGCTGACAGCCGTGGATCCCGAAGGGAAGGCACACCTCCAAAAACCTAAAATGGATGTCCGCAAGATGTGAGAGGGTCAACTCTCAGAAGTGGACCCAAGGAATCCCAATTTCAGAAACCATGTTGTCTAGATGGCATTCTGCTCCAAGAGCATGGTGTTAGGAAGAACAGCTTGTCTGAAGATGAAAGCTGGAGTATGAGCACACAGTGCGTCCCAAGCCAAGCGCTTGGTTCCGGCATTAATTGTGGCACTACAAGCAAGAAGGAACATGGCAGCTCCAGCAGCAGATCTTGCCAGTTCCAGCCGTGAGGAAAGACTGAACGAAGCTGGTGGCATCCCTGTTGGTTATATAACTGGAGGGCAGGGCCAACTCAGGCTTACTCCAACCCTCTGGAGTGCCACAGCCAGACATGCCCATGCTGACAGCCGTGGATCCCGAAGGGAAGGCACACCTCCAAAAACCTAAAATGGATGTCCGCAAGCTGTGAGAGGGTCAACTCTCAGAAGTGGACCCAAGGAATCCCAATTTCAGAAACCATGTTGTCTAGATGGCATTCTGCTCCAAGAGCATGGTGTTAGGAAGAACAGCTTGTCTGAAGATGAAAGCTGGAGTATGAGCACACAGTGCGTCCCAAGCCAAGCGCTTGGTTCCGGCATTAATTATGGCACTACAAGCAAGAAGGAACATGGCAGCTCCAGCAGCAGATCTTGCCAGTTCCAGCCGTGAGAAAAGACTGAACGAAGCTGGTGGCATCCCTGTTGGTTATATAACTGGAGGGCAGGGCTAACTCAGGCTTACTCCAACCCTCTGGAGTGCCACAGCCAGACATGCCCATGCTGACAGCCGTGGATCCCGAAGGGAAGGCACACCTCCAAAAACCTAAAATGGATGTCTGCAAGCTGTGAGAGGGTCAACTCTCAGAAGTGGACCCAAGGAATCCCAATTTCAGAAACCATGTTGTCTAGATGGCATTCTGCTCCAAGAGCATGGTGTTAGGAAGAACAGCTTGTCTGAAGATGAAAGCTGGAGTATGAGCACACAGTGCGTCCCAAGCCAAGCGCTTGGTTCCGGCATTAATTGTGGCACTACAAGCAAGAAGGAACATGGCAGCTCCAGCAGCAGATCTTGCCAGTTCCAGCCGTGGGGAAAGACTGAACGAAGTTGGTGGCATCCCTGTTGGTTATATAACTGGAGGGCAGGGCCAACTGAGGCTTACTCCAACCCTCTGGAGTGCCACAGCCAGACACGCCCATGCTGACAGCCGTGGATCCCGAAGGGAAGGCACACCTCCAAAAACCTAAAATGGATGTCCGCAAGCTGTGAGAGGGTCAACTCTCAGAAGTGGACCCAAGGAATCCCAATTTCAGAAACCATGTTGTCTAGATGGCATTCTGCTCCAAGAGCATGGTGTTAGGAGGAACAGCTTGTCTGAAGATGAAAGCTGGAGTATGAGCACACAGTGCGTCCCAAGCCAAGGGCTTGGTTCCGGCATTAATTGTGGCACTACAAGCAAGAAGGAACATGGCAACTGCAGCAGCAAATCATGCCAGTTCCATCTGTGAGGAGAGACTGAATGAAGCTGGTGGCCCAATTGGTTATATAAGTGCAGAGGGCATGGTAAAGTCAGGCTTACTCCAACCCTCGAGTGCCATTGACTATACTGCCAGACAAGCCCATGGTGATAGCTGTGTATCCCAATGAGAAGGCACACCTCCAAAAACCTGAAAAGGAAGTCTGCAAGCTGCGAGAGGACCTACTCTCCGAAGCAGACCCCAGGAATGTCAATTTCAGAAATAATGTTTTCCAAGAGCATGGTGTAACAAGAGGCAGCCTATCTCTCAAGACGAAAGCTGTAGTATCGCACCAGACAAAAACATTGGCTGCAGCAGCAGATCTTGCCAGTTCCAGCCGTGAGGAAAGACTGAACGAAGCTGGTGGCATCCCTGTTGGTTATATAACTGGAGGGCAGGGCCAACTCAGGCTTACTCCAACCCTCTGGAGTGCCACAGCCAGACACGCCCATGCTGACAGCCGTGGATCCCGAAAGGAAGGCACACCTCCAAAAACCTAAAATGGATGTCCGCAAGCTGTGAGAGAGTCAACTCTCAGAAGTGGACCCAAGGAATCCCAATTTCAGAAACCATGTTGTCTAGATGGCATTCTGCTCCAAGAGCATGGTGTTAGGAGGAACAGCTTGTCTGAAGATGAAAGCTGGAGTATGAGCACACAGTGCGTCCCAAGCCAAGGGCTTGGTTCCGGCATTAATTGTGGCACTACAAGCAAGAAGGAACATGGCAACTGCAGCAGCAAATCATGCCAGTTCCATCTGTGAGGAGAGACTGAATGAAGCTGGTGGCCCAATTGGTTATATAAGTGCAGAGGGCATGGTAAAGTCAGGCTTACTCCAACCCTCGAGTGCCATTGACTATACTGCCAGACAAGCCCATGGTGATAGCTGTGTATCCCAATGAGAAGGCACACCTCCAAAAACCTGAAAAGGAAGTCTGCAAGCTGCGAGAGGACCTACTCTCCGAAGCAGACCCCAGGAATGTCAATTTCAGAAATAATGTTTTCCAAGAGCATGGTGTAACAAGAGGCAGCCTATCTCTCAAGACGAAAGCTGTAGTATCGCACCAGACAAAAACATTGGCTGCAGCAGCAGATCTTGCCAGTTCCAGCCGTGAGGAAAGACTGAACGAAGCTGGTGGCATCCCTGTTGGTTATATAACTGGAGGGCAGGGCCAACTCAGGCTTACTCCAACCCTCTGGAGTGCCACAGCCAGACACGCCCATGCTGACAGCCGTGGATCCCGAAGGGAAGGCACACCTCCAAAAACCTAAAATGGATGTCCGCAAGCTGTGAGAGGGTCAACTCTCAGAAGTGGACCCAAGGAATCCCAATTTCAGAAACCATGTTGTCTAGATGGCATTCTGCTCCAAGAGCATGGTGTTAGGAGGAACAGCTTGTCTGAAGATGAAAGCTGGAGTATGAGCACACAGTGCGTCCCAAGCCAAGGGCTTGGTTCCGGCATTAATTGTGGCACTACAAGCAAGAAGGAACATGGCAACTGCAGCAGCAAATCATGCCAGTTCCATCTGTGAGGAGAGACTGAATGAAGCTGGTGGCCCAATTGGTTATATAAGTGCAGAGGGCATGGTAAAGTCAGGCTTACTCCAACCCTCGAGTGCCATTGACTATACTGCCAGACAAGCCCATGGTGATAGCTGTGTATCCCAATGAGAAGGCACACCTCCAAAAACCTGAAAAGGAAGTCTGCAAGCTGCGAGAGGACCTACTCTCCGAAGCAGACCCCAGGAATGTCAATTTCAGAAATAATGTTTTCCAAGAGCATGGTGTAACAAGAGGCAGCCTATCTCTCAAGACGAAAGCTGTAGTATCGCACCAGACAAAAACATTGGCTGCAGCAGCAGATCTTGCCAGTTCCAGCCGTGAGGAAAGACTGAACGAAGCTGGTGGCATCCCTGTTGGTTATATAACTGGAGGGCAGGGCCAACTCAGGCTTACTCCAACCCTCTGGAGTGCCACAGCCAGACACGCCCATGCTGACAGCCGTGGATCCCGAAGGGAAGGCACACCTCCAAAAACCTAAAATGGATGTCCGCAAGCTGTGAGAGGGTCAACTCTCAGAAGTGGACCCAAGGAATCCCAATTTCAGAAACCATGTTGTCTAGATGGCATTCTGCTCCAAGAGCATGGTGTTAGGAGGAACAGCTTGTCTGAAGATGAAAGCTGGAGTATGAGCACACAGTGCGTCCCAAGCCAAGGGCTTGGTTCCGGCATTAATTGTGGCACTACAAGCAAGAAGGAACATGGCAACTGCAGCAGCAAATCATGCCAGTTCCATCTGTGAGGAGAGACTGAATGAAGCTGGTGGCCCAATTGGTTATATAAGTGCAGAGGGCATGGTAAAGTCAGGCTTACTCCAACCCTCGAGTGCCATTGACTATACTGCCAGACAAGCCCATGGTGATAGCTGTGTATCCCAATGAGAAGGCACACCTCCAAAAACCTGAAAAGGAAGTCTGCAAGCTGCGAGAGGACCTACTCTCCGAAGCAGACCCCAGGAATGTCAATTTCAGAAATAATGTTTTCCAAGAGCATGGTGTAACAAGAGGCAGCCTATCTCTCAAGACGAAAGCTGTAGTATCGCACCAGACAAAAACATTGGCTGCAGCAGCAGATCTTGCCAGTTCCAGCCGTGAGGAAAGACTGAACGAAGCTGGTGGCATCCCTGTTGGTTATATAACTGGAGGGCAGGGCCAACTCAGGCTTACTCCAACCCTCTGGAGTGCCACAGCCAGACATGCCCATGCTGACAGCTGTGGATCCCGAAGGGAAGGCACACCTCCAAAAACCTAAAATGGATGTCCGCAAGCTGTGAGAGGGTCAACTCTCAGAAGTGGACCCAAGGAATCCCAATTTCAGAAACCATGTTGTCTAGATGGCATTCTGCTCTAAGAGCATGGTGTTAGGAGGAACAGCTTGTCTGAAGATGAAAGCTGGAGTATGAGCACACAGTGCGTCCCAAGCCAAGGGCTTGGTTCCGGCATTAATTGTGGCACCACAAGCAAGAAGGAACATGGCAACTGCAGCAGCAAATCATGCCAGTTCCATCTGTGAGGAGAGACTGAATGAAGCTGGTGGCCCAATTGGTTATATAAGTGCAGAGGGCATGGTAAAGTCAGGCTTACTCCAACCCTCGAGTGCCATTGACTATACTGCCAGACAAGCCCATGGTGATAGCTGTGTATCCCAATGAGAAGGCACACCTCCAAAAACCTGAAAAGGAAGTCTGCAAGCTGCGAGAGGACCTACTCTCCGAAGCAGACCCCAGGAATGTCAATTTCAGAAATAATGTTTTCCAAGAGCATGGTGTAACAAGAGGCAGCCTATCTCTCAAGACGAAAGCTGTAGTATCGCACCAGACAAAAACATTGGCTGCAGCAGCAGATCTTGCCAGTTCGAGCCGTGAGGACAAACTGAACGAAGCTGGCAGCCCAGTCAGCTATATAACTGTGTAGGGCAGGGTCAACTGCGGCTTAGTCCAACCCATTGGAGTGCCATTTGCTACGCAGCCAGACAAGCCCATGCTGACAGCCATGGATCCTGCCAAGGAGGCACACCTCCAAAAACCTGAAAAGGAAGTCTGCAAGCTGCAAAAGGACCTACTCTCCGAAATGGACCCGAGGAATCCTAATTTCAGAAATTATATTCTCCAAGAGCATGGCATTAACAAGGGGCAGTTTGTCTCTTCAATATGAAAGCTGAAGTATCAGCACCAGACAAAAACGCCAACTTCACCTGGGCAGTGGGCAAAATAGTGATAAGGACACTGAACAGAGGCCCAAAGCCTGGGAGGCACACCTTTGCATTAACTGCAGGGAGGCCTGTCCTGCCAGCTGGGGGTGTGAACATTTGTGCATGAACGCCACCACCGTCAACTGGCTTCACTTGCCACGACAACCCGAGTGTTCCACCAGGCCAAAGCCGATTACACCACCTTTTGGCCCACCTATACAACATTCCTCCTCCAAGGGGTCATCATCTGACCTTGGAGGTCTTTCCAAAATAGCAGCAGAATCAGCATTCTTGGATGGACTCCATTCTCCTAAACTCTTCCTCATTTCGGACTATATTTAACCTATAAATTAAACTATTAAAAACAGAAAATTTGTGTGACAAAGGATTAAAATTGTAATTTTTATGTAATTGTCAGTATGAGTAGATTTTCTAGAAATGACAAAATTCAATTTATTGTTATGTTTTATTTCATTAAATCTAGGAACAGAAGGCAGCCATTAGTTTCAGTTTCCAAAGTGAATTTGACAGCTTTATCTTGTAAATTTAAAAGTTTTAAGGCATCATTTATATTTTCCTCGGGAACAAGAGCAAACATATAATCTGCATATCTATACCATTTTAAAAATTAAAGGAAATGCTCTAGTGATTTGTATTTTAAAAAAGCTCAGCAAGATTAGCAAGAAATGGTGAAAGTGGATCGCCCATTCCTAAGCCAGAAGTTTGTGGACATTAAAAATGAAAACATTTTGATCAAAACAAAGATTGGTAAGCTTAAGAAATTCCTCTATTAATTCATTTAAATCTATGGAACTTAACCATTTTTACTTTCTCTACTGTATTTAGTAAAGTAGAGGAAGTATTGTATTCCACCCACAAATTTCATGTCGAGATTTCACTGGAAGTATATGTTTTGAGGCCCCCTGAATCCAATAAAGGCATTTTTAGAAAAAGGTCTGCGTGTGTCTGTCAGTCTGTGGACAGCATAACTCAAAAATGAAAAGCCGGCTAAAAACCAAAGTTGGTATTTAAGTTTAATATCTTTCAAGGATGCGACATGAAAATTTTGAAGAAAATTGCTTGACCTTAAACAACCCTTTACATGGAAAATTTTGACTTTCTTGAAAATGGCTCTAACGATTTTAAATCTTACTGTACAAAAAATGTAGATCTTGCTAAAACATAATTTATGTTTGAACAAATTTGTTTAACCATTTTTTCAAGAACATCAAAAGCTTTTCCTTAGGAATGCTAGGGAAATAAGCAGTTAACGCCAACAGAAACAAGTTTATTGTTGCCAGACAATACTATGTTACTAATCTTTTTTGCCAATTCAACATAATTTAGCACAGAGTACAATCATGTTATCAACACTGGTAATTAATGGTTTCAGTAGAGATTTTATACATAAAAAATAGAGAATTTTGAACATCAGAAGGTTGTTCAAGAATTTCGTACCCTAAAGAAAATAAAAGATGATTGTATTTTTAAAACGTTTACTTACCAATCCTTTAGGCCAATAAAAACATTACAATTTTTGAGACAGTATTTGTATATGCATTTCCAATAGTGAACAATTTAAATGTGAACTTCAGTTTAATGTATGTTTGACTCTGTTTAGAATCATTCTTGTATCACCAGGAAGATTGTCAATTTGTTATTAAGAGTATATTGTAATTGTATTTATGTAACTGAGAGTTGTGTTATATATGTATTTGGTCAAACATTTTAAAGAGACAAATTATAATGGTACTCTTAGCAAGTTTGAGACTGATAATTCTTAAAATATGAAGGCACAGAAATGCAACAAAGCATATTATACGAATGCAGTACCCTAGCATTGTGGGGATGTTGAATTCTCTCTTGGTCTGATGACTTCAATGAACGTATGTTGTACTATACTGAAAGGATTATTAAGTGTTTGAGATACTCCCGGACCAAGGTTTTGTTGCAAAGAAGTAATTCTTTTAGTGTTTCTGTGAAAATTTCAATACACTATCTAAACTGAGATAGTACTGTTGAAAGTGGGGAGAGACAGAAGATACATTGTGTATTGTGGGAAAACTCACTAAATATTATGATGCACAATCTCAAGCTCGCTAGAAAGTTCGGGTATCTTGCTAAAAATGAGCAATTGTGAGTTACCATACAAGTGTATAAAGTATGATGACTGAATTAAAGCATCAGATTCAGAATTGAATTTGTCTTATTTGTGTACCACACCGGAGATAAGGAGAGACTACTTGCTCATTGCTCCTGCCGACTGACTGACGCTAACTTGTCCTACTAACCCAAAAACCCGAAGAACATCCTATAACTTTGGTTCCTCAAAATAAATTTAATATAAAAAAATATGCTACATTTTTCTGAAAAGGATATAATCCCAAATTATAAAGAATATGGCATTTATCAGTTTAGCTGTTTGGATTCTGACAGGGTTTATATTGGTAAAGTCAAATGTCATTTGGAAACCAGAATAAAGGAACATTTATACTCGACCATGTACCTAATTTTATAGTTGAAATATTGTAAAATGTACACTCACCAGGGACAGTGACCTACATATTGTATTGCTAAACGATTGATTTGCTTCCAGCATGTCACAGCTGCATGATGAAAATGATAACCTTTGATATGTCATGTTGAAAAATAGAACTCAAACTGAATATATCGGTTTTGAGATGAAACTTTATTCCATATATAAGTTATTTATTGTACAATTAGTGAAATTAATTTGCTGGACTGTGTTTAGTGCAATATTCTTGTAAGTTGATGTTGTATCAAGGTTAATTTGTCTTTTGTGTAAGTTGCATCTCACTGTCACTAGTGTCTAGTGTTTTAGTGTTTTCTAAACTCCGCACTAGTTGTGTTTAAAGAATTAATTGATATTATGCTTTGCCATTGCTGCATGGGAATTCTCTGATTGGTAGAATACCTGTACTTTAATGAAAATTGAATTGTGTGATTGGATGAAGACTAGTCCTTTAATGAAAGTTTGAACTTAAGGAGGTCCATTAAAGGATCACTATCAGACTTTTAATTAATAAATTTGGGTATGGTCGAGCATAAAATCATTTAATTCATGGAGACTGGGTACTTCTCACCAGACTTCGTATTGCACATCCTCCTTGCAAAGGTTTTCCAGTCTAGACATAAGCACTGTCATTCCATCCAAACAGTTGAGAGTGTAATTTCTTCAGTGTAGCATCCCTGCTGATCTCTCAGTGGCCTGCAGGATCCAAATGTCTGGCATAATATAGCAAAGTTTACAACACTAGTCAATTTATATCATGTTATCAGTAGGCTTTGAGCGATAGTGAAATCTTTTAAAGCTTTCAAATTCCATTCGCTTTGCACGGTTAACATATAAAAAAGTTGAATAATGATGTTTCACTTAAGTTCTCCAAACCTCACACAAATAGCAAGGCATATCTCCGAAATAGTGCACTCTATAAAAAAAATTTTATTTAGACATATGTTGTGTGTTTTAGGAAGATGTATTTTTTTTTTTGTATAGTAAGATTTGGCCTGGCTTCTGAAGCCTAGAGTTCAGGTTCATATTCCAGCTGGGAGGGGAAATTTTCCTTTCATGTGCATTATTTCTTAACCTACTTAAAGTGTTGGAACCAAGCGAAATGGTACTAATTTTCTAAAGTGAGAATAGTGTGAATGAAACTTCCTAATCATTATTGAAGCATTTCATCTATTTTTTTCAAGCAGTGAGAATTATGTGTTCTTTTTTATATAAGCTTTAGGCTTATTTTTCTCCTCCATTAAACACTGGACCAAAAGGTATTAAAATGTATAACTTAAGAAAGAAACAAAAAAAAAGTAAGTTTGTTCTAATGCATTCCATGTTGAGTGGAAGAGAAAATAACTACACGGTTCATTTTTATTCAGTTTAATTCTCTATATAGGTTAATAAAATGTGTAAAACTGCACATGGAAATAAGTCAAAACAATGTGAAAGCTGTCAGGCTGACAACTTGCCACAAAGGTAAGAAACCCTACTGTACTATCTGTCCCCTTTCAAACACATGGTATGCTTTCTCAATTTTATAATTATCTAAACAAAGTGAAACTCTAAAATAAGAGATTCAGTGCTATTGGCATTTCACTGTAGTATATTTACTAAATAACCTCTAGAATGACTAAGAAATTGACAAATCATGAGACATTACTCTCACCATCGTTCAGTTCTTCAGCATATCCCTGCCTCACCAACTCCTTACCGATGCTGACCTCTTCAGAACCATTCTTGCCATACAGCTCCACGGCTGGGATGGGACAGCCTTCTCGTTGACCTCTATCACGCTGTTTGTAAGACTTTATTTTTATCATAATCACCTTCCATTGTTCACAGTGAGAAAGTTTATCAAACATTTCTGTTGCCTCTTCAGACCGCACGTTATTCTTAGGTTTTACATGTGCTAAAGTGCACTCAATAGCATGATGTCTAACCATTAGAAAATCAGATCGGAGAGAAAATACTTGTTCCTTTAATAACTGGACTGAGTCCCCATAATCCACATAGTAAGTCACTAGCTGGACATTTCCAACATTCTGCTCCATGTTTGTGATCTTGGCTCTGTACCACTTGCCATCATTACCAAAAGGGGCAACTACCATTTGATCCACATAGGGTTCTGTGATGATATGAAGCTTGCGGTTTTCTTCCTTGCTGTAGAACTGTGTCATCTGCTCTATCAACTGATCTAGATCCACGGTTCCTAGGACAAACACCTGCATCCAAAAGTGACCTGGATTTTCAATCGCTGAAATGTAAACCTTCATGAAATTTTGTCTTTCATTGGCCAATCCTTGGTCATCATTTTCACTTTGACTGTCTGCTGAAGTATTCCTGGTTGTTCTCCTGGGGTACCGTCTTTGTTCACCTTCCTCTATCCTTCGCCTCATTTCCAAGTCTTCATTAACCTTCTCCTCGATCATAAGTTTTGCCAGCTCTCTTTGCTCAGCTGTGCCTATGATTGTCACTTTAAGCGAAGCAGGCTCATCTCCTGACTTTCCTACTGTAACTTTGGCATTTGATGCGCATGTAATTGATCTAATGTTCATCCCACCCCTTCCAATTATCCTTCCACCAGCTTCATGTGGAACTCGCATTTCACAAGTTTCTACTATTGGTTCATTTCTCACAACACTTTCTATCAGACATTTGGCGAGCTGCGCCGTTTCTGGTGTACCTCTTATGAAGCACATCCTAAACTCGTGCTTTTCGTTTTCATCTTCATCTTCGAAATAAATTTTTGTGTTCGTCATATTCTGAATGTCGTGTATTTTGCTTCCACCCCTGCCAATCACGGCTAATACACGTTCTTGCGGTACAGGATGACTCACCGTACATTTATTTCGAGATCTACGTCCTTCTCTTCTGATGAAGCCATCGTCATTCCGTTTATAAAACAGATACAACAGTAAAGCTGCTGAGACTCCCGCTGTCGGCAATACAATCACTGTAAATGGGCTCTTGGAAAACATGTTAAATGTACTTAGGTAATAACCCAAGAATTGGGTTTGGAAATCTAATTCCTGGACGTTCAGAAGAAGAGCAAAATAATAATGCAGCACGTAAGGATCAGTTCATCTCATAAGCACTCGAGAAATGTTTTCACCACTGTAACATACCTAACCTCTATACAATTGCAAATATTAGCTTCCACCAGTGATGCCAACCTCTGAAGCTCAGAAGTCCCAAGCGAGGACTCAGAATGTCCGTTTTCTGCATAAAGTAACCCACGTTAAGAAAAACATGTGACCTCTAGCTTTACAAAAAATACAGGGAGATAAATTAGAAGTGGAGTTTACGAGTACCATTACCATATTTACTAGTACCTTTGCAGTACCCAGTTAGGTATTTTTTTTTAAATTAACGTCCTCCAACGTAATGTCATGTCGGACGGTGAATGAATGAGACGGGTGAAATAATGCTCAAATGAGCCCGAGCTCCATGGAGCTTTAAGTTACCGATATTCGTTTTCTCAGGATAAGGGAAAACTTCGGAAGACACCTTACCCAGATAACTTACCCTAAGCGAGATTCGAACTCGAATATATCAAATATACATACACATATATATCATATTCGAACAATATCAAAACCCACACCTATTATATTTGCAAATGATGAAATGGTGTCTGGGAATACATGATACATGATGATATGATATTGACAAACCCATATCATTTGTTCTGCGTCCTTTCCGCCTGCATCCTACGGAGGCAAATTTTATTTCTTTTAAACGCTTTCGTGCGAGGGCGCATTTTGTACTTCGTAGTGCAAAACGTAGCTCCTGGGAATCTTACGTCCCTTCCCTTTCCCGTCGCAGCTCTACAACACAGCTGTTCGGCGTATGTACCTCAAGTGTCGCCGGACCATAATTCCCGGCCTTGTCGTACAGAGTTGTTCTTACACCAGCGAGCAGGGTATTCCTGACGGCCTCGCAGACTCTTTCGCTGCTGATACCCAAACCCAGAGCTGCAATACCGGTTTTCTACCCATCAAGGAATCTGCGGAGCGGGTAGTCCTCAATTTTAAAAATGCCTCTAGTGAACCGTACAACGCTTGTTTTGCGGAAGCGGAGCTGGTCAATGCGTTTTCCCTCACGAAGGACTCTTCTCCTGGTCCTGATGACATCCACCGACAAATGCTGCTTCATCTTCCACATGAGGCTCTCTCCTTACTGCTGAACATCTACAACCTATCTGGCTTCAGCAGGTTTTTCCCTTCTTCCTGGCGCGAGGGTATTATCATCCCTATCCCTCAGCCCGGATACTTCCCTCTAGCTACTGTCCTATTTGCCTGACGAGTGTCGTTTGTAAGACCTTGGAACGTATGATTAACGCTCGCTTAGTGTGATGGCTAGAGACGAATAACCTGCTAAGCAATGTTCAGTGCGGTTTTCGTCACCATTGCTCCAGTGTCCACAACCAGACACTCACTTTCGTGCGTTCTGAAGCAGGGCAAAAATCCGGTTTTTCCATCCAGTCACCGATCCATCAGTCTCCTACCAGTTATCTCGAAAGTATTCGAGAAACTGCTCCTGTCCCACCTCGGACCTCTATTAGAGGAAAAAGGTCTCCTTCCGGAACACTAATTTGGTTTTCGTTCTGGCCACTCCACGACTGAGCAACTACTGCGTGTAGCCGAGAAAGCTTCCCTGGATTACCAGGAGAGGGCTAAAACGGTGGCAGTGTTGCTTGACGTGGAAAAGGCGTTGTCTACCACCTGGCACGAAGGGCTTGTCTACAAGCTCATACAGCACGAAATCCTCCTTCCATATATTTACTTGGTGCCTAGTTTCCTGCAGGAACGTGAAGGTGGAGGGATCATTCTCTACAGAAAGGCCCATTGGCGCAGGAGTCCCCGAGGGCAGTGTACTGTCACCGGCACTCTTTGCAGCTTACATGGCCGATCTCCCCATGCACCCAAACACACACATCTGTCAGTATGCGGACGATATCATGATCTTCGCTACAAACAAGAACCCGTGCTACAGTTACCAGCAAGTACAAGCGCACCTCCGTGCCATGAATAAATGGTGCGAGAACTGGCGTATGTCTATCAACCCGGAGAAAAGCTCTGCGATTCTCCTGGCTAACGCGAAAGCAAACCGGCTCCCACGGGACCTCGTGTGTTTTAAAAATTTGTTCTTTAACGACGCTGTCAATTGCCAGGATCACATCAGCGTCGCCGGTGTGCCGGAATTTTGTCCCGCAGGAGTTCTTTTACATGCCAGTAAATCTACTGACATGGAGCTGTCGTTTTTAAGCACACTTAAAAACCATCGGTCTGGGCCGGATTTGAACCCGCGACCTTGGGAACAGTAGGCCAGCGTCTAACCAACTGAGCCACCCAGACTGACGACCTCGTGTTGCGGCGCCGTCGGATCCCCTGGGTCACTACGGCAAAGTATCTCGGAGTCACGCTGGACCGGCGGCTGACGTATAGACATCACGTCAGGGGCAAGGTACTGCAAGGCCACGCTGCTCTCCGGCAGCTATACCCGATACTCAGTTCCAAAACCATGCCCTTACGCCTGAAGCTCCAGCTGTATCGTGCGATCATTCCTCCTCTGGTTTTGTACGGATGTGAGATCTGGCGAGGTGGCGAGGTCCACCTTCATCAGACTCAAGATGTTGCAGAATCGGGCTTTAAGGATTATCTATGATACTGGCTGGAGATTTCCTGCCCATATCCTCCATGAACATTCCGTACATTGTCGACGTGATTAAAGCTCGCGCTCGAACAATGTACAACAAACTCCAGAACCACCCTAACCCTCTGGTGAATACTCTGGGACAATATGACTAGTCAGCCGCGCCGACTAGCATCCAAAAGATTAACAAAGGACATCTTAAGTCTGGCGGTTTAATCTCAAAGATGCAAAAAGAGAAATTATAATCTGTATCCAAAACAGAGGAAAATATCTTTTTCAGTTCACCTCTTAGCGAATGACTGATGGCCAGAACCCTGGTGGGAATTAGCGCGTCACTTGACTGATCGGAAACGACCAATCAGAAGCCGCGCACTTCCCGCTCGTGGACCAATCCATGCCATCCACCGTTCCTGCACCTGATCCCAAAAATTGTTTCCCAGAAGTCACATATATCCTTGTAGAGAAAACATCGAACTCATTGTGTCGGTATGGGTGGCTCAGTTGGTTAGACGCTGGCTTACTGATCCCAAGGTCGCGGGTTCAAACCCGGCCCAGACCGATGGTTTTTAAGTGTGCTTAAAAACGACAGCTCCATATCAGTAGATTTACTGGCATGTAAAAGAACTCCTTGCGGGACAAAATGTCGGCACACCGCTGACGCTGTGATCCTGGCAATTGACAGCGTCGTTAAACAACTATATATATATATATATATATCGAACTCATTGCGCAGGTTAAGCCGTATGACGGCTAGGTACTGCGGAAAACACTCGGGCGGGGAATCATCGGCCCCGTTCGATTCGAACTGCCTCTGGAGCCTCTGGATGTGGCAAGGTTGGCCACTCGTACAGTTCATCCTTCGTTTGTACCAGTATTGCTTCCAGACCCCGCGGACCGTTAAATGCGAAATAAAACAATCCAATGTTCAAGTGGTATCAGGTGTCTTTGGCCACTGCGGGCCAGGTATCTTTAAAATTATGAATTGGAAATTTCTTTTGAAAATTTTCAAATCACTTCTTTTTGGAACAGTATTACACTGCAATTACTGTTTTAACCACACTATCACCTGTGGACTTCCTGGCCCTGGATAACTGCAATCCGCGTTCCTTCCCCCGAAATCTTGTGTCCCTCTCACGTCTTCTCTCCAGGCAACTCCGTCTTTTTCAATACTTCCAAGCGATTTATTTCCTTTGTCCAGTGTAACTTGTGTCGATTTATAAACTACCAGCTGTTGTGGGTGTGTTGGCCTTGTGTGAACTCTGGTCTGGGATATTTTCCCTGGGTCTCGTGTTCCTTTCAGGTCCTCTCTCTGGGCACCTACCTCATCCAATATATATGTATTTATTTAATTAAGCCAATTTTCAAGGCTGCATATAGAAATATGCCATAGAAACATCTAAGATGCCATAAATTTTGCTTTATCATTGTTTATCCTGACATTGGGTCAATGTCATGATATTATTGTATTCTCATCAAATTGTGTGCAAATTTTCAAGTAAATCACATGAAAATTACATTGAAAGATTCCGTTACATTGATAAATTAGATAGTTATATCCTGATGATGCTGGTCAGGACATTAGGACAAAGTCATGATATCATTGTATTGTGATCAGTCCTTGACATCTGTGCAAATATTCAAATCACTCAGAGAACTCAAGCTGGTGAAAATTAAGTTACGTCGATAAATTTTCCCAAGTCACTTTTTATCTTGATGATCCTGATCAGGACAAAGTTATGATAATTTGTATTATCTTCCATCCTAGAATGTGTGCACATTTTCAAGTTAATCAGATTATTACGTTAGTGAAACTTACGTTGAAAGGTTCCATTACATTGATAAACTTAGCTAATTAATTTTTTTATCCTGATGATCCTGGTCAGGACGTTTGGAAAGTCAAAATACTGTTCCATTGTTATCAGTCCTTGACATGTGTGCAACTTTTCAAGTCAGACAACTTCAAGTTTATGAAAATTACGTCGAAAAATTGTGTTACGTTGAAGAATTTACCTAATTAATATCTTTTGTCGTGATGATACTGATCAGGACCTTAGGACAAAGTCATATTATTGTATTGTCATCAGTCCCAGACACATGTGCAAATTTTCAAGTCAATCAGATGACTCTTAAATTGGGAAAATTATGTTGAAAAATTCCATTACATATATGCAGGTGAAGCTAACATTAAGCATGTAAAAATGAATAACGAGGTTCGATTTGATGAAAATTAAGTATTCCGGAACTCACACAAATTACAAGGAATATCTCCAAAATGGTTCACTCTATAAACAAAAAAGATTATTTGGACATAAATTATGTGATTTAGCCAGATCTACATTTTTGTATAGTAAAACCTGGTCTATCTCTTATGGCTTACCAGTTATGCGAAAGTCATTCAGAGTGCACAGAACTATACAAGTGCTGTACAGTGACTGGTATTTGAATTGCGGTCGAAAGGTTGGCTAGCCTGTTTTGATGGTTGCCAAGAGAGGTAACTATGTACTATGTAAACAACGTTGTAGAATAAATGATCAAAAAGGATACAGTCCATTTTATTACATGACGTAACATTTGGTCCTCCGGGCCAGATATTGCTATAGATTGCCAGCAAACCGCATAGTAATTGAAAATATTGATACGCACTTGTAATGTTCATAATGGAAATCATCTTATTTTCTTCACGCCAGCATCAAGAGGGAAGTCGAAGTGGCCGGAGTAATTACTAATGCAGCTTCAGCACCAGGCAAGAGTGATTCTATAAAAGGTTAGCCATTATCTAGTTACTAGCTATTTAGCCTACCTTGATTGGCTTTTTGTATTAGTAACATTGACTCATTGCATTATATCTTCTATAATTAGTTCCATACCATTCCTTTGTTCACTTTTCATTGTTGTCCTTCACTCGATATTTTATTATAACACTTTGGTGGAACAAACTGGATCACATTTATTGCTGTGCGACTAATATTATGGAAGAGCAAACTAAGAAGCTATTAATTACAAAACGAGCTGTGGCGAAAGCAAGTCTTACTCGCCTTGCCAAATTTGTTAATGAATTTCAAACTGGCTCAGAAATTTATTCAATTGAGGTAAGAGTCAAGGAATTGCCTAAAATTAGGGATAAATTTGAAGAGGCACAATCTCAATTAGAATTGTTTGAAAATGTTGAGAGTCATTCTGCTGACAGAGAAAGTTTTGAATTGCTGTACTTTAGCTTAGAAGCAATGATGGCTAAATTTTAGCTCAAAGTGCAGATGGAAATGTTAGCAACAGTTCTGTTAGCCCTCCCTTGTCACATACAAGGAGCGCTATGAAGGCAATAAAACTGCCAACTCTTAAAATACCTTCATTTAATGGTGATATAACCAACTTTAAGCATTTTATTGATACCTTTGAGAGCCTAGTTGTTAACAATGAAACTTTAGATGATATTCAGAGGTTTCACTAACAGGAGAAGCACATAATTTAATAGCTAACATTCCTGTCACAAGTTGTAATTTCAAGGTTGCATTGGTAGTTTATAAATCGACACAAGTTACACTGTACCTTTCAAGGCGTTAAACATAGAAATTCCATTGGAAGAATTGATAGTATCTCAACTAGTGTTAGATAAGTTGGATGTAAGTATAAAGAAAGAATTTGAAGACATATTAGATTCAAATAACTTTCCTGCATTTAAGGATCTTATTACATTTCTAGAAAGAAAATGTAAATCGCTAGAAATAATCAATCCAAAATGGAATACAACTTGCTCAAGCATGTCAAATGTTAACACACAGAAAGTTGTAAATCGCAAACACAACTCCAGTTTTCAACAGGCTTATGCTGTTACAGCCTTAAACTGTGCATATTGTAATTCTTCACATGCCTTATCAAAATGTAAGGCATTTGTTCAGGCTCCTGTATTAGAACGCAGAGCTTTTGTTAAGGATGCCAATCTGTGTTTTAACTGCTTGCGATCTGGTCATACAGTCAGAAATTGTAAATCATCAAATTGTCGCACCTGTGGTAAAAGGCACCACACTTTAGTACATCTTGATGCTTCCAAACAGCAATACAGTTTCAGTAACAATGAAGGTTATTCAAGTCATGATCCCTTGCACACAAATAATGGTGTAAATAGCTACTGTGCATTGAAATTTGAACCTCGTAAACACATTTTGTTGTCTACAGCATTGATTAAGGTTAAAAATGACAAGGGTATTTGGCAGACGTGTAGAGCTTTGCTAGATACCGGTTCTCAGTCATGTTTCATATTAGAGGCCTGCGCTCAGAGGTTAAGACTTAAACGACATCATGATCCTAAACCTGTTCAAGGAATTGGGAATACAGTTTCAGAAACCAAACATGGAATTTGCATCAAAATTGGATCATTTGTAACTGACTTTGTTATGTCAGTAGATTGCTTAATTTTACCCAAGGTGACAGAAAATCTGCCTGCAGAGAAAATTGACTGCAGTAATTGGAAATTACCTTCTGGGAGATTGAGGAATTGAATCACACTCCAAAAACAATGGATGATAAAGCATGCGAGGCTCATTTCACTCAGAATACAACAAGAGATTCGTCAGGAAGATTTGTGGTTCGACTTCCATTTAAAGAAGATCCTAAGAAGTTAGATGAGTCTAAGATGATGGCCGCAAGAAGATTACATCAGTTAGAAAGAAAACTAATCAAGAATCAAACATTGAAGGAAGATTATGTGCATTTTTTACAAGAATATGAAGCAATGGGTCACATGCAAGTGGCAAGACCCACTACAACACTTTGTTATTATATGCCTCATCATGCAGTACTTAAGACAGACAGCTCAACTACGAAGACAAGAGAAGTTTTTGACTGTTCTGCAGCTTCTAAGAATGGAATTTCATTGAATGATTTATTGTATGTTGGTCCTACTATTCAACAGGACATTTGTTCTCTCATCCTAAGATTTAGGACACATGAAGTAGCATTTACTGCTGATGTTGCCAAAATGTATAGACAAATTTGGTTACATCCAGATGATCAAGTATATCAAAGAATACTGTGGAGAAGCGACCTTACAGCTCTAATACAAGAGTATCAGCTGAAGACTGTAACGTATGGTATGGCTTGTCCTCCATTTCTAGCTATTCGTTGCCTGCAGCAATTGGCTCATGATGAAGCACATAAGGTTCCAAAGGCTGCTGCAATTGCATTGAATGATTTTTATGTTGATGATTGTATTTCAGGATGTGCAACCTTACATGAGGCACAAAAACTTCAGAAGGAATTGGTAGCCATGTTATCAAAGGGTGGACTTTTGTTGCGTAAGTGATCCAGCAATTATTCTGAGTTTTTAACTAACATTACACCAGACCAAAGAGAAACTAGTTTACCATTGCAGCTTGACAAAAATGGAGTGAAAACACTTGGACTACTATGGCATTCTACTGAGGACAAGTTTCAGATTGCAAGAAGTCTTAAAATTAACTGCTATGCACAAGCATTTACAAAAAGAGTAGTATTGTCAATAGTTTCTGGTATATTTGATCCCTTAGGCCTCATAAGCCCTATTGTTATTATATGCAAGATGTTTCTACAGAGGTTATGGCAAGAGAAATTAATGTGGGACCAACCCATATCAGAAGAATTGGCTACAGATTGGAAGAAGCTCCACAACCAACTTCATTTGATTGATAACATTCGCATAGATCGCAAAGTAGTTGGTTATGATTCTGTAGGCAATATAGAGTTACATGGTTTTTGCGATGCTTCAGAAAAGGCATATGGCGGATGCATATATATCCATTCATCAAATAAGAAAGGAGTTACATGTGTAAAACTTCTTTGTGCCAAGTCTCGAGTTGCACCACTAAAGAAATTATCACTTCCACGTTTAGAATTATGTGGTGCATTGCTTCTTGCTCGTCTATTGGAAAAAGTAAAAAAGGCACTGAACTTATCATTTAAGCACGTATACTTGTGGACAGATTCTACTGTGGTATTGTCATGGTTGTCAGCACCTTCAACACAATGGAAAACTTTTGTAGGTAATAGAGTTTCTGAGATTCAAGATATTTCTGAAAATGCAGTATGGAGACATGTTCCTTCACAACACAACCCAGCAGATTTGATATCAAGGAGTGTGTTTCCCGAGAATCTTATAAATGACAAATTATGGTGGGAAGGACCAACTTGGTTACATGAAGAACCAAAGGTGTGGCCTGTATTGGGTAGCATTTCAAACCCTCAGGAAGCTCCAGAGTTAAGATTCAAAACAAGTTGTCATGTTGCAACTATTAGTGACGATGGAATAATCACACGATTCTCCAGCCTATCCAGGTTGCAATACACTGTAGCATATGTATATAGATTTTGTAAGAATTGTGTTAAACCAAAGGCAGAAAGAATAACTGGATCTCTCACACTTACAGAGATTCAAGATTCATTGAGTAAATGCATTCAAATTGCACAGCAATCAGTATTTAGCGTAGAAGTGCAGAAACTAGCAATGAAACAGGCAGTTAATATTAACAGTCGCTTGAGATCTTTAAATCCTTTTCTCGACAGTAGAGGATTACTTAGAGTTGGTGGATGGTTAGAACACTCTAACCTAACGTATGATCAAAAGCATCCTCTAATTTTGCCACGTTATCGTTTAACCAATCTGATTATACAGCATGAACACAAACGATTGTTGCATGCAGGTTGTCAACTTTTATTGGCTTCTCTTAGGGAAAAATATTGGATATTAAATGGCAGAAACACTGTTAGACATTTGATTCATAATTGCATAATATGTTATAAGCTAAAGGCAGAAACAGCAAAACAGTTAATGGGACAACTACCGCGTGCACGTGTGGAAGCAGCTAAACCATTCTTGAATTGTGGCATTGATTATGCAGGGCCATTTTACATAAAGTCTAGCACTCGCAGAACAACGACAAAGGTAAAGTGTTATGTGTCTTTATTTGTTTGTTTTACTACCAGAGCAGTGCACTTAGAAGTTGTGAGTAACTTATCTACAGAAGCATTTATTGCAGCATTAAAGAGATTTGTATCTCGACGTGGCATATGCCAGAATATTTATTGTGACAATGGCACAAATTTTAAAGGTGCAAGAAGGGACTTGAAAGAATTACAAGAGCTCCTTAACTCTCAGCAGACTAAGGAAGAAATACAGAGATTTGCAAATTATGAAGGTATAATTTGGCACTTCATACCACCTAGAGCACCACATTTTGGCGGCCTGTGGGAAGCAGGTGTAAAATCTTTTAAATACCACCTTAGACGTGTTATGGGCGCATCATGTCCTACTTATGAAGAATTCCATATCCTAACCTGTCAGATAGAAGCTTGCCTGAATTCCAGACCCTTAGTTCCTCTCTCATCTGATCCTAATGATCTTAATGTTCTGACTCCTGGTCATTTCTTAATTGGTACAGCTTTAACTAGTTTACCCCAGCCAGATCTCGGTAGAGCTAAACTTAGCTTGCTAACTAGGTGGGAGAAATTACAGCAACAACTTCAGGAATTCTGGTCCAGATGGTCACGTGAATATTTGCATCATCTTCAGCAGCGATCTAAGTGGAACAGTCCACATGCAAATGTCAAGCAGGGTGCAGTCGTCATAGTGAAAGAGGACAACCTTCCTCCACTCTGCTGGAAGCTGGCAGTGGTTGAGGACTACATCCAGGAGCAGATGGGTTAGTGCGAGTTGCAACAATTCGCACAGCAACTGGGGTATTTGAGAGACCTATTGTTAAACTGTGTCCTCTTCCTCAAGAGACAGACATAATTTAATACATGCACTGATATTGTCTTATCATTAATTCATTGTATTTTGTTCTTACAATTGTTGATGAAGAAATAAGACTTATTTCTTGGCGGCCGGTATGTTCAGTGACTGATATTTGAATTGCGGTCGAAAGGTTGGCTAGCCTGTTTTGATGGTTGCCAAGAGAGGTAACTATGTACTATGTAAACAATGTTGTAGAATAAATGCTCAAAAAGGATACAGTCCATTTTATTACCATGATGGTAACAAGTGCTATAACCAGAAAATTCAAAATTCATATTTCATTTGTCATAAGAATATCTTAAACATATGACATTTTAATCAAAATTATTAAAGCTATTTTCAAGAAAATCAGAATTTTTGAAAAATTTTCCATGCAAAGGACAGTTTAGGTGAAAGAATTTTCTTCAAAATCTACGTATTGCTTCCTTGAAAGATATTAAACTTAAATAACAACTTCAGTTTTCCACTGACTTTTTGTACTTGCACTCTGCTCACATGCAGATACACAGGACCTTTTCAGTTATGCTGTCCACAGACTGATAGACACACACATGGACCTTTTTCTAAAAATGCCTTTTTGGACTCAGGGGGCCTCAAAACATATATTTCTGGTGAAATGTCGACATTGATTTTTTGTGTAGAATACAATACTTCCTCTACTATACTACACATAGCAGAGAAAGTAAAATAGGTTTTCAAGGTGTTTGTAACCTCTCAGGTCTGATATGTCCAGGTACAGCGAACAAAGTCTGCGAAGACTGGAGAGCAGAACTAACTGTGTTCAGTGCACATGAGCAATGAAACTGAATCCTTCAATAATGCACAGTGTGAACTGATAGTCATTTAGGACACTGTGATCTTCAATCCAGTTGAGCACCGCCTTCAACTGTCAGAATAGCACATTAAATAGCTGGTGAAAGGTTTTGAGGTTGGATAGCATCAATATGAGTAACTATCATATTTTTACCTGATGGCAAAATATGGTGCTAATTATTATTGGAGAAACAATTTGCAAGGGTGTTGCCCTTACAGTCATTTCGACCATAGCGTACACTGCAAATAGCTACATTAGCCAGAGAAACTGTTTACGATGGCTGTGGTTGCTATGTATGGCTCACTGTAAGCGGAATATCAATGTTATAGTTGATGGTACTTATGTAGTTTATACATGCACCCCAAACATATTCACACAAACCCAACTGTATAAAACTGATGATAATGAAGTGTTTAAAACAGTGGGACATATTAACAAATTGAAAAATGTCAATATTTTGAAACATATTTTGGTCAGATTTACTTGTAATAATATTTAACATAGGACTAGTTTTGGAGGGGATCCTCTCCATTGTTCAGCTGTTCAGTTGACTGTACTGGAATTTGTGAAAGCAACTTGCACTAACTCCCTTGAAAGTGTTAATTCTGACTCAGAATTACTCAAGAGGGTATTCTTGCTTTATGCTTCCACTTTGTTTAACACCTTGATTTAGGAGATGCCAAATGTTGGCAGACATGGTCTTGTTGCACATTTGTTCTAGGTATCAGAGATTAGGGATATCCAGGAGAGTATAAGTAATAATCAAACGTATACGAGTAAGTGGCTATGAAATAACACATCATTCGTTCTTTTGTATGGACCAGAGAGAGGAAAAGAAAAGGAATAAAAATTTTCTATTTGACAAAAGCATAGCTATGTATTTGAGATGTCAAAGCAATAACAAGGAATACTTTGCAAATAGTTGATACCATATATAATTTTATTTGACATAAACTATGTACTTAAGCAAGATCTACATTTTCTGTGAATAATTCCGTCTAGCTTGAACAGTTTTTTTTGTTATAGTGTTTAATGTCCGCTTTTACTACATATGGCACTGCAGGCAGTCACACTGATGATACATGGAATGAAGATGGAGCGCTGGTGGAATGAGATGGCGGGGGAGTGGTTAAACCCCAGACAATGGTGGCACTGAGGGGGACCACCAGAACATTTGGAGGATTGAATATGTACCCGGAGGTAACAGAGGGCTGCTACACTGTGTTTGCCTTCGGGTCGTTAGCTTGCTCCACCACTACTAAAGAGAAGAGGAGCGAATTCCTGGGCCCTTGCCTGTCTGGAGTGGCTTTAGTCAGCTTCTTGACCACTCTGGGGGTGATACCCTGGCGGGTAAGGTCTGCCACGATGTCATCGATGGGTGTGTCCATTGGTAGCCCATGGATAACCCTGCTAAGGTCGCATGTGCAATCAAGGACGAATACCTTGGCATTTAGGTGGTGCAGGATGGAGTGGTAATCTTCGGTCGATTTGGCCTGGAAGATGAAGTGATTCTTACTTCACTGCACTAAGCACTCGGCATAACCAGCTTAAGAAACTCGGCCAACCCTACAAAGTCGTCCACTATGAGCGGTGGAATGTGCCGCTTGGGACGGTTGGATTTTCCAGGCACTCTTGTGCCAGTTTGGCTAATTTGGCCAACCAACGGGATCTGCATGGAGACTACCTCACAAAATTGCTCTTCCTCGTGCTGGAAGTTTCTTTCCTCAGCAGAGGTGAGGCCAGAAGAACTAAAATCATCTCTTATGATGGAGGATCTGCAGAACACTGAGATTCTGCCACTCCGTAAAGAAAAATCTGTGCACAAACTGGCACAGTTATCGGAGTGAGACACCTTGAGCTTTCTGCACTTGCCTCTTCTGCTTGCGCGCTGAGTAGCAGCAGTACGTTTCTTTGCCTCGATGGACGAGGACTTTTTGACAGCACTAGTGGAGGTGCTGGTAACGGCTGTTGCAGATTGACTAGCAAGACTGTTCTGGGTCTTGCTGGGAGACGGGGGTAAGGAAGACATTGTTAAGGGAAGAAAGATAGGTACTGTACTGCACCCATGTGCACAAACAGACCTCGTGTGTTTTCACCTGCAGGTAGCTGGGGCTTGGCAGCATGTAGAACAGAGGGCCGGACACCTTATGTAAACTGCGCCAAACCTACCCTTAGACAAACGGCTATGGCCTTGTTCCACCACCCGCTATGCGATTGAAGAATCTCTATACTGCTGGGTGTGAAGTGATAGGTTGATTTTGCTCTTTAGGCATGCAGATGATCGTAAAGGGGGTATTTCTCTCTTGGGAGAGGTGCCTAATAAAAGTATAAACAGCACACATAAAATATTATACGTAGAGAATTTCAGAGGCTGTCCAATGACAGAGGGGGCAAAGGCCCAAGTTCGTGGGCAACCCAACATGTATATGCCCTAGTATTCAACAAATTCAATATGAATATCATGCACTATTCCCAGATAATTCAAGATATTGAGTCCATTTTTCAGGAAAATATCTTAAACATGTGGTATAGGTTGTGCGTTAGTTCTTGATGAATGACCTTGAGTAGAAATCCAGTGAGTTGGCCTACCCTTAATAAACAGGTCAGCAAATGTTTATGCTATGATAACAGACACCTCTGTTTTCCTCTGTCACATTTGAGTATACAGTCGACTGCAAAAGTTTTGTGCGGTACGGATGTATGCATTCAACGAAAATAACAGCAATTCAGACGAGGAAGAAGTCAAGGAATAGAAGAAGTGCAAGAAAGTTAAGTGGAAATAGTTATAGAGGTATAGTGTATAATACGTATGACTGATATTACTGGAAGTGTGATAAATTGATTTGTAGTGCTGTACTACTTCAGCTCAGAAGCATGTGCGTCATCTCACTGCAGACTTTACCTCCTCTCTCTCTCGAGGCCAACGTTCCCGCAAAAGCTGAGCAGTGACTCGCATCCAACCTTTCATATAAAATTTTCATTCATCAAGAAGTACTTTTTGCACCATTTTAGAGTGAAAGACAGCACATTTTTGGCTTAGAGAACTCCAAGCAAGGTACACTTTCAAAGAGGTAGTCAGCAAGTTTCTTGGAAGTCTAAAAATTTCCAATATGAAGAAATTGTGAGAAATATGATACAAAAGCTACAAGCACTCAAGTGTTATGAGTTTAGAGGTTCACTTCATGTATTTCTATCCATGCTGTTTTCTTATCCCTCATGATGAACCAGCTGCAAAGTTTCATTAAGGAGATTGCACTTGAACTAGTCGTTCAACCAGCACATACAACATAACTCAAGTCATACTTCCAAGAAAAAGTAACTTTACACCTGCTTTTACATAATATATGGGTACCTCTTTTATTTATTAATAAGTAATTTTGTATTCTGTATTTATTTTGTAACACTTTTTTTCCCATCAGAAACGCTAACTACATTATATTCTTTTGTGAATTGTGAAAAAAAGGAAACAGAAAAAAAGAGCTTGACAGAGAAAAATGATTAAAAAAACACATTAAGTTTAACACACAGATTAGTTAATATTACATTCACAGATCAAAACAGGGGGAGGGGAGTATATCTAGCAGCTCATTGCTATCTTAAAGAAAATAAGTCTGTCAGGGTGGCTCACATGGTTAGGCGCTGGCCCACTGATGCCAGGTTGCAGGTTCAAATCTGACCCAGACTGGTGGTTTTTTAAGCGTGCTTAAAAACAACAGCTACATGTCAGTAGATTTACTGCAATGTAAAGGATCTCATGTGGGACAAAATTATGGCACACTGGCAATGGTGAAGTGATCCTGGCAATAGACAGCATTGTTAAAGAACAAAATAATTAAAGAAGAAAATGAAGCATAAACTCTGTACATCAAGAGATTAGAGGAGATGTAAACAAAGCACCGGTTTGTATCACTCCGCGGCCACGTGCATTCATAATGATGCAACAGTTACCGCTATGTGTAAGTATAATATGCATTTTACACTACTACACGGATATATTTACTTGATCCAAATAACATGTAGCACATGGAAATTAACTGCTACTTACGTCATCTCCGTCCACAATAACACTTTTTCATGTCCTGCTCACAAACTCAAAACCAATCTCCAGAAGCAGCTTGTGGAGGAAAGTTTGTTTTAAATCTGGAAGATCAGGATCAGAGTTAACTGCCAACAGCACTTTGTTTAAGGTGAGGATTCATTGTAAACAAAAAAACTGGTGAACTTTTCGACAGATTGAGATCTCACAAATTTGTCACAAACTACATCCAACATTTGCCGGGCACGTGGTTGCTTTTTGCCGAGAGTTCCGAGTTCACTAACTGAGGTTTTTTCTTCGCGTGTGCTGTAAATACTTGCAACTGACACACCGGTAAACTCAGATGTTAATTTCATCATGTCTTCGATAGCAAGTTCATATTTCTTGCAGAACTTGTTAAACACGTTCAATATTATTGTCTTTTCACCACTTCGCAGTGGTTTCCCACGGTTGTGTTTCACAACACTCACTCGTTCCGCCATGTTACATTCATACTGAATAATGTGTGTGCAGAATGAATTAGGCTAGTTACAGATTCACTTTAACTATGCTTAGTACACTAAGTTCGTGCTTTAGCAAACATTAAGTGAGATTTCAGACCTTAGTAATAGTATTTCTTCAAGGGACTATTTAGATGGCGAAAGCGTCAAGAGGGTGCGCTGTGGTCAAAACGCACGTGGCTTTGTTTGCGTCTCCTCTAATCTCTTGATGTACAGAGTATAGCTATATATTATGTGTTTGGAAAACAAGAAGTATAAAGATTTTAAGAATTGATTTACTCTAATGTAAACATTATAACACACAGCTTCAGAGCTAACCACCTGAGATAAATACAAACTTTATTTGCTGCCGTTCTTAGCTTGGTAACCAGTTAAACATTCATAACTATTGCACACTGAGACATTTAGAAAACTATAAGAGATGTACATGAAAAGCTGAGAATGTTACCAGTTCTGGCAGCCATAAAGAAGATCATGTGAACTTAAACACTGCAGTAAATCCAGCTTTGATCCATAACAGGCCCTTGCCCTACAACTTGAATAGAAGACATTGTAGTAGATGTCTCCTCACAAATGCCACACTTGAATTTTTACTCCTATAATTAAATCATCTAATTTCAAATGTGACAACTAAGTAAATCTCTTTTCACTAATTTAGCACTTTCTTGCCTTTTTGCCTTCATGAATTAAATGGTGCCTTTTTAAATTTGACAACCGAGTAAATTTTTGATCACAAATTTCACATTTGTGTGGCTTTTCATCCTCGTGAATTAAACAATGCCTATTTAGCTCTGACAAACCAACAAATTTCTTTTCACAATGTTGACACTTCAGTGGCTCTTTACCCTCGTGAATTAAATTATGCAATTTCAAAGATGAGAGATAAGGAAATACAAAATCACATATTGTACACCTATGTTCCTTTTTATCTTCATGAGAAATACTATGTTTTTTCAAATCTGACACTCGTATAAACCTCTTTTCACAAACTTTACATTCGTGTGGCTTTTTGCCCTCGTGAATTAAATAATGCTTTTTCAAATCTGACAACTGAGTAAATCCCTTCTCACAAATTTCGCACCTGTATGGCTGTGTGCCCTCATGAATTAAATTATGCCTTTTCAAGGATGACAGCCGAAGAAATCTCTTTTCACAAATTTCACACTTGTGTGGCTTTATGCCCTCATGCATTAAATTATGCCTTTTCAAATCTGACAACTGAATAAATCTAGTCTCACAAAGCTCACACTTATGTGGCTTTTCGCCCTCATGAATGAAATTATGCTTTTTCAAAGATGATAGCTGCGTAAATCTCTTATCACAAATTTCACACTTGTGGGGCTTTTTGCCCTCATGAATTAACTGGTGATCTTTCAAATTTGACACTTGGGTAAACCGTTTCTCACAAATTTCACATTTGTGTTCCTTTTTGCCATCATGAATTAAGTTATGCTTTTTCAAGGATGACAACTGAGTAAATGTCTTCTGACAGATTTCACATTTATGTGGCCTTTTGCCCTCATGAATTAAATAATGCCTTTTTAGATTTGACAGCTGACTAAATCTCTTTTCACAAATAATACACTTGTGTGGCTTCTTGCCCTGATGCATTAAATCATGTGATTTCAAATTTGACGAGAGAACATGTCCGCTTTCACCATTTTCACTCATGTGTAACTTATTGATGTCGGAACCTACATTTCTTTGTTTTAAATAAGAAGCTTTGTAGCAAGTTTTCACACATTTGTAATATTCACTAGACGGTTCAGAGTGAGTGTTTCCTTCTTCAGATTGTTTTTCTGAGACAAAACTTCCTTGACCATCGCAATTTCCAGAATGCCCATTTGCAGCACTATCCTTTTCTGTAGATAAACTCACATCTTTGCTCAAGTCTTCAGCAGAGGGCAATGGTGATTCACCACTTCTATCACCAGCAACTGCTTCCGTGCATGATCTGAAATGTTACACAGTTTATTATTGTTAATTACAAAAATGAAAACTAAATCTGGGGACAGTTTGAGAGGTTGAATCAGGACTAAAAAGTTCAATGTCATAGCCAGATTTGAACAATGCATCTGCCACTTAATGCACGGCTGCTCTAACCACCATTGTCAACTTGCCAGTATGACATTCCCCCCCCCCCCCCCGCCAAAAAAAAAATCTGGCATGTTGCACTCAGATGACATTCAATAGTGTTGTACTAACCATCCTTACAAACTCTTATTACTATATTTGTTGTGTTAATTGAGATACACATTTGCACAAATTATCTTATTGTTTATCTTCTGGTAGCTATAAAGGGAATATGGGAATGCAATAGGCTTTGAGCGATAGTCAAATCATTTAAAGCTTTCAAATTCTGTTCTCTTTCCATGGTTAACATAAAAAAACTGAACAACAATGTTCCATTTGGCAGAAGTATAGGTTCTCCAAAACTCACATTTAGATATAAATTGTGTATTTTAGCAAGATCTGCAAGTTTTGTATAGTAAGATTTGATCTATCTCTAACAGTTTACCAGTTATGCAAAAGTCATCCAGTTTATCAGAAGTTCTTTCATTTCTGTAAGCTTTTTACCATGGAGAGCTCACCTCTCTTCATGCCAGCATGACAGCACCTACATCTGCACTTCAAGCCTAAAGTCTTCCAAGGTAACACGACAGATGGTAATTGCGCCTTTGCTTCCAAATCTGCCATTTCATTCCCAAGCCACATTAATGCCAGAAGGTTGTAAAAATGACGGGCATCCTGGATACATTGAACAATAGGATGGGAGCTGTACAGCAATGAAAGCTCTGGAGTGCATTAAGGAAATCACTCAAAATCAGGCAGTCATCCCATTTATGACGGTGCCCATATAAAATGGCTTGGTATATTGCATGCAGTCTTCAGTATAAATGTAAGTGCTATTATGAAAACCCAATGTATGTGGTTTGGGTCCACAATATATAAGCACATCCAACAGCATTTGTGCTTCGATTTATCGGTGTAAATAAAACAAAACATTGGTCAGTATGGCCAGACAAAAATTCTATAGAACAAGTGCGGATGCTAGAGTTATGCATCGTGGACTCCTATATTATTTTCTTAACATGGTGGTGAAAAATGAAATGAACACTGGGTCCTTGGGCATACATCTAAGCGTACAACCATAATTTGCTAAGAGAATCTCATGCCGATACTGCAGAGTAGGTTCTGGCGATTTGGCAAGGCTCACAACTGGGCTTGTGAGGAAAGCTCCTATTGCCATGCACATACCCCTGTTATGGATTACATCTAATCTTCTCAGCACAGATGGTTGTGCTAAAGAATAAGCAATACACCCACAGTCTAGTTTGAATTGGACCAGTACGCAACACATTCATAGCAATATCATCCAATCTGCACCCCACGATTTGCCATTTAGTACTCACAACATATTCAGGGGATGGTCACTTCGTGCTTTTAGACGTGCTATGTGTAAGGACCAGCTGAGCTCTGTATCCAAGATAAATCCCAGGAAACATCTCATCTGCGAAGGGAAGTAAATCTGGACCAAAACAGAGCGAAGGTGGTCATTGTCTCCTACAGTGCCATAAATTAATGCAGAGTTTCTCAATTTAGTAATGGAAGCTGTTTTTCAAAATCATTCTCAAAGATTGTCTAAGATTGCTGAAGAGGCCTTTCCAAAAATGTCATTTGCTGAGAAGTACAATAAACAGCAAAGTCGTCTACGAATAGGCAAATGGAGTTAATTGTTATTGCAAACAGTCTGACACTTAGTACTGAACCCTGAGGTACTCCCTCCTGAACAAAAGAATTCTAAAAAACCAAGTCGACCCTTACTCGGAAAAAGCAGTCTTTCATAAACTCCTGAATGATCAGTGGTAGGCATCCACGTATGTTCCAGATACACAGGGAATATATCGTAGAATCCCTGCTTGCCAACATGTATCATAAGGCCTCTCGAGATTGCAGAATGTGTCAATGGTTTGACAGTTCTTCATAAATCTGTTCATTATCTGTATCGATATCGACACAAGATGGTCTACAGTTGAATGACATTAAAAACCACACTGGATGTTAGTAGGTTGTGAGTGTCCATGGAAAGAACTGAAGTTCCTGAAGAGAACACAAAAGAGAACTACAGATCTTCAAATTCCAACTATGGCATTTAATTTTCAATCCTTTAGAATTTTATGGCATAAAGAATACGGAATTAGCTGGTTTCAAAACTATTTAAAAGACCACAAACAAAGGGTAATAGTAATTCTGTGAGAACAGCCCAGTCGGATTGAGAAAGAATAAAAGCAGGAGTTCCTCAAGGGAGTGTGTTGGGTCCTTTATTATATTATATATTGTACACAAATGATCTCCCAAAATGCGTAAATTGTAAAATAGTTCATGTATGCAAATGATACCTCTATTTTACTAAAAGGCATAAACAACGAAGACCTGCAACAAAATGCAAGAGATACACTTAATCACTTACAGAAATGGTTCAGCAGTAATGGTTTGAAACTAAACACCTCAAAAACATGCATTATGCACCTCGGTACTCGGCACAAACCACATGAAAACAATCTACCAATAAACCAGACAGATACATAAAAATATTAGGAGTCTATGTAAATAAAGAGCTAAAATGGGAAGATCATATACATTACATAAACAAGAAATTAAACAGTGTTTGTTTCAGTATGCACTGCATAGCTCAGATTAATAATTTGAAAACTAGAAAAACTGTATATTTTAGCTATTTTCACTCTATAATGACCTATGGAATCATACTATTGGGCAAATCAGTGGGGTGGGATGCCATTTTTAAATGCTAGAAAAGAATCATACATATAATGTCACAGGTTGGACCAAAAGAATCATGTAGGAATCTATTTAAAAAGCTTAAAATATTAACATTACCGGCACAATATCTTTATGAGTTACTTAAATATATTCACTTAAATTATGATAAATTGTATGAATAGCAGTATCAGCATTGTCATGGAACCAGAACAAAAAGTAATCTGAAAGAACCTATGCATACGTTAACATTATACAAAAAAACTCTACTCTACGCAGGAATAAAGGCCTATAACAGACTGCCAACCCAACTGAAAACCATAAAGAACGTAGGATTATTTAACAAGAAATTGAAGAACTTACTATTAGACAGGGCCTATTATTCAGTAGCCGAATATATGTGTGATAGTGTATAACCCTAATAATAGTACCTTAATTTTGTAAACAGTGATATGTAGATATATGTGGCTTCCACTGTTAGTATTGTATTTTCCAAATTATTGTAACCTAGTTTATACTCTTATTGTAAATATGTGTAATGATTATTATTTATTTATGTCAACAAACTTACTGTTGGTGTTTTTAAACACACAAGCCGTGTGTGGGCAAAGTTCGAGAGGTTGAACTGGAACTTAATTCAATGCCACAACTGAGATTTGAACCACTGAGCTATTGTGACAAACTGCCAGAATGGCATTAAATTCTCAAGCCAGTTCGTATTTCTTCTGGTAAACCACAAAGGCAGTCTTACATCAGAGACAAATTATCCCAATGGTGATTTACTATTGTAAGTACTCTATATCCCAGGATTAAATAACCTTCAGATGGTAATTATTATTTATTTATGCCAACAAACTTACTGCCTATTATATTATAATATTTAGTTTGAAGCAACTCAAGACATTGTCAATGATAACTTTGTATCATCCGTGAGTGAACCAGATTACTGTACATACCACACTGCCTCGGCAAAGCATTTCTTTGGTTTAAGGTCTTATGATTGCAGTTATGCAGCTACAAATGATATACCTCTAAGTCCTTAGCATCTATCTTCAATTACTGTAAATAGTCTTCTCATTGAATGTTGTATAGTCATATTTGTATTGGTGTAAATTGTACCAAACTTTAGGTGTACTGTTTCATGTTCAAAAATGTGCTCCTTGCTGTCAGAATCAAAATGTCAAAAACGACACTCAGTATTGTTTCCATATGTTCCATTTAAGTAGGTCTACAATACTTAATTTATGACATTATTGAAGAAGTGGTGGAGTCTTACCTTTTACATTTTACTTCAGGCGAGTCCTCATCCTGTAACAATACAAATGTTCATGTATAGTGTTAGTTGAACATATTGCACCACCTTTTATACACTGCTTGAATAAAAAATCTGATGTGTCACACTCACATGAGTTTCTCTACTCTTGTACTAACCATTCTTACAAACTCTTATTCCTATATCTTCTTTGTATTACTTGAGATAAACATTTACAGAAATTATCTTACTCCTTATTTCCTTGTAGGTACAAGGGGGATATGGGAATACAGTAGGCTTTGTGCAATACTCAAATCTTTTAAAGCTTTGAGATCCCATTCTCTTTGCATGGTTAACATATAAAGAAATGGAATGCGATGTTCCATTTGACAGAAGTATAAGTTCTCCAAAACTTGCAGAAATAACAATGAGTATCTCTAAAATGGTTCACTCGACAAAAAAAAAAAGTTATTTAGATATAAATTGTGTGCTTTAGCAAGATCTACATTGTTTGTGCAGTAAAATTTGGTCTATCTTTTGTAGTTTATGAGTTATGCAAGTCATCCAGAGTAAATATGACTAAATGGGCTATAGCCAGAAAATTCAAGATTATATTTCAATATCTCAAACATATGGCATTTTAAAAAAAATTAAGAGCCATTTTCAAGAAAATCAAAATGTTCAAAATAATTTCCATGTAAGCAGTAGTTTAAAACCCCTAGCACAACAGCCCATGAAGGGCCAAGGCTTGCCGCTGCATCCCCCATCTCTGCCCACTATAGGCGTCATTGGTTGGGTGCAGTACTGGAGGGTGGAACGTGTTCAGCGCCCCAAGCCCTCCAGGCCAGTTATACAACCTTTGCAACCTCAGGCCGCTACTTCTCCATAAGTAGCTCCTCAATTGGTCATCCCAGGAACTAACAAGGCACCCCGTGCCAGACCTCCCAGAGGGGATAAAATCCCCGTGCTGGTAGTTGGGATCGAACCTCTGTGCCAAAAGCAAGTGCACTACCAACTGCACTATGGAGGAAAGGGTAGTTTAGTGTGGAGCAATTTTCTTTAAACTCTTCGTGTCGCATCCTTGAAAGACACTAAACGTAAATATCACCTTTGGTTCTTAGTCGACTTTTCCTTTTTGAGGTATGCTGTCCACAGACTGACAGGCTTACAGACTGACACACACACACACACCACATGGTGGTGACTATTTCTGACGCAAATGGTGGAGGGATACATTTTAACTGTGCACTGGCCATCTGGGTGCAGCATTGCACAGATCAACCATAGAGCAAATACACAGTAGGAAGAGTATATATCAGACCCTATACACTACTAATCAAAACATTGTGCAGTATAAAAATGTATTTGAGCAATTGTACATAGTGGGCTGCATATCGGCAATCCGTAATTGAGGATCGGATTGCCAAAAGTTATTCTGAGAAGCATTGCTCCACAGAATTTATTACGCATGATTGTATATTAAAAATTTTATTAATATGTTACAAGAAAAGCTGAGAAAGCTTAAGAAATCAAGATGCTACATTGAGTTTGGTGTACTCAAGAATTACAAAGAAAGATATTAAAAAATGTTAAACCAAATAGCTTCGGAAATTTATCCCAATTATATTTATAAAGAATGAAACAATTTATTGTAATATTGTTACTTTCTTGCAATAAAGTTAGATATCAGCGGAAACCTGAATAGTGATTGATAATAAATAAGTCCTTTAGATCTTTTATCCACAGAGCCATCAACAACCCAAAGAGATAGAGTCCCATTGTCCCCACAGTGATAAAAAGCTGCCACACACCTAGTGAAGAAATGTGCTGCAGCATTACGTCATCATCAGTATCTGGCCCAGGAGCACAGGCCTGGAGGAGCCCTTGACATGGCGGAAAAGGCTTTATGGTACACAATACAAGAGTTAACCAAAAAGGTCATGCAACTTGAGCTTGTTCTTGATAGGCAAAAAGTCTGGATGGTAATGCAATAAGCTGAGAACACCAGCAAAACCATTGCCATTTCTGGGGCAGACAATGGTCTCCCTATTAATCCAGACATTAGTTAGCTAAACAGTGAAGCTTTGCCAGCCTCATGATGAACTTTACCCCAAACAATAGATAATGGTGTGAAATGATTAAACAACTCCACAAAATGGATCTGGTATGTCCCATTACTGGTGTGTATGCTGCAATAAGCTTCAGCACGTAATTGCTTGAAAGTGACCAGACTGTGATATATATGGTATATTACAGGATAGTAAGCCCTTTAATTTGCTCATTTATATATGGTGGCCCATGGACACACTCCCATTCAGGTTAATTTTGGCAGCAAAATCTGAAATTGAAATAATTACGTAACTTGAGTATGGCAAAACCAAAACCAGTTCCTGAGATACTTAAGAAGGTAGAAAACATTGTCTGCAGGTTGATTATCTTTACATACAGTAAAATAATTTAATGACCAAAAACATTTAAGTTAAATATAACTACACTAATTATTATTTATTTATGCCAACAAACTTACTGTTGGTGTTTTTAAACACACAAGCCGTGTGTGGGCAATGTTTAAGAGGTAGAACTGGAACTTAAAAATTCAATGCGTCCGCCCGGCAAGCGGAAGGTCTGTGGTTCAAATCCCAGTTGTGGCATTGAATTTTTAAGTTCCAGTTCTACCTCTTAATCTTATAACTACACTATTTTGTAAAAACAAGCCACCAAATTTTGCAAATCTTACCTTAATTTCAACACAAACAGCCAAAGTTTCTGTTTCCAGCCAACCATATTCCTGTTTAATTTCTACTTTGTTATTGATTTCACCTTCACTGTTGTATTTTTTAACATTCTTTATACAGTCTTCCTGAAGAACTTCACTCTCCTTCTGTGAACCAAAGTCTGGAATCAACGTTTCTTCATGAGTTTCTATTTTCTTGAAGTGGAAGTCTGGTAAAGGTGATTCTGATTTAATTTCCATTTTTATTCTCATGTCACAATCATTGTTCAGAACATATTACTCGCTATCTTTACTGCAGCATTCTTGGTAAAAAAAACTCTGTCATTCTGAGAGAGGATCCAGTTCTATGATTATTATTCTAGTATCTACTTCACAACTGTTGTATATGTGATGGTACTCTTTAAAATTTCAGTAACAAACCTGTGGAAAAAGAAATATATACAACATTAAATACACATTATATGAAATGTGGGACCCAAGTGTAAAATGACTAAGGTATGCACTTTTAAGGGAGTATAAACAGTACTAGACTAGGCACACACATAGCAAATGGCCTAACTGTATTTATTTTTAGGTATAAATAGCTCTTCCCAAACGGAGATTTCCACTGGTATCCTAAGAGCTTTTAAAATTATTTCCTTCAACTGATAAACTGTAACCAAGGTGTGAGCAGCTGAGACAAACAGGACTCATGCGCCCTTGTACTATGCTTATTTGTCACCTTTATAGTCATGAAGTAATTCTTCTTTAACCACATAAAAACCCTCCAATGTGAAGTACTATTTCAATTATTATTTATTTATGCCAACAAACTTACTGTTGGTGTTTTTAAACACACAAGCCACGTGTGGGCAATGTTTGGAGAGGTAGAACTAGAACTAATTTGAGAATTCAATGTCATTCTGGCAGGTTGCCACAATAGCTTAATGGTTAGAGCACCCACCTAGTAAGTGGAGGGTCTGTGGTTCAAATCCCAGCTGTGGCATTGAATTTTTAAGTTGCAGTTCTACCTCTCAAAAGTACTATTTCAATTTTATTTGTTTCTCAAATACAGCATTTGCACCATTTAGGACACTCGTCTGTCTTCCTTGACCATAGTTACTGCACCTTTGATCTGCTCATTCTTTTGATTTCTCATATGTGTCCATATCCTTATTTATTCTCTCCATTTTTATTTTCCTACACTATTTAGAGGGGCGTTCAATAAGTCCTTAGAAAAAGATAGAATAACAAATTACTTTTGGTATATTCCTTCACTTTTCAACACAATTCCCTTTCAGCTCAATACTTTTCCCAGAGTTTCTCCCACTGTTTTAAGCCCTCGAAAAAGTAGGATTTCAGAAGCTCCTCAAAATGGGCATCTGTTTGGCAGTTTTGAAACAAAAAGTCACTGGGGGCCAAATCTGGTGAGCAGGGTGGATGTTGTAGTAATTTGAACCTTAATTCCATAATTTTTGCCAACAAAACTGCAAGAACACTGGGAGTGCAAGTCCTGTACCTACCATAGCAGCTCTTGGTGGGAGGTTTTAACAACTCACCTTTCTCCTATTAATTGAAAGAAAAATGTGGCAGTATACATTGGTAGTTTGCCAATACAAAAAAAAAAAAGGTAGTGAAGCTTGATTGCCAAATAAACCTTTTAGAAACATAGAGATCTAGTGATTACGCTATATTCTATTTATTTTTTGAGCAGCCTGTTTTCGGCATAATAACCCTCAGCTGAACTAACAACAAACTTATTGCAAACACTGCCAGAATGGTCCAATTTGCTCTCAAACTTCATTATATTGTTTCAGCAAGAAATTTCTTCATGGCTCACATATTAAATTCAAATCTAAATCTTAATTACCATGAGTGATCGATTTCAGCTTTAACTGTAAAAGTACGTTGTCACAGACCAGTTATACATATTACCTATCACAACAATGAGAAAAACAATTGCATGGATTAGTGATCTCACTACAGTTGCCGTCAGGAACGAAGGCGGTTGCATAGTAGACAAATATCCAATGTCACAGTTGCATGTTTTCTAGCCAAACATAGTCTGTTTCAGATCACGTGTGTCAGAGTATTTGTACAGTTTTACGGTGAAATGAAGTAATTCTGAGCAATAGGTCCATTGTTGTTTGATAGCAAGTTCATTAACAGTTCCAAAGGTGGCAGAAACAAAAGTTTGAGATCATTTTGAGTCACTTTTTTACACTGACTCACCTTCATTTCAAAATGTTTTAAAAACTGGAAACATTTTCAAACACACAAACCAAAGAAGCAGGGTGGTGACATAAGCAAAGGTGAATATACAAAAAGTGGCTCAAAATGATCTCAAACATGAAGAATACTTCACTGTTACTAGGGCTTCCATTATTAATATTCCCACTCTTTTGTTATGAGAAATCAGTAATTCTGAGCAATACTGTAAATCTAAGGATTGTCAATTATTAAAAAGGTTTTATCAGAACAAAACATGGAATGTAACCCTTATTATGAGCAATATTCTTTCTACGGAACACTTTTTTTAATCTACAAGATGTGACCTACACAACTTTCCCTATTTCTCAGATTTGTACAAAAATACCAAATAGTGAGCTAATGAAAAACTGAAGTGCTACTGGTGGGTTACGTCTTTGTATAGCTTCGACCTTGGTCGAAAACGGTGCAATGGAAGACTGACATATGTAAGTCATGCGCAAGAGTGTCGACAATCCCACATCATACTCAGAGCAGCATGTATCTCAAGTGTATGAGTGTAACCTTAGAACGTAATATAGAAGTGTTTAAGAAATATTCAAGGAGAGTTTTTGAAAATCAAGGTGAATTCCAGGTTTTCAAGGTACAATTTTAAATTCAAGCTGATTTCCAGGATGCTAGACGCCATGTTCATTGTCAGAAATAGGTACAGAATTAGCCAAAAACATTGTCGATATTCTTTCATTTTCTCAATGCCCATGCACGTTCAGTTTGTTTTACAAATTACTATGCGTGCAAATGAAGATTTTCACACGGAATAAATATGCAACATGACAAACTTACTTAAAAACGTGTTGTCTTTATGGACGGATTTCAACAGCAACGGAAAATATAAAATCCCTGGTAACTTATCGTAACATGAAGAAAGGACCGAGATCGCCAGAGGAAGGTGTTTGAGATACAAGGATCAAGGACCGGTTGAGTATGGTTTCTTTTGTGAAACTAACCTTTTTTACTAAAATGTCATTGGGGAATTATTTGCTAAATTTTAACCGTGACTTAAAAAAGTCGCTCACCACAAGTTAAAGCGACTAAATACCCAGTTATGTTACTTACGATAATCATAAACTACTTACACAATGTTTTCAAAACTAAATATCCTCTCTCAGAAAATTAGAATTATCACACCCTTCTACCATCACAGAATAACAAAACTGAACAGTCACATACACTTCTACTTGCGAGTGTATACAATGTACTGTGTATACACAGTACTCTGTGGTCTTCACTCCCAACATTCAATTTCAATTTATTCACCCTTCCGAAAAGTCAGTAAGTATTGTACAAAGTACAATGATATATGATACGTAAATTATAGTATTAATTTAGCTAACAATTCATTTTGGTTATATACGATAGTTATAGCTATGAAATAGTGTGACCCAAATAAGCTATCTGACAGTATTCATCATCATACTGAACAATACGGTTTAGGCCATACCACAGAACACCCAGGGCCATAAGGGCCTATTACACTCCACACACTAATTGAACTGGTCATGCCTTCGTCTTTTTGGTCAGCCTATGCTTCTTCTTCCTGGTGGTTTATAATTATATATATTGGGTAAGCGAGTTGACTCCATTATTAAAAGCAAAAAAAGTACATGATCATGACATGCGTTCGTATACTTTTGTATTACTTCTATAATACAGGGTACATTGGGCTCCTCCCTGATATCGACATTACGACTATGGTCCTGCAACTGGTCTTAGAAGTTTCACCACAGCTGCTTCCAATCTTCGTTTCTGTTGTGTGGCAAGGTCCATATTATCGACCCATGTAACAGCATTGGCATGACCATTACTTTAAAGAACTTCAGTATGGTCTCCTTTCTTACTTTCCTACATAAAGTTCCTTTTATTATCCGTATAAGTTGTTGGAATTTTGGGAGTTCCACTAATATGTCTATATATGATCATGCATCCCAAATAACTGAACTGGTTGACTTGTTCTATTGGCTTTCCATTTATTATTATTTTTGTTCTTAATTGTGTATTTCCTTTAAAAGCCATTGAGTCTGCTTTTGTTTTAATATATACTGTTAGGTTAAATTCTCAACCATTGTATTTAAAGTGAATAAGGCACGTTGTAAATTGGCTTCTGAATCAGCAAGTCGGCAAATGGTGAAGCATTGGGAGGTGGTACAGGTCGCGCGTTACTTCTTGACGAATGAAAATTTTATATGAAAGGTTGAATGCGAGTCTCTACTCAGCTTTTGCGGGAACGAGAGAGAGGAGGTATAGTCTGCAGTGAGATGACGCGCATGCTTCTGACCTGAAGTAGTACAACACTACAAATCAATTTATGACACTTGCAGTAATATCAGCCACACGTATTATACACTATACCTCTATAACTGTTTCCACTTAACTTTCTTGCATTTATTCTATTCCCGACATCTCTCCCTCATCTGAATTGCTATTTTCGTTGCATGCATACATACATCCGTACCGCACAAAACTTTTGCAGTCGACTGTATACACACACGTGACAGAGGAAAACAGAGGTGTCTGTTATCGTAGCATAAACATTTGCTGACCTGTTTATTAAGGGTAGGCTCACTCATTGGATTTCTGCTCAAGGTCATTCATCAAGAACGAACGCGCAACCTATAGACACTTACACCTCTAGGTATCTCTCCAGTGGTTTCACTGTGACCTAGTTTACTTTAACCTGATTTTTGTATTTGTATGCACTGGATGTTTATTATAGGACTCTGAAGTTCATGCCCTAAGAACACTGAAATATGCTACTAAAAACTTGGAAATATGCACTATTTAATTAGAACAATTAATGTCCCTTTGCAGTAGACAAGACGAGTTAGTATAAATAATAAATAGTTACCTTATTCCTTAGAGATTGAAGCAGAAGTGGTCCCGCTGCTAGTATTAACAGCACGTAGTGGGCTCCTGTGGCTCCAGAGGGCGCAGAACACGGGACTTCGGTCCATATTTTCTGCTCCCATACCTTTCCCCGTGAGACTACTTCACGAAGCCTCGTCTCTTCCATACGTGGAGGATGAAATTAGGCGCCGGGCAGCAAAATTCCACAAGTTAGCAACTCATGAAAGCGCCCTGGTTAGGTCTCTTGGGGACTATGACCCCAGAATACGCCGCTTTAGGTCATACGTGTTCCCCGCATGGCTTGTGGGTATATCCCATAACCAAGGAGTTATTCCAACAGCAGCAAAAGCTAAACTTCAAACAAAGAATTGTTTGGCTCAAAATTCAAAACCTCAACAAAATTGTAAATTAAAAGATCTAAAAGATCTCAAAATTGTATTTTAAAACTTTTTCTTCCGACAGAATGCAGACATTGCTGTCTTCTGTGAGTCACTAGTCAAGGGACAAAGTAGCTTCCTTAATAAACAATCACTAACCTAAAACTAGACAAAGCTACCCTTAAACACCCATCCCAATATACGTAGAACGTCCTATCTGCGGTTAAACCCTATTGGGGGTGGGTACGCAGCAAAAACCCATCGGGCTGAACCTCAGCCTGCCAGTAGCTCGTGGCGTGACCCCCGCAGGACCTTCCAAGTTTTCAGTGTATCGCGAAGATTAGTGCAGAGCACTAGTTTCAGCGACATACCCATTTCGAAACTGAACCAATCTCAAGTTCAAAACATTCCTGACGAAATAAATATTGACACACCTGATGAACCAATTTTGCGAAAACATGTTCTTCCAATTACTACGAAGAAACTGTGACATACATACCACACGCAAAACTTGTGCTAATGATAAATTATCGGTGAGCATAAATGAAACTCCATGTTTGTATGTGTCAAGACATGTGATTGTTGCTAGAGTATTTAATAAAACAATGCAGATATTGTTGCCAAATGGTGTGCGATATGAAAAAGTTTATCTTTACTTTCTCTGGCAGGTATTATAAGTAGAGGAAGTATTGTATTCCACCCAAAAGTTCGATGTGGAGATTTCACTAGAAACATGTTTTGAGGCCCTCTGAATCCAAAAAGGTCTGTGTGTGTGTGTGTGTGTGTGTGTGTGTGTGTGTGTGTGTGTGTGTGTGTGTGTGTGTGTGTGTGTGTGTGTGTGTGTGTGTGTGTGTGTGTGTGTGTGTGTGTGTGTGTGTGTCAGTCAGTAGACAGCATAACTTAAAAGCCAAAGTTGGTATTTAAATTCAACATCTTCAAGAATGTGAGACGAAGATTTGGAGGGCAATTCTTTTTTGAAAATTTTGATTTTGATTAAAATTATATGTTTAGGATATTTTTATGACGAATGAAATGTAAATGTTGAATTTTCTGGCTGTAGCCCGTGTGGTCTTATTTACTCTTGAAATTGTTCATTCACTAGTCTCTCTACGCGAGTTGCCTTGAATCACTGACAATAGATGGCGCGGCCGGGAGACTGTTACGCAATAATTCCGTTTCTAAGGCTCAAGTTTGTACTTCTTTCAGATGGGTGTATTTTTCCCCATTTGTATACTTACGGAAGACGGATTACGTGCTATTTTGTGTTAATTGAATAATACCATAGAAGATAGACATGGAGGAACTTCTATACGGGTGTCCCCCCCAAAAAAAACACCGACAACGTTTAGTATGTTGTGCGGGACGGCAAACTGATCGATTTTCAAATAGGAACCCCTGTCTGGAAATGTACGGTTTGGACGCTGGAGAGCATCAAAGTTTGAGAACGAACGATTGTGACAATTTGTTAAAATTCGTTTTGATGTTTTAATACGGAAGATATGCAACATTTTAGCCATCTGTGTACGAGGATGAATGACCTGAGCATAATAATATTCCTGCGCATGCGCCAGGTACGCATCCTACTGCGTCATTTGTGTACTTAACAGTACCGTATCGACACGTACCATTACACAGCTGCTAAAATGGCCAACTTGAGCACACTTTGGTGTAAATGTGCGGAATCACGTCAACGTCGCTTATGTGAATCGATGGTTTGGTAGAGGTTTATATTAACGTCCTTCAACGTGATGTCATATCAGACGGTGAATGATGCTCAAATGAGCCCGAGGTCCATGGAGCTTTAAGTTACCCGACATTGGTCTTCTCAGGATAAAGGAAAACTTCGGAAGAGATAGGCCAGGTCGCCAGATCCGACATTTCTTGACTATTTTCTGTGGAGTTGCATGAAGAGTCTGACACTCCTGTAACGCCAGCGCAGGACCGTTGTTTCGAGTCCCCGAAAAGACAATCGCACAAGTTGTGCCATGTGCATGAGCCTCACAACCAACCATGTAGGCTCTGCAACGATGTAGAAGGTACACAGTTCGAAGCCTGTTCCTAGTGTAGACAGCTCAATGTTAGGTTTATTGGGGAAATGTGAACGTACACCCATCTTATGCGCTACAGCGTCCAAACCGTGCATTTCCGGCACTTAAGCCTAGGGGCATGCGGGGAGCAAGGGAAAGTGAGGGGAATGTACAGTCGCACAATGAAAACAGTACTCACCTGCTGATGTCTTCGCATTAGTTCTCGGGAGCAGCATGTCTGGAAACGTGGTTCATCTGCTGGATCCATGTCACTGCTTCAATATCCATATTCTTGGAATAATGCTCGTCGTGATCACTGCTCTCTGGACCCACGTTTATAATTATATCTTCTTCAATTGCTTTCTCCATTAACTCATCTCTGCACTTAAAATGTTGCTCAATTGTTTTTACGCATTTGCATGCTTCTATCCCATCAGTTTCAGCTCTACATTATTGTGGGAGCTTTGTTAACACGGAATGTGACCTTATGAGATAACCTTTTATTGAAGCCTCACCGATTGCATTGTCGGGAAGTTTTCTTTGTATATGCCAATAATATTTATTTTGTAGTATCGTTACAAGTTGATCTCAAAAGAAGACGGTTTATTCAATTTGTAAGAATTAAATGTGAATTCTTTCACTGTTATTAAAACCAAAACATAAACACTAGCAACAATGAGTCAATGAATAAAAACAACTTATATTTCTAAGCAAAATTTTAAAATAGTACATAATACATTATATTACCGCATAAAACAAAGCAATTATGATCATACTTTCAGTAATATCACTAATGAACTATGTTTATTAGACTGTAGAAACCATACGATATGATATTGTGGCAACACTGGCACTGCTTACAGTCCAACTGTCTTGTAGATAGTCATTTTGAACTGCAGGTGTTATCGTTAGCACGCCTCATTGCAAGCATCTCGGTATTGGTGATGTTTGCACCTTAGAAACCCCGCCCCTACTTGTGACGTATGGTGCGGTTTTTGTAATTATTTATAACGTTGTGTCTTTGAGCTATTGAGATCTTTGTGATCTCAGGGTGTGGTAACGGATGGAATGAAAAATCACACGATGTTTCTTCACCACAATGTATTATTTTATTAACACTTTTTCGATATTTTACATTAAATAATTCCTCTTAGCACCATTCTAAATGATTTGAAACGTTTCCACTTTTTCATTTAGTGGAACTAATGCTTGATGAAAGTCTGCCAAAAGTTCTATGTTCACACGTTATACCAATACGTCCTCATGCCATCCCACACGCGAGTGGGAAGATTATGGCATCACCTCACGTGACACCGCCTTTTTCGTATACTTCCGCGTATGCGTCCATCAAATAGTTCTTTCTTGTTAGGGAAGCGATCCCTAACCATCCTCCCTTACTTTTATTATGGAACACATATAATTCTAATATTTATACATATATATTAAAATCAAATATGGAAAGATTTATGACGTCTTTGGGCAAACTTAGTTCGTAACAATGAACATTATCAACACGTTTTCGCCATTTAACCAACACATACCAACATCAAAAAACAAATTACACTTTTAACAAATATTCACACAAACGATTTTCTTTTGGGGTCTTCTAATATCCTGTCTCACGCATGAGCGTCGGCTAGACTTTTTTCTAGGGGGGGGGGCCACATGTTGGAAATTTACAATCATATATTATTAATTCATTATTTTATTGTCAAAATTTATATTTGTTGCATATAACCGTATTGATTTATACTGAATAACAATTGTTCTTAATTAAAATAATAGTTTAATAGTCAGTAATTGATTGCACACTAAGTTCACCAACTTCCAAGGGGGGCCGCGGCCCCCCCCCCCTTGCCCCCCGTTCGGGACGCCCATGGTCTCACGTATATGCTTAGTAATCGCGGCTTGCTTCTCGCCAAGTGCACTCATATCGAGGCCGATTAGTAGGTCGCCGCTAAAGAACTATAGTCCGCACTGTAACTCACTGCTAATTAATTCTTTTCAAACTTTGCCGTTCTATGTTAACCATCTATATTTTGAATATTTCTTGAAAGGCTCTTGTACATTTACCATTTTTTGGTGAAATAGATAACTTTGATCTTAGTATTTACTTTCTGTACTGGCAACTAGGGGAACTGTGTATTCCACCCAAAAATTCGATGTCGGGATTTCACCGGAAATATATGTTTTGAGACCCCCGGACCCCCCCCCCCAAAAAAATATAATTTTTAGAAAAAGATCGTGTGTGTGTCTGTGTGTCAGTCTGTGGACAGCATAACTTTAAAAACCAAAGTGGGTATTTAAGTTTAATATCTTTCAAGGATGCGACACGAAGATTTTGAAGAAAATAGCCCAACCCTAAAGTACCCTTTACATGGAAAATTTTTCGAAAATTGTTATTTTTTTGAAAATGGCTCTAACGGTTGAGGTCATGAGTATCAATTTCCGCTGGCAAACAGTATGCTTGCTTCTGGCATGTGCTCAAATGAAGGTTCTTTACTCTATGGTCACAAACATCTGGAGTCTTCATCACTATCTATACTTTTGCACGTAAATTGTGTTTTAAGTACCAACTAAACTAAGTCCAGGCACAACAGCCCACGAAGAACCAGGCGTTACTGCCCAGCCGCTGCATCGCCTACCTCGACCCACTACAGGCATCATTGGTGGGGTGCAGTACTGGAGGGTGGTGTGTGGTCGGCATCCCGATCCCTCCTGGCCAGTTAAGCTGTCTTCCCAACCTGGGGCCACTACTTTTCCATCAAGTAGCTTCTCAATTGGTCTCCCCGGGACTAACAAGGCTGAGTGCACCCCGTGCCAGACCTCCCAGAGGGTATAAAATCCCCATGCTGGTACCAGGGATTGAACCCGGGTGCTCCATGCCAGAGGCAAGTGTGCTGTCTTTTAAGTACACCTGAAGCAATTTTGCATAAAATACAGTTTAGTAGTACATGCTGTGCTTTCATGTAATATATTGATGTTAATTAACCAGAAAAATGAACCGTTGACTGATGCAGTTTCAAATTTACATTCCAGGCAATTAAAATGCATAGGCTAATTGGTATATGTCCTGTCTCGTATTCATCTTGTTCAGAACTGAATTGTTGGAGGTTAAGGTGTGACAAGTGTGTTAACTGATGATTATTAGTGTACATTAGTGTGCTATATTATTAACGAAAATACAAGTGGCGACTCCAAAATATTATAATGTGAAAAGAGTCGATAAAGACAGCCACAACGTTGCAACACTGCATCTCCAAATACGTGATGCTAGGTGCATCTGGTTTGTATCGCTCACAGCCTCAACTTCTGAATATCTTCCTTGTGGCTGTATGTTAAGGTTACCCAGCTGTTAAATTTTGAAAATATACACTTTTCATTGGATTGATTTGATACTCTAACACAACAACCACTGTATAGTGAGGAGTAAATGGCTACATTTCATACATTTAGTCAAAATAGTTGCTAAAATATCAATATATTATTATAATTTTTTAATATTTGTATAAATGGTTCCCAATGTTGCAATTTTGATCTGAAAAGCGTAATACTTTTCAGTTATGTTTTCTTATAAAATGTTAGCAAATTGATGCAATAATTTCTTAATCTTGTTATTAGTTGGGATAAAAATAAATTTTAATACTTAATTACTTAGCAGCTATTCATGTTATGAAACAATTATCTCATCATTTCTTTTTAATGTTATTTCTTAGTAGGTACACCAAATTCCATGCATATGTACTGAAAACAGCATCATTTCAGCATTTTAAAGGGTAAACAGCGCTAAAAAATAAAAACATGAAAAAACAAAGTTTGAAGTTGTAACAAGGATAATGGAAGTGTATTAATTTAAATGGACATGACCACAACGTGACTGACAGTTATTCTAGCTCATCATGGATGGAAAATTCAGTTTTAGCAATATGCATACAAAATTGTGTCCATGTGCATTTACTGGTTGATTTTGTATGATATATTTTTTAAATTATCACACTCACACAACCATTAGAGGAGTATTTAAATCTGTTTTCAAAGCAACTAATAGTGTATTGCAATACGAGGTGCAGTCCAAAAGTAATGCATACATTTTTGCTGTTACTGTACAATTGTTGCCACAGTAGAAAGGATGGGGGGGGGGGGGGGGGGAGAAGGAAATGACCTTGGACAGTGAGCAAACTATCAGTGAGTGCATGAAGGGATAGGGGCAGTTTCCTTAAGAGGCTAGTTCTGTACTGTTTAGTATGAAATTTTCATGATGAGAACACTATGCTGTCACCAAATTTTTTGTGACATGATGCACTGGACTATAGTACTGTGAATAAGCAGATGATAAAGTACAAAACAGTAAGAATGAATAGCAGTGATTTGCTGCGCTTGGGCAGACCTTGCAAACATGTATAGAAAACTCTTATTCAATATTGTGGTATCGTAAGAGTGATATTGTGTTATATCCTCTTCCTAAGGGCATGTCAATCACTGGAGGATGTTACAGAGACATTTTCAAGAACCAGCTGTTGCCAGCAATTGCAGAAAATTGGCCTGACATGGTGAGAAAGTTCATTCTCCATCAAGACTCAGATTCTCACCAATTTCTATTGCAAAATGGAATTGAGACACTTAAAACATCCTCCCCATTCACCTGACCCTGCTCCAAGTCATTTCTGGTTGTTTGATACCTGAAAAACACTCTACGAGGGAGACAATTCTCTTCGAGATCAAGCCTAGGATCTGTAGTATACAGTGTCTAAAACATATACCCAAAGACTCTTACAAAAAAGTTCTGAAAAATGGGTTGAGCATTGGCAACTGTGTTTAAATAAAGAAGAAGACTACATAAAAATGGCATGTGTGTTATGGATGATTTTGTGTGAATAAACAGTAGCAGTCAGAGGAACAAGAGGATAGCACCAGAAACCAACAGCTGCTGATAGTAGCAGAGAGGGGGAATAAAAAGAATGAAATATAATCAATATGGAATGCTCCTTGTAGTGCCAAAGTGCCTCACAACCCGCTGTTGTCAGCTGTTAGGAGACACTGGGTTCCTAGAAGGAAAGTTGCTAGTGCACAAGTATTTGTTCAGTTAAGTTTAGTGCAACATAACTTGCTGTAATGGGCAGCAAGCAACTGTTCTCAGAATTTTAGAAGCAACGTGGTATTCAGTTAGACTTTTATAAAATTACATAGAAGTGGTGTTATAACAGACTGAACTCCATGGCACAACAGTCCATCGAGGTGAAGACCTACTGTCTGACGACTGCATTCCCCACCTCTACCCAGCACAGGCATTCATGAGTGGGGTGCAGTACTGGAGGTGGGGTGTGGTCAGTACACTGTTCCCTCTTATCCAGTAATGCATGGACCACTCTTTTCAATCAAGTAGCCACTCAATTGGTCCCTCAGGGACCTAATGCACCCTGGACATCTCCCAGTGGGAGAAAATTCTCATGCCAGTACCAAGAATTAAACCTGCGCCCTCTGTTTGGTAAAGAGCAACACTACCATCGCACTGAGATGACCAGTTGAACTGTGTATCAAGCCAATTAACAAAGAAACTTGGATAATGCATCATGATTGGATGCAATATTAATAAGCAATTGACAGTCCTTATGTTCAACATATCATTTAACCCTCTTCAAAAACTAGATAACCTTCTTTCACATATCTTAACACGAGATGATGATCTTTCCTGGGTTACGTATTGGCCACTGCAATTTTAGGCATGGTTACATTTTTAAGGGACTGTGGAGTCATGGGTAATGAAGCTGCAGACTCACTTGCAAAGAAAGGCACAACAATAAAACAAAAGTCTAAATTCAATTTCTCATATTCCTCAATAAAACGCTTGATCATTAAAAAATTTTCTCATCCATACCTACAAGAAATAGAAACAAATGCCAAAGATAAAAAATGGATTACACTACTTTCCAACCCAGATAAGACCAAAGACCAAGGAAAACAGCGGTTGCAGCCTTCCGACTATTGACAAATCGCGACTGCTTAGCAGGTCATCTCTACAGAATAGGTATCTCAGCTTCACCAATATGTGTCCTGTGTAACAATCCAGCAGAAATGAACGAAGACCACTTGAAGACCTGTGAAGCATTAAGATCAGAAGAAACTACAGTTCAAAAGTATTGGAAAGCACGAATGCTAATGGCTTCATTGCCAGATGCAAGGCACTAGAAAACAACAACATTTTTAAGGGGGATCCTGCTGCTATGTGCTGTGTGACCAACTTTTGTTGGTCTGTCATGCGCTGCTAGAGTGTGTTTCTCTGGTGTACACTTGATACTCTACAAGAGACTAGAAGCAATGGTAAACATGAACCTAAGGATTCAGAATTTTAGCTATTGAAATTTCATACTTTTTGGATCTTTCCATAAATATGTTTTAATTCCAGCTTTTGCCTCATTTGTTTGGTGCATTTGCACTTCTACTAGTATTTTTATTTTATGTTAAAATTTATCTCTGACTTTTGCCATGATCTATTTTATAAGGGTGGTGATGACCATGCAGTTGAACTACTTCCTCTTAGAGCAAAGTGGTGCAGCAGCTGCAGAGCCAATATGAATGTCTTCAGAAGTAACGGGTTAAGCAGTCCACTATATAAGTTGTAAGTCACTCATATAATGCTAGTCAATAGTATACAATTGTTCCTAGGACCATTTGCATTTTCTGAATGCTTTCTTGCAACCCATTCTTGATGTTTTATCTACATATATACAATAATAGCAGTGCCTCAATTAACCATACATATATTACAATGCTATTTTACAATACATTTCATAATCACTTTGCAAGTTCTTAAGACTAATACAAGAATGTATCTGCTTTTATGGAGTATACCAAAAGTCTCATTGCCACTGCACTGCTAGTGATATTATTATATTAAACGAGTATAATGAGAACTACACCTGTCATAACAGTCTTCAGATAATAATCCTGCAACTTTGTGGTAGGTGATGATAGCAACAGGTTTTAAAGAATCACTTTCTTCATAGTCAAGGCACTTGCTTTGCACCAAATAGGTGAACATTGTTTGTCTATCTTCCTGAGTCTTACAGAAATAATTATACATTTGAAATAGCAGAAACAAGCAAACTATTTATCTTATAAACTTAAGGCAGTTTACTTAATGTTAGCTTTGGCCAACATTATATCATGAGCTAAATATTTTTATATTATTCAAATTAAACTATAATCTTAATATTTGCACACGAAAAGTAACACCTCTTAAAAATGAACAGTAATTCTGGAAGTCTTTAAAATGTTTACATTACTCATTTGCATTGTAACCACTTGCAGAACAAAGTCGTCTACAATTGATTGGCAGTATTATGTCAACTATCTTGGTTTGTGCTAGCTTCTGAAGCCTAGAGTTCAGGTTCATATTCCAGCTGCGAGGGGAAATTTTCCTTTCATGTGCATTATTTCTTAATCTACTTAAAGTGTTGGAACCAAGCGAAATGGTACTAATTTTCTAAAGTGAGAATAGTGTGATTGAAACTTCCTAATCATTATTGAAGCATTTCATCTACTTTTTTCAAGCAGTGAGAATTATGTGTTCTTTTTTATATAAGCTTTAGGCTTATTTTTCTCCTCCCTTAAGCCCTGGACTAAAAGGTATTAAAATGTATAACTTAAGAAAGAAACAAAAAAAAAGTAAGTTTGTTCTAATGCATTCCTTATGTTGAGTGGAAGAGAAAATAACTACACGGTTCATTTTTATTCTGTTTAATTCTCTATATAGGTTAATAAAATGTGTAAAACTGCACATGGAAATAAGTCAAAACAATGTGAAAGCTGTCAGGCTGACAACTTGCCACAAAGGTAAGAAACCCTAATGTAGGTACTATCTGTCCCCTTTCAAACACATGGTATGCTTTCTCAATTTTATAATTATCTAAACAAAGTGATACTCTAAAATAAGAGATTCAGTGCTATTGGCATTTCACTGTAGTATATTTACTAAAAAACCTCTAGAATGACTAAGAAATTGACAAATCATGAGACATTACTCTCACCATCATTCAGTTCTTCAGCATATCCCTGCCTCACCAACTCCTTACCGATGCTGACCTCTTCAGAACCATTCTTGCCATACAGCTCCACGGCTGGGATGGGACAGCCTTCTCGTTGACCTCTATCACGCTGTTTGTAAGACTTTATTTTTATCATAATCACCTTCCATTGTTCACAGTGAGAAAGTTTATCAAACATTTCTGTTGCCTCTTCAGACCACACGTTATTCTTAGGTTTTACATGTGCTAAAGTGCACTCAATAGCATGATGTCTAACCATTAGAAAATCAGATCGGAGAGAAAATACTTGTTCCTTTAATAACTGGACTGAGTCCCCATAATCCACATAGTAAGTCACTAGCAGGACATTTCCAACATTCTGATCCATGTTTGTGATCTTGGCTCTGTACCACTTGCCATCATTACCAAAAGGGGCAGCTACCATTTGATCCACATAGGGTTCTGTGATGATATGAAGCTTGCGGTTTTCTTCCTTGCTGTAGAACTGTGTCATCTGCTCTATCAACTGATCTAGATCCACGGTTCCTAGGACAAACACCTGCATCCAAAAGTGACCTGGATTTTCAATCGCTGAAATGTAAACCTTCATGAAATTTTGTCTTTCATTGGCCAATCCTTGGTCATCATTTTCACTTTGACTGTCTGCTGAAGTATTCCTGGTTGTTCTCCTGGGGTACCGTCTTTGTTCACCTTCCTCTATCCTTCGCCTCATTTCCAGGTCTTCATTAACCTTCTCCTCTATCATAAGTTTTGCCAGCTCTCTTTGCTCAGCTGTGCCTATGATTGTCACTTTAAGCGAAGCAGGCTCATCTCCTGACTTTCCTACTGTAACTTTGGCATTTGATGCGCATGTAATTGATCTAATGTTCATCCCACCCCTTCCAATTATCCTTCCACCAGCTTCATGTGGAACTCGCATTTCACAAGTTTCTACTATTGGTTCATTTCTCACAACACTTTCTATCAGACATTTGGCGAGCTGCGCCGTTTCTGGTGTACCTCTTATGAAGCACATCCTAAACTCGTGCTTTTCGTTTTCATCTTCATCTTCGAAATAAATTTTTGTGTTCGTCATATTCTGAATGTCGTGTATTTTGCTTCCACCCCTGCCAATCACGGCTGATACACGTTCTTGCGGTACAGGATGACTCACCGTACATTTATTTCGAGATCTACGTCCTTCTCTTCTGGTGAAGCCATCGTCATTCCGTTTATAAAACAGATACAATAGTAAAGCTGCTGACACTCCCGCTGTCGGCAATACAATCACCGTAAATGGGCTCTTGGAAAACATGTTAAGTGTACTTAGGTAATAACCCAAGAATTGGGTTTGGAAATCTAATTCCTGGACGTTCAGAAGAAGAGCAAAATAATAATGCAGCACGTAAGGATCAGTTCATCTCATAAGCACTCGAGAAATGTTTTCACCGCTGTAACTTACCTAACCTCTATACAATTGCAAATATTAGCGTCCAGCCTTCCACAGCAAAATCACAAATAGTTATCAATATTTCCGCCAGGTGGCTGTTTCTTTCGTGCTATATGCAGGGAAAGACTCCTCTGTGGGGGTGTTGTAGGGTTAAGGGCGTTAAACTTCGCGATCATCAGCGCCCTTAAAAACAGTTCATGGCAATAGTCAGATATAAATTTCAATAAAAATAAAATTACTACTAAAGAAGGAAAATATATGCAAAGTATGCAAGACAGTAGCAAAAGCTACTAGCTAGCTAGCTAGCTAGTAGCAAAAAAGAATTCTCTGCCGGTGCAAGATCACACTAGTGGGCTGTACCGTCTTATTTGAAAAAGGTCTTGAGGACGCAGCTTAATCTCTTGCAACCAAAGACTCATCTTGAGGAAACGTTCAAGCTCTGGTTGGTGTGTTCTGATTATACGTATGTTCCATTGTATGATACTCATGGTAATTTGTGTGGAATAAGTATTCAAAACTAATTCTTAATGAAATAGAAGGACGATGTGGTGGATTAAATTTGCCCTTTTTCTTTGGTGTTGGGCTGGCACATTTTCCTTCGAATTTTTCAGTAGTGTTATTTCAGTGCGGGTGGAATCTTCTTGCTTCCTCTCCTCTACAGAGGATGACCGTTTACCAATAGAGAATTAAGGATCGGTAACGTCGAAACGAATGGAAACGGAGACCGACGAAAATGAAATTACCTGATCTGTGCCCGTTACAGAAGATTTCTCAGGAGAGGATCTTTGAGGAGATGAACGTGAGCTTCTATTTCCCGATGATTTATTGGGAGCCGACTAGACGAATGCTGGGCTACATTAATCCATACCTCGGTTTCCTTTCCATCATTTCCATTCATTCCATTTTCTTATAATCTCTTAGGTGTAGTTTCAGGCGTGTAGTGTTGGCAGTGTCGGGCAGACGGCGCGGCTGATTGCGCAGGGTAATTGCTGTTCTCGGCGCTAGATGGCGTTTGGCCGGCGTTGACCTGCGGGATGACGGTTGGTTGGTTGCACCTGGCGCCGGGCCCTGTGTGGCACCTTCGGTTCCCTTATTTCATCCCATACTCCTGGGAGGTGGTAGCCACAACAGATCTGTGTAGGTCGAAGTGTGCGAGGTGTCCCCTCTGTGTCTGTACCCCTTACCCTTTTATTTACCAAAAGATTCAAAATATGCATTTTACTTGTCCTCAGTATATATTAAACATACTGTACTTTAAATGAAACCATTACGCCATTTGTAAGGAAAGCAATATTTTTGAAAATGTCTCCAAGTAAACTGTAGTTTGGTTTAGAGAGATTTTCCTGAAAATCTTTGTTCCAGTTTTGGAAGATGCTCAACTTGCGTATCACTAATTAAGCTGTTCACTTACACACACGTGGGTCATTTCATGCGTTTCTTTTGGATCAGGGAGCTTCAAAATATATTTTCGTTAAAATCTTGATATCTAGCTGATGAGCGAATTACAATAATTCTCCTACTTACTACATGTAGTAGAGACATTTAAAAGGAATTGCCTTCCCACAAAATTGTATGGAAGCCAAAAGGTTGCAAACATGAAAATCACAATATGGATTGATTAACTTTATGTTCTTGAATACCATTCTTTATTCTGTTCACAGCATCTGTGAAATGTGGAATGAACACTGAATTACACACCATTCAATACACTTTTCAACCCATTTCATGTTTGGAATATTTTATGCTCACAATAAATATTATTGTGCAATTAAAAAAATAAAAATATGTCAATAGTAAAAAATAAGCCAAAAATAATTAATTCAGTTCTTCAACCACGTGGTCGATATAGTAACACTTTTCCCAAATGATTTAACATACGAGCTTACTCTTCTTTCACCAGACAGCTCTTCCAATGAGTTACACAGCCAAAGTAATCAACCACATAAATCAAAGCATTCCTTCCACTTAAATACTTCAAGTTTTAGGGCATAAAAGTAGAAATTACAAGAAAAATATGTGAGAATGTGAAAAAATCCTCCGTCCCATAGTAATTATCCGGCCCGCCGAAATAGCATTACAGAAATTACTGACGAGGGAATGTTTTGGATTTACATGCGTACAGAGTTGCGCAGTAGTTCAGTGAATACGAGTATGAGTAGGACTTACGCGTCCGTATCACAATGATCAGCAAACGCCGTCAACTGGGTCTACCGGGAAAGTACGAATCGGCTGGGGATTTAATGTCATACTGGCAAGTTCGTATGCTAGCTTAATAGTTAAAGCAGCCGCTCGATAAGCGGAATATCCGTGGTTCAAATCTCGGCTATGGCATAGAATTTTTCTGTCATGATTCCAAATTTCAAAACATTGCCAACACACAGCTTGTGTGTTTAAGAACACCAGCAGTTAGTTTGCTGGCATATATAATAATTACCATCAGGTGCCGTTGATGTCCGGAACACCGGTGTTGCGCTGTATACAGCCCAGTGAAGCTAAGCATGCAGTGAGTACGTCTGTACAAAGAAGTAACAGTAATGTATACTTCTACTTTTGGAGTAAAACACTCAGCAGAAAGCGACACAGGGGTAGCAAGAACCTTTCAGGCAATGAACGGCAGGCAGTGTACTAGTTTTTTGGTAAACGGTGCCGCTGGAGTGGTGAAGAAAGGTGCCATTTCAAATGCGGCAAAGGCATTTTGTCAGTGCTAGAACACACATCGTATTTGGCAACAGGGGCGCAGTCCTTGGAACATAGATCCGTTTGTGCTGTAGTTGCATCTCGGATCGAAGGCAATGTCGGTCCAAAGTAGAAGGATCTCGACCTGCAAGCAGCGGCGCAAAGGGTTTCTAAGAGTACTCTACATAGGCGTGTGAAGGCGGGAGAGTTGAGAGTCCATACAAATGCACTGAAGCCATTCTTGACCAATCGCAACTAAACAACATCTACAGTTTGCCTTACCAATGCTGGATCCCACCACCGTTGACTATCCTGAAAATGAAAATGCAAAGTTCAGCATGATGGTGGAGACCATTCTCTACCTGAGAGGTAGAACTGGAACTTAAAAATCCAATGCCACAGCCGGGATTTGAACCACAGACCCTCCACTTACCAGGGGGTGCTCTAACCATTAAGCTACTGTGACAACTTGCCAAAATGACACTGAATTGTCCAACCAGTTCGTATTTCTCCCGGTAAGCCACAAAGACAATCTCGTATCAAAGACAATTACCCCAATGGTGACTTACTGTTGCAAGTACTTTATGTCCCTGGATTAAATAGCCTTCAGATGGTAATTATGATTTATTTATGCCAGCAATTACCCCAATGGTGACTCACTGTTGCAAGTACTTTATGTCCCTGGATTAAATAACCTTCAGATGGTAATTATGATTTATTTATGCCAGCAAACTTGTTGTTGGTGTTTTTAAACGTACAAGCCGTGTATGGGCAATGTTTGAGAGATAGAACTGAAACTTAAAAAACTCCAATGCCACAGTCGGGTTCTACCTGATGGAGGATCAGAAAATATACCTGCCGCCAGAAGATCCTGAGCCATAGTGAACAGGCAAAAGAAACTCATGTATTCCAAAGTTTATGTTTCTGGCTGCCGTAGCTCGACCTCGGTGGGATACTAAAACAGAACGCGTTCAATTTGCCTTATCAAAGGCAGTGCCGTGAGTAGCTTGACGATAAATTAGGCATTTGGACTTTCATCAGCAAGGAGCCTGGCAAGAGGTACAGCAGGAATCGATCTGCTGCTAAAATGGTCACCACACCATTAGCTGTCACCAAAGATATTTACCGGACATGATCTCCAACAAATTAATCTCAGCAACAGTTGCAACATGGCTGCGTGGTCCGCGCGCAAGGAGGATTCAGGTGGCCATTCAGCAGGACAATGCACGTCCTGCACATCGCTCCCAATGACTGAACCTGGCTGGACGCTGCAACAGCCAGAGCAATCACACTGGATCTCGTAAGCCAACCTCCAAACAATCCGGATATGAATGTTTTAGATCTGAGGTTCTTGCAGGCAAACTATTGACCAGCTGATCACCGTCGTTGAAACATCTTACTCTGACCAAACACGTGACAAGCTGAATAAAGTCTCTCACTTTGCTATCCTGTCTTATTCAAGTAATGAAAGTGCATGTTGCGAACGGTTATAAGATAGTCCATATGCATAAGGCACGCTTGGACCGCCACAACGTACTGCCATATCTCTTGGAGCGGCCTCGAAACGTTTACAACGAAGCTTCAACAACACTGCAGCAGATCTGTCGCAGCAAGGCAAGTTGTTTGATTGGCAGCCTTCCCAAACTGAAACACCTACAGTACGGCAGGACTGGAGTACTCCATTCTGTATGTTATTTGCGTCTTCTTTTTATCTTGTACTGATCCTGGAGCAATAAATCTACACTTTGTAAGAGTATTTTCAGTTTCTAGTGATTCTAGAGCAGTAAAATTGTGCGAATCGTTCCCTTGCTTCATTTGCGTTCTACATATTCCTAACTACCATCGTCACAGTATGCGGATCATACAATTAATGTGGGACAAACGAGGTACGGGTACCGAACAATTATTCTGGGGCGGAGGAAGTAGATACTTATGGGTATTTAGGGAATGACGACAATAAATGTCGTCCCATAAATATCATATTTGTATGCACTTTTAACCCAAAGAATTAAATTATGCAATTTCAAACGTGCCAACTGAGTAAATCTGTTCTCAAGAATTTAACAGCAATGTTTGTGGATTTTTATTTCATGAATTAAACTATGTGCTTTCAAATGTGACAACTGACTAAATCTCTTCTCGCAAATTTTACACTTGTGTTGCCTTTTGCCCTCATGAATTAAATTATGTCTTTTCAAAGATGACAACTGAGTAAATCTCTTGTTACAAATAGCACACTTGTATGGCTTCACCCCCTCATGAATTAAATAATGCTTCTTTAAATTGGACAACTCAGTAAATGCTTTCTCACAAATTGCACACTTGTGGGGCTTTTTACCCTCATGAATAAGAATATGCCTTTTCAGGTGTGAAAACTGAGTGAACCTCTTTTCACATATTTCACACGCATGTGATTTTTTGCCCTCGTGAATTAAATTGTGATTTTTCAAATGTGACAGCTGAGTGAAACTTTTCTCACAAATTTCACACTTGTGTGGCTTTTTGCCCTCATGAATTAAATTATGCTGTTTCAAATTTGACAGCTCTGTAAATCTTTTCTCACAAATTACGCATACATGTGGCTTTATGCCCTCGTGAATTAAATTATGCCTTTTCAAATTTGACAAAAGATTAAATCTCTTCTCGCAAATTTTACACTTGTGTTGCCGTTTGCCCTCATGAATTAAATTATGTCTTTTCAAAGATGACAACTGAGTAAATCTCTTGTTACAAATAGCACACTTGTATGGCTTCACCCCGTCGTGAATTAAAATATGCCTTTTCAAATGTGTCAACTGAGTAAATCTCTTTCCACAAATTTCACACTTGTGTCGGTTTCTGTCCTCATGAATTAAATTGTGATTTTTCAGATGAGACAAGTCACTAAATCTTTTATCACAAATTGCACACCAATGCGGCTTTTTGTCATCATGAGTTGTATTATGCAATTTCATATGTGACAACTGAGTAAATCTCTTCTCACAAATTGCACATTTGTATGGCTTTTTGCCCTCATGAATTAAATAATGTTTCTTTAAATTGGACAACTCAGTAAATGCTTTCTCACAAATTGCACACTTGTGGGGCTTTATACCTTCATGAACAAGAATATGCCTTTTCAAGTGTGAAAACTGAGTGAACCTCTTTTCACATATTTCACACGTATGTGATTTTTTGCCCTCGTGAATTAAATTGTGATTTTTCAAATGTGACAGCTGAGTAAAACTTTTCTCACAAATTTCACACTTGTGTGGCTCAGTAAATCTTTTCTCACAAGTTACGCATACGTGTGGCTTTGTGCCCTCGTGAATTAAATTATGCCTTTTCAAATTTGACAAAAGATTAAATCTCCTCTCACAAATTTTACACTGATATGAACGTTTAACATTCTTTTGTTTGAAGTGTATAGGTTTGGTATGTATTTTCTCACTACTGTTATGTTGAATAAACTGTTCTGAGTGAATGTTTCTTTCTAAAGAATACTTTTCTGAGATCCCTTGACCTTGGGAATTTCCGGAATGTCTGTGTAGAGGACTATCCTTTCTCGTATATAAACTTACGTCTTTACTCAAGTCTTCAGCAGAGGGAAATGGTGATATACCACTACCATCACCAGAAACTGCTTCTATGCACGACCTGAAATGCAGGAAAATGTACCACCATTAGTTACAAGGATGAAGATAGTAAATATGAAGACGGTGCCTAAGTTTGCCTCTGAGACTTAGTGTTAGCATGCTACCCTCAAAATTCAAAATATGTGGGTTCAACATCCTATTTAAAGTAGAAAATGTCATTTATCCAGGACTATTTCCTGTCCTTCCTAGATTTGGAGGTACAAATGAGAGAGTAGAATTTAATATTTAAAGAGAGGATTAGCACCTTATGCAACCCATTTTAATTTCTTGATTTCATGACTACCTACCTGAAAAACTATATAAGATGTCAAACTGAAATATTTACAGGAGTTGATTCATATATTTTAAGTTCACTAGTGCACTTCTATACAATGTCATTTATTACTGAAGATGCATTTTGTTTCAAAATATTACTTCCTATTAAAATTATTAAAAATACATTTTGAAATAAACAAGTCTTATATACACCAAAGCACTCCAGGGGCCCACATTGGTAGGCACGGGTTTGGTGCACACGGGGCCCCGAGCGGCTCATCATTCCACAACTTTCACGCCCATCAACCGTTGTCACGTTGTAGCTGCTTATGTTGCTACTATTGATCGCCCTCTTCTAGGATTATTATGATTACTAGTTTTTAAGGTCTTATGTTTATAACTCCTGTCTCACCAGCAGACATCTTTTCTCTCTCCATGGTCCTGTTTCCGGGTTCAGCGCGGCCCCCGAATTGCGTGCTCTTCGGAGGTGTCAGGCGCGAAGGTTGAGCGGACCCTTCACATTGCCCCCCCCCCCCACCCCTGTGTAGCCTTAGGTGTGCAGCCCGTCCACGCGTCATGTACACCCACGCAGCTCTCTGAGGGCCCGGCCTGTGTTAATTCCACTGTATTACCGGCCGGACTTGTTACCGCTGACGGGACTCCTGTGTAATCAATCACAAGTGCCCTGAATCCAGGTTGACTCCGTCGACAGCGTGAACTAAAGTGGGGAGTCACAGGTGGTTATTCCTGTGGTAGAGGTGTGCGTGGTGAACGGTTTACCCATGTGGAGAAGCAGTGGAGATCGGAGGGCAGTCCCTCGGAAGTACGCTTTGGGGTCAGTCATGGAGGGGTCTCCATGGTGGCGCAGATCGTGGAGATTTGGTCTCTTTCTTCTTTTACCCACGGGGGGCACGCTGACGCCGACGGAACACTAGGTAGAGAGTATATGCAGATCAATAAAAAAAACGCGACGCGACTTGGCGGCGGTAGGCTGCTGATTGAGGCGATTACCACAAACCAGTCTCAGAAACTGTTGAAAGCGAGTTTGTTGGGCTCCACCCCATCCAGGTGGCCCCACATAGATCACTTAACTCGTGCAGGGGGGTTGTTTCCACCTCCAGTCTAGACGGTCTGACCAACGAGAAGATTCACCTATCTGTCTCATCAGCGAATTTGTCAAGTGCACCGGCACTCGCGCAAGCAGGAGTGCCCTTTGCGGACAGTGTTTCTCACTTTCAAGAGTACTGTGCTGCCAGAAAATGTCTTTTGCGATTATGAGCGTGCAGCTGTCCGGCAGTATGTTCCGAACCCTATGCGCTGCTTCCAGTGCCAGAAGCTCGGACATACTTAAACATCGTGTTACCATTCTGCTGTTTGTGAGCGTTTTGGTTTACTGGCACATATACGGATACTGGCACGTATCCGTCACCCATACTTTGTTAACTGGGGGGAGTCGTCCATCTAGCTCGCTTGAGTGTCCGAAGTTTCTGTATGAGAAGTGTATACAGGAACTGCGTATGAAAGAACACCGTACCTCTCCTGAAACGCGTCGCCTGTTAGAGATCAAACCTGCGACCACCATGGGCTATGCCTCTGCTGCCCAACGCGCTCCTGTCAACACTGTTTCCATACAGCACGTTCCTGTTGCAGACGCTTGTACCCAGGCAGGTCTACCGGCGAAGACCTTTCTACAGTGTCAAGCCACAACTGCTCCTTCAGCCGTTCAGATAGCTCCTATGACGTGCACAAGGCGTAGCCGATATCTTGACAGACCTGGGTCCAGGCCTATTGTTCGTGCCAGCCGCGGGCTCTTATGTTGAAAATCGTTCTTGAGTGAAACTGTGTATAAGTAACTAGAGTTGAATTAATGTAACGTGGCTATCCTGATAGTTGCTTTCCTGATATGTGCGTTCCCGCTGCACCACGAGCAAAACAAGCATTGTTGACGATCCGCTCTTATTGGTGTGACATACATGTAAGTGTATGTAAAAGTCTCCGCGTCTCAAAATAAAATATATGGCGCAAAGTACACCTGTAAACTCTTGAGTGGTGTTAATTTTTCGTGCTGTGTAAGAATAACCTTATATCCCATTCTATTCAATACCAATGCCACGTGATTATGTAAATGCCTGTGTGCGCCAATGTTATACTATGCTTAATAGACCAAAGATTTCATTTTTCTTATGCTTTTACAATTTTAAACGCAATCCAAAAGAAGTACCGTACTAAATCCACCTTGCCTTAAATTTCAGGTTTGGGTGCATTAAACATTACAGTAGTAGTAGTAATGATAATGGTGATAATAACAGTAATAATAATAATAATAATAATAATAATAATAATAATAATAATAATAATAATAATAATAATAATAATAATAATAATAATAATAATAATAATAATAATAATAATAACAATAACAATAACAATAATAACAATAGTAATAGTAACCGTAACAATAACGATACCGATAATGATAAGGATAGTGATAATGATAATGATTAGGGCTAGGAAGTTCATGCACTTGCATGTTTTTGCATAGGGATTATAAATGTATGCTTTTACATTATGTGCACGAATTATGGAATTTTCAGTTATTTGGACATCATTTTATGGTGCATATAACTACATATGTTCTTGATTTTGAGAAATGCATAATATTTCAATATTATAGCCTCTATATTGCATATTTTAATGATTTTTATGGTTGCAGTCCTCATTCTGCCTCTCAAACTATTGCACATTTAATGCACACACTTGAACTGTAGCATAATGTAATTTTATATTTTTTAAAAAATAATGTGACTACAGTTTCTCTCAATAAAACTTGGGCACTAAACAGCAATGTTTGTCATACATATATTCACAAAATAAGGTAACAATGCTGAACGACCTTGACCTCATATACATGTAATTTTTAAAATGCAGTTAACACTTTAGATGGGTTTTCCTCTCATGAGTTAAATTATGTTTATTCAAAAGGGACAAACAACTAAATTGTTTCTCACAAATGACACATGTGTATGGCTTTTTGCCCTCATGGGTTGAACTATGCTTTTTCAAAGTAGAAAACTCGGTAAAACTTTTCTCACAAACTTCACACTTATATGGTTTTTTGCCCTCATGAATTAATTTATGATTCATCAAATGCGACAAACGAGTAAATCTTTTCTCACAAACTTCACACTTGTGTGGCTTTTTGCCCTCATGAATTAGATTATGTCTTTTTAAATTGGACAACTGAGTAAATCTCTTCTCACAAATTTCACACTTATGTGGCTTTTTACCCTCATGAATTATATTATGCTTTTTTAAATTGGACAACTCAGTAAATCTCTTCCCACAAATTTCACACTTGTGTGGCTTTTTGCCCTCATGAATTAAATTATGCTTTTTTAAATTTGACAACTCAGTAAATCTTTTCTCACAAATTGAACACTCGTGTGGCTTTTTGTCATCATGAATTAAGGTATGATTTTTCAAATGTGCCAACTGTTTAAATCTTTTGTCACAAATTTCACATTTATGTGGCTTTCTGCAATTGGGAATTAAATTATTTGCTTTCAAAGATGGCAACTGAGTAAATCTGTTCTCACAAACTTCACAATTGTATGACCCTTTGACCTCGTAGATTACGTCCTTTTGGTTTAAGCATGAAGTATTCCTGTAAGTTGTCCCTCCAATCTTATAGTTAATAGGTTCATTAGTGTGAATGTTCTCTACAGAATCGTTTTCAGTGACATTAATTCCTTGTATTTTAAAACTTCTGGAATGTCCATATGCAGAACTGTCCTTTTCCATGTATACACTTGGATCTTCTCTCAAGAATTCAGCAGAGGGCAATGGTGATTTACCACCATCATCAGAAACTGCTTCTATGTATGATCTGAAATTTTGGAGAATACACCACCATTATTTATTAGCGAGAAAGCTAACTAAATGTGTAAACAGTGTCTATATTTGCTAAGAATATGGGAATGGATTCTCTCTGTGCTTTGCTATTTAACATGCACACTCAAAATTCTGGTTCAGCTTCACATTTAAGGAGGGGCATTTTCATTAGTTGAAAATCCTAGGCCCAAGTTGAGAGTACATTAAGTGGAATGACATCTCACTTTTTGCATGATTTAATTCATGAGCAGAATGTCATGACTCAGCCCAAATACTTTGAGTGTACGGTAATGGCACCCTCCTATCCCAATCATTAAGAATGGAGATCATACCTGTGTGTCTTCTGTGAAAACTGTTTGCTTTTTTCCTGTTGCAAGGTAAGATGACTTATACACCACAGTGAGATTGATATTTGTGCTGTAAAAGTTGTCTTTCTAATCAATATTTGCTGCATAAATAACAGGAGTGGAAAATCCCAGGCTTCAGTAGACATTTGTAGCTTTATTACATATACATCCTGTACTATTGCCAAAAGTGTAATTCCTGGATGCCAAGAGCGAGAAATCACATGCGTTAACCGAAACAAAATAATAACTAACCTTGCAGTTCAACAGTGAGCAACAAATTGTGAAAACCACACTGAAGGCTGAAACGGAATCACACAAGGGCACAAAGGTAGCTTTTCTGTGCCACATAACCATGCTAGGTGTAGAGCGTACTGTACGTCCCAGCAACTCTTTGTTTACCAGTCTCATGGAACTACAAAATACACTTCTTTCCCTCTTAGTGTGTGGGTGTGTAAATAACTGAGAAAGAACAGTACAACATAAAACTGCTATACTACTTGGCAAAGCGACGAGGCCTTGGATGTTGAGTGCTACAATCGCTTCTTATCTTAAGTACAGGTTTGAAAATAAGTTGGAAGCAATTTGAAACATATCAGCTGTGGAAAATCTTGCAATATTACTAAGATAAGTGAAGTTTTAGGTTCTAATTTGTTCTTATTTTAGCCTCTTATCTTATTTATTAGAACAACGAAATAATTGTAACTTGGCATTTAGTCAGTGATAAAACACAAATAGATAATCTCTCGGACCTGCTAATATATGTGATGTTGCAGTCCTGAAGATATGATTGTATCTGAACAGAGTGTACATGAACGTATTGCCTTGTTTGTGTGATAAGCTCACATAAACAGCTGGGCAGTTTCACATTCTTTCTGATATGCTTCATGGCTTTACCAGGTTGTAAATATGCATTAGTTTATAACTTTTTCTTAGAATAGAAAAGATGAGTCTTGTGAATTAAAAACAACAATGCATTGGTTATAATTGTTAATAAGAATAATTATCTGAATGTGATTTGTATTGATTATGAAATGGTACCTATGTTAATTTATTTCCTGCCATCATGTTTAAATATTTCACAAATTTCTGAGACAAAATATTAAAGCATAACTAGTAGTGTTAAAAGTAAAGCAACATATGATATACATTTATACCATTACTTCATGTGTCAGAAATATAATCAACAGTACTTGTTATCCATCATGCTGAGAATTCTATTCATGTACAATAAAACCAATAGTCATGGTATTGGTCTTGGCACATTCAATCTCATGATAAAATGGTTTGAGACAATCTTGTGGATTTAGTTATAGTAAACAGCAAGTTCTATGTCAAATAAACTGTTAGGAAGGGGATGTATTGGTGAAATTTGGGCCAAAATGATAAAAAATCAATTTTTCATTTTTGCCTTAAAATTATGTCTGTACTTTGTACTTTTGGAATCTACTGTCACATATGCTTATTTAAAGGTCCACTACATCATGATTGCAAAAAAGGGTACCAGCGGTGTACAAAAATCTATAGTTAATTTACCATTTTATGCAGCTAAAGGATTAGTCAACTCTGAATTCAAAAAAATTATTGCAAAATATTACTTTGAAAAATCAAAGAATAAAAGATGGGAACTACCAAACATTCAAACAGTGATTCCTGAGTATCCTCGAAAAACAGCAGTTGCAGCCTTCAGGTTGATTACAGGACATGATTGTCTGGCAAAACATTTAAACAGAATTGGGATATATTCTTCACCACTCTGTCCTCTATGTGATCTGCAAGAGGAAATGGACCGAGACCACCTTCAAATATGCCCGGCCACTTCTAATGCCCCATCCATCAGTGAGAAATATTGGAGAGCAAGAGGATTAATGACTTCATTGTCAGAAATCCAGCATTAACTAACAACAACATCATGATTAAAATGCCTGTGTGTGGGTAGGCATGACTCCTGAAATGCATTAATTACCCCATTGCAGCAAAATTATGCACAATTTTGAGGTTTAAATCAGGGGGTCTGATTTCTAATGTCTGTCTGTGTACATGTGTTAATCACATAATCATGCTTCTCTCAATTTTGTTCAAGAACTATTGTTGTTTCTAAAATTAAATTGCAAGGACTTCAGCTATTATTGCAATCAGTATGGGTTGTGAAGCTACTCTATGTAAAGGAAAAGGTCACAGCTGGTAAAGTAAGTCCAATCCATAAAATAGTCATGTTAGGGATAAGCAAAGATTAAAGATGAGTGCACTAAATTCATTAAATACATTCAAATCAGTGAAAAAACAATTAAAACAGCAAAAATTAAAGAATAAGATCAGCAGCTATTTGAACGACCTTAATATGCTCCAAGGGCATTCTAAAGCAGTAAGCATTTGTTGTCATAGACTTAAAACTTTAAAGTCATTTTTCTTTGCTTTCTATTTTTTACTTTCTCTACTGGTAATAGGGGAAGTATTGTATTCCACCCAAAAATTTGATGTCGAGACTTCATTGGAAATATATGTTTTGAGACCCCCTGAATCCAAAAAAAGCATTTTTAGAAAAGGTCCATGTGTGTGTCAGTTTGTCAGTCTTTGGACAGCATAACTCAAAAATGAAAAGTGGGTTAAGAACCAAAGTTGGTATTTAGGTTTAATGTCTTTCAAGGATGCGACACGAAGATTTTGAAGAAAATAGCCCCACCGTAAACTACCCTTCAGATGGAAAATTGTAATTTTCTTGAAAATGGCTCTAACGATTTTGATTAAAATGTCATATGTTTGAGATATTTTTATGACAAATGAAATGTATATTTTGAATTTTCTGGCTATAGCCCCTGTAGTCGCACTTACTCTGGACGACTTTTGCATAACTGGCAAACCGTTAGAGATAGACCAAATCATATTATACAAAAAATGTAGATGTTACTAAAATACACAATTTATGTCCAAATAAATTTTCGAGTACGTTGAACCATTTTGGAGATATTCCTTGTTATGTGTTTGAGTTTTAGAAAACATAACTTTCATGAAATGGAACATATCTGTCCATTTTTTTATATGTTAAGTGTGCAAAGAGAACGAAATCTGGCTTTAAAAGGTTTGACTATCGCACAGGAAATAAGCAGTAAGATAATTATGTACAAATGTTCATCTTAACACTAAGAACATATAGGAATAAGAGTTTGTAAGAATATTTAGTGCAACACATCAGATTTTTTAAAAACATTTTAGACTTCAAAATACTTCCTCTAGTGCAATGCTTAATATATTTCTTTGAACCACAAATAACACAAAGTAATTAGAGACAGTCTTCACTTCAATAAACTGAGTTACACGCAATATTTCTCACAACGATTGTTTCAAGACACTTACGTGTCATCATCAGGCAAACTGACCTCATGTAATAGCTACGAAAAAACTGTTACAAGTTCGCAATGATGTCACAGTGACGTCACATATACGTCACCTGCCATGGCATCATGTAATGATGTCATTCCTCCCCTTCTCTCAATACAAATTTTGTAATAACATCAATAAAAGTTTCAAAATTCATAACATGATCCCTCCAAATTTTGTTTTGTCTTACCAATGTAAATGTTATTGCAGTCTAGACAGTCAAGTTGACAAATGCCAGACTTCTTGCAATTTGGAATTTTGTCATTTATCAATTTGACTGCCTAGAAATAAGGAAATAATGAAGCTATTAGCTATAATCTTAAGTTCTTACTTTAGGTTTACATTGGTAAGACAAAACGACATTTGGAAACCAGAAAAAAAGAACATTTTAGAAACATTAAATATAAACAGAATAGCCAGCAGTGGCAGATAATTTTTGGTCACTTAATCATGAAATAAACCCTGAGGTTAAATTATTAAAGCAATTGGGCGGACCCATTGAATTTATGGCTTGGGAAAATATATTCATTTTGAAAAACAGGGTCCGTGTTATGAATTTTGAAATACCTTTTACTGATTTTGTTATAAAATTTGTATTGAGAGAAGGGGAGGAATAACGTCATCACAGGATGTCATGGCGGGTGATGTATACGTGATGTCACTGTGACGTCATCATGAACTCGTAATGGTTTTTTTGTAGCTATTGCATAAGGTCAGTTTGCCTGATGATGACACGTAAGTGTGTCGAAATGATCGTTATGAGAAATATTGAGTAAAACTCTGTGTTATTTGTGGATCAATTTGCTTCACTGTTAATAGCTTCTGGTGTGTGCATGTAAAAATATTTCTTTGAAATTTTTCACACATATTCTTAAATAGTTGCTTCACAACACCTGGTACTTTGAATGCTCTAGATAGAGCAGTTTAATTATTACTGAATTTTGATGTTGAAAATCAATAATTTGAGAACAAATGGCCATCAGTGTGTTCAATAATGTTTTTCTTCAAAAGTACCTTACATAGGTAAATAAAAACACCAGGTTTTGTACACATAATCAAAAGAAACATGTACCCAGTATGGTTTATTTACAACAAATAATATTTTATATGAAGTATTTCTTATACTACCTAAAATAGTAGCAAAAAAATCCAATATATATGTATGTTTTTTGCAAAACCTATCTTTCATAGAAAAGTGGAATTTGGTAGATATACTAGATATGCTTTGGCACACATGCACACAAATGTTCACATCATTGTGGCATATATTGTGGATTTTAGTTATTTTCGCAGATGCCTCCCCTTAAATCAAATTGGTCATTGGAAAGTCCTTGCCTTTTTAAGCTACACCACGACACCCTGAAGATAACATTTCGACTTTATAAGAGCAATGAACTGCCTGGGGTTACTGCCACTAGACTCTGAAGTCCTCTTACATTCTCACTCAACAAGTATCCCCATATTTATAAAGTGTTCCAAGATGAAGCCTTGTGTACTGTATCGTGTTTCTTGCCATTGATATCAAAGTGCCATGTAAGTAACTTAGTGTTGTTTCCCTTTGTTATACATGTAATTAAGCCCACAATGGCTCATTTCTAGATTCATAACATTCATAACATTAAGAACCTTACCTTGAGAATTTTACTGCAGAAAGCTCCTCATCCTGAAACAGAAGAATTCGAATAGTATTAGTTAAACATACAGAAGTGTGATCTTTTATCTTTTTTAAGTACCAGCTTGGATTGACTTAATCTAATCACATCATATTTGAAGTCTTGTAAACTAACCAAGAAATCAGATTTAAATCCCCTAGCTGTGAATGCAGTAACGGCTTAGTGCTTAAAAGATCATTTAAAATCAGCCATTCATTATGTTTTGTTGAAAATTTGGGTGAACAATATGAAAAGCATATTCGCCAATAATGTTAATGAGTTTTTAAGTTCCAGTTCTACCTCTCAAATGTTGACCAATTTAGAGAGAACATCAAATTCCTCCATTACACTAAATAATTGTTTCCGATTTGTACTGTTGTATGCCTGTTTAAAATCTATAAAGAGTATATGTAGGACTACATTATATTCATGTGTTTTTTCCATTTTTTGTTGTAATTGAAATAGGTGGTCTGTTGTGGATCTTGCTTTCCTGAAACCACATTGATAGTCCCACAAAGCTTCTGTGTACTTTTCTATGTATTTGGCGATTATGCTTGTAAACACTTTATATACTACATTCAATAAAGATATTCCTCTATAGTTTTGCCAAGTTAGTTTATCTCCTTTTTTGTGGATTGGGCATATGATCGCTGTTTGCCATTCTACTGGCAATTCTTCTTTTTCCCAAATCATTAGAATCAGTCTATATATCCTATCCCATAACTTTCTTTTGCCACTTATCAGTAGTTCACCCACAATTCCGTCTGTGCCTGGAGATCTATTCTTTTTAAGTCCTTTAATTATTTCATGTACCATTCTTCTCGTAGGTCCTGGTATACTATTTTCTGGGCCATAAAATACAATTTTATTTTCTATTTCTACATTTGTTCTGTTTAAAAGTTCTTTAAAATACCGTACCCATCCATTCATGCCCAACATTTCATCACCTATGATTTCTCAATTTTTCCCCTCTGCACATTATTATTCTTGCTTTAAAATCCTCTTTGTATTTCCGTACTCCTTGACAAAAATGTCCTACTCTCACATCTAATTCTGTGTGACTGTATCTCTGCCAATTCTCTTCCTCATATTCCTTCTTTGCTTTCCTCAATATCTTATTTGCTTCTCTCCTTATGTTCTTGTACTCTTTGTTTGCTGCCCTTGTCTTTCTGCACAGCATTTCCTCTCTTGCTTTATTCCTTTTGTCTAAAATCATTTGTCATTCACTATTATACTACTCCTCTTGTCTTTCTTGTACTCCTATCACTCTTCCTGCCACCCCCTGCATTCCTTCTTTCAGCTGATTCCACTCTTCTTCTATAGCCAGGTTATCTCCTAGAAATTTATCTATTTCTTCTCGGAACTCTTGTGTTGCTTCTGGTTTTATAAGTTTTATTACATCAAATTTATGTTTTACCTTATAATTGTTATTAATATTATTCTCTGTTTGTGTCTTTAATATTCTTGGTCTAAATTTTATTCTAACTAGGAAATAATCACTGTCTATATCTACTTCTCTGCGGGTTTTAACATCTAATATGTCTCTTGCATGCCTTGAATCAATCAAAACATGATCTATTTGATTTTATGTTATTCCATCTGGTGATTGCCATGTTATCTTATGGATATTCTTATAGGGGAATTTTGTACCACTCACTACGAGATTGTTTGTGATACTGTAATCGGTTAGCCGATTACCATCATCATTCTCCTCATGATGTAAACTATGATTCCCTATATTGGGGCAGTTTTGGTTGCTGTTCCCTAGTTGTGCATTAAAATCTCCCATTATTATCTATCATATTGATTTCGATTGTGAAGCACTCTTGTAAGTTCATCATAACACTGATCCTTTATCTGTTCCCCTTTCTCTTTTGGCGCATGTGTGCATATTATGGATGTATTACAAAATTTTCCTTTCATACATAAAGTACATATCCTTTCGTTTACTGGGTCAAATTGCAAAATTGAAAATTTTAAACCTTTGTGTATTAGGAACCTCACTACAAACAAGTTTCTCTTATTGCTTTCACTATTACATATTACTAAACCCCGGCGCGACAGCCCACAAGGGGCCAAGGCCTAGTGCCCAGCCGCTGCGTCCCCCACCTCTGCCCACTACAGGTGTCATTGGTGAGGTGCAGTATTGGAGGGTGGCGCGACAGCCCACAAGGGGCCAAGGCCTAGTGCCCAGCCGCTGCGTCCCCCACCTCTGCCCACTACAGGTGTCATTGGTGAGGTGCAGTATTGGAGGGTGGGACGTGATCAGCGACCCGAGCCCTCCCGGCCGGTTATGCGGTCTTCTAGACCTGGGGCCGCTACTTCTCTATCAAGTAGCTCCTCAATTGGTCCCCCCGGGACCTAACGAGGCTGAGTGCACCCCATGCCAGACCTCCCAGAGGGGATAAAATCCCCATGTTGGTACCGGGGATCGAACCCACGTCCTCCGCGCCAGAGGCAAGCGTGCTACCAACTGCACTACGGAGGCGGTCTTCACTATTACATATCTTCACTATTACATATATTATATTCCCTCAGTTCTTTCATTCCTGCCTCCTTCCATATAATTTCTTGTATTGCTCCAATTTTTATATTGTAGGTACTAAATACATTCATTAGTTGATTTATCGTGCCCAGTTTGTACAGAGTGCGTACATTACATGCAGCTCCATAGAATAAGTTCTTTTTTCATTGCATTGGTCATCTTGTTTTATTATTCCGGCTATCTTCATTTGGTTTCTGAATCAGTTAATTCCAGAATTGGGGGGATTAGCCCCCAGCCTCCTAGATTTGATTTCAGGGTTTCTCCCCTAGAGTGGTTGGTTTCACTTCACCTAAAGAGTCCTCTCTACCCTTGATTATCTTTTAGGGTTTACTCTTTTAGCCTTTGAAGATCCTTCTTCACCGCAAGGCAGCGGTTTCTCTATATATTAACCCCACAGGGAAAGGGTTGCCTCTTCTGCTGAATTTGCCATACCGATGGACTCCATCTACGCCATCTTCACCATTGAGTTCTTCGCCTTAACCCTGACTAGGGGTTGGTGGTCCACCCCGGGTATTACAATACATCATAATTATATATAAATTCAGAAATTCATACAAATTGGCAACATTATCATAAAAAAGGTACAAATAAATCGTGGAAATACTAATGCCATAACATAATCTCCAAGACAGTGGCCCTCTTTCGCTTAGTGACTGGACATGATTGTCTGGCTGCTTCCTGTTCAAGAGTAATGTCTTCAAATCTCCAGATGCATACTATCCAACAACCCAGAGACAGTAATGAATAGTGACCGACCACCTACTTCAGCGTTTTGTAATCTCAAAAATTAATGCCAATGTTCCAGTTCAACTATGTAGATTTTATTGGGAATCCCATAGAAAAATGAAGAAAATCCAGTTAGAAGGGCATCAGCAACAAAACATTGCGACAAAATATATGGTTAGACCTAGAAAGGAAAGCATTTATGTAAATATTTGTTGCAAATGTAGTTTATTTTTCATGTTGGTAAGGATTTTTTGAGTACTGAATTGCTATTTTCTCAATTGTTACAAAAAAAGAGTTGTTTAAAAATGTCATAAATGTTAAAAGTGTAGGGAGGATAGATAAAGATCGCTTCCCAAACATTACAGTTTCCCTACATTTACCATGTAGGAGGGTTTCAAAGTGTACTTCGTGGCAAAATGAGTGCATACGCACATGAATACAAAAGCATTATGTAAAGAGACGCCAACTTTTTCATTATTAGTGTCTTGGGGCCCGTAAAGTGAAGACACATTTTCGTAACGCACGTAGATGTGGATCTAAAATAACTAATAACATGAAAAGACTTTCAAGAAAGTATATACAGGTGCAACAAAAGTTAATTTAATTGTAACGAGTGTAATATTCGACAAAAAAAGTACAAATAAAAGTGATATAGTTAAGTGATATCTGTGTTCGTTCATTTCACCCTGTACAACTACCTGGTATAGAAAAAAGAATGTCATAGCGCAACTCAAAGTAAAATTATTAGAAACTCAGCACCAACATTATATTCTAATTTTAATATTATGAAAAAACAAAATACTTTGTGTGTGGGTCCATAATGAGTTACTAATTGTTTCTGATAACTTTCTTCATCATTAAAAACCACCATTCTTCCACATGAACATACAAGTACAGCTGAGAAAGTTCTTGTCATGGTACAGGGATGGTGCTAGAAGTAACAAACAGCAAAGGTAAATAATTACATAGACTTCCACAGCCTTTGTCCATTACATCTTCCTTGGCTTCTGGTATGGGCTCCTTCTTGTTGACTTTTTTAAACATGCTGACGTTTCGCTGTAAACTATGTTCAGCTTCTTCTTTGGGTAACTGCAAACTTCATCCAACTAGTCACTGCCTACTCTGACTAGCCTTGCTGTTCCCTCCCACTTGCAATTCTATTAAAAGACCCTGTTAGCAGGACGACCTCTTATTGGAGGAGAAGAAACCAGTAGAATTGCAAGTGGGAGGGGACGAGGCCAGTCAGAGTAGACACTGACTAACTGGATGAAGTTTGCAATCATCAAATGAAGAAGCTGATCATAGTTTACGGCAAAATGTTGGCATGATTAGTGAGTGAGTAAGAAGGGTTTAAGAGCCCATTGACAGCTAGGTCATTAGAGCCCCTTTGGCATGGTTAAAAAAAACAATAGGACACTGCCCATACGGGAAGCCAAGAAAGAAGTAACAGCAAATGCAGTTCTATGCTACAGGGTCCAGGTGAAACATTCTATCACTTTCAATAGCCGTAGCTAAAGTTCTACAGCGAGGATAAAACTGAGCACTGCAGAATGTGCCATTTTAGTTACAAGGTAGCTAACTAAAGGTCAGCATAGGTCAGCGTCACATCACATTTTTGTGACTGAGGTACATTTCAAGAAGTGGCAGGGCTAGCTACTTGCAGAAGTTTCAACAGCAATGAAACATTCAAACATGCAAGAGTATCAGAATGGCTTACAGTTTGGAGGTGAGTTTAAGTTTCATGCTGCCAAGACAGTGCAGACACTTAGAGGATATAGAATGCTACTGACATGAGTCCTTGATGTTCGATGCTGCAGAGCTGAGTTGGATATCTAATTACTGTCATTGCCCTCAGTGCTTTACTGTGTTGTAGGTGAGTGAGATTGTATATTTTTGTCTTGATTGTAATAATTTCAGACAGCTCAGTTGAGACACTTGGGTCTACAGGTAGTGTGATGATGCTGGGAAGTAAGTATAATTAAAACAATGATTTTTAGTTCTTAGTACTAGTCTCGTACCTGCATGTTATTAGCGATTTCATTGTTCACTATACATACATGTTTAACTTTCCAGAGTTCAGTTATTACTGTGGGCATAATATATTTATGTTTAGATTGATCCACTCACTGGTTAATCAATTAGTTATAAGTCACACTGAGGTTTTAGCACGTTACAATATCACTTCTCAAGCACTGTTACTATGCGTCCTCTCTGCTCGCTGTATCACACTGCAGTGAAGCCATTTTGCTGTAACTATGTATCACATTTTTACTTTCTCTACTGGTAAGTAGAAGGAAGTATTGTATTCCACCCAAAAATTTGATGTCAAGATTTCACCGGAAATATATGTTTCGAGATGCCCTGAATAAAAAAAAAAAGCATTTTTAGAAAAAGGTCCATGTGTGTCTGTCAGTCTGTGGGCAGCATAACTCATAAACAAAAAATCAGTTAAAATCCAAAGTTGGTAATTAAATTTAATGTCTTTCAAGGATGTGACACGAAGATTTTGAAGAAAATAGCCTCACCCTAAATGATCCTTTACATGGAAAATTTTTCAAAAATGGCTGTAATAATTTTGATTAAAATACCATATGTTTAAGGTATTTGTATGACAAATGAAATGTATACTTTGAATTTTCTGGCTATAGCCTATGTGGACCTGTTTACTCTGGATGGCTTTTGAATAACTCGTAAACCATAAGAGATAGACAAAATCTTACACTACAAAAATGTAGATCTTACTAAAACATACAATTTATGTCCAAATAAATTTTTTGTAGAGTGAACGTTTCGAGGATATTCCTTGTTACTTGTGTCAGTTTCAGAAAACTTAAAAATTTTGTGAAATGGAACATCGTTGATCATTGCATGCAAAGACAATGGGATCTCAAAGCTTTAAAAGATTTGACTATCACTCAAAGCCTACTGTATTCTAATATTCCCCTGTACCTAAAAGGAAATAAGCAATAAGATAATATGTACAAATGCGTATCTCAACTAACACTAAGAAGATATAGGCATAAGGGTTTGTAAGAATGGTTAGTCCAAGAGTAGAAAAGCCATGTGAGTGTAACACATCAGATTTTTACAATACCTACCCTCTTTAAATTTGATGGGCTACTGACGTGCTGCATTTCTCAGTTTGACCAATTAGAGTTTCTTTGTTATTTAATTTAAATTAATATTTGTGTTTTTTCTTTGTTGTTGCTACTGGCGTCCTCCAACAGTGTCATATCAGATGGTGAATGAATGAAATGGGTAAAATGATGCTCAAATGAGCCTAAGGTCCATAGATCTTCTCAGGATAAGGGAAAACCTCAAAAAAACAAAAAAAAAACTTATCCGGATAACTCACCCTAAGCGAGATTCGAACTCACGACTTCTTGGACATGAGGTACACACACTACCACCACAGTATGGAAGCAAACGTTCACGTTCGTTGGAAATTTCTGGAATGATATAGCACTTGACATTGTTTGCAAGACATTGTTTACCCTTTTGTAATTTGATTCCTTCTGTTGCTCTACCCATATTTTGATAAACGAGATTGATCAATATGTTTTCATGACATACATTATTTTGTTGTTTAACAACGCTGTCAATTGCCAGGATCACATCAGCGTCGCCGGTGTGCCGGAATTTCGTCCTACAGGAGTTGTTTTACATGCTAGTAAATCTACTGACATGGAGCTGTCGTTTTTAAGCACACTTAAAAACCATTGATCTGGGCCGGATTTGAACCCACGATCTTGGGATCACTAGGCCAGCATCTAACCAACTGAGCCACCTAGACCTACTTCCTGACATACAGGTTTATTTCACTATTAATATTTTGATATCTATACCTTTTACTTAATGTTACGTAAAAAATACTATTTTAGAATAACAGAAATAATACAATATAATGAAATGTTCTGGCTAAGACAGCTGTGGTTATAATATTAAAACACAGCAATTCATATTGTTACCCTCTCAAATACTTCAGTATACTTATCTTCAACCCATTATGTACAGAGGAATACTATTTGTACCCTTATGCTGCTGCATGCAATTAAAACTATAAGATACCTTCTCTCATAAACTACCCCTAAGTTGTATAAAAATATGCAGTATTTAACATTCTGGTCAACATATTATTTAACTTTGGAATAGAACCTGTCAAAAATCACAGCTTCTCTTATATAACTTGAAACAATAATTGTAACGGCTCCATTCTAGGTATGTGGCGATGTAAACAAAAGCATGTGTATGAGTGCAATGCTATTCGTTGGTTCAGTGTTTTAGTCCTTGCGGAAGGAAAATATAGTTCACAATCTTATTTCAAATATATCCTATATTTACTGCAAAACTATAAAAATACTAGTCCACTTCAAATACAAAACTGAAATACTGTCTAATGTATTCCATTTCACACATATACAAGTAATTGTATGCCTTATATTGAGTATATATATACACATTTATGCCTTTCAAGACATCAAGAAGAATGTATACCTTCCTAATTCAAAGGAAAACTTCATATCTAAAGTCAATCCAACACAATCATTAGACATCACATATTATTTACACCTACAGAAGAAGTTAAGAAAAGTGATACTCCAACTAGTGTTCTAAAATTATTGGCATTAGAGACAATCCATACTAGATTTCCAGAACACGAATGGCTCCATATTTATACTGGTGGATCATTGATATCAAACCGAGATGGAGCAGGTGCTGGAGTCACATGTCACCTCTTTTCCTATTACAAATCTTTAAGTTATGGAACTACAAACTTTGATGGAGAAATTGAAGCAATTTGAATGGCCCTACAAAATCTTTTGTACAGAATTTCACATTTTCATCAAGCAGTTATTCTCTCAGATTCCAGGGCAGCAATTATAGCAATTAATTCCAAGTTGTCACCAAATGTTGGAAAATCCTTACCCATCTAACAGCACTTCAAAAACACCTAGTCTTCCAATGGATACCGGCTCACTGTGGACTGAGTGGTAATGAGAAAGCTGATTTTCTTGCAAAAAAGGGTACCAGCGGTGTACAAAAATCTATAGTTAATCTACCATTTTATGCAGCTAAAAGATTAGTCAACTCTGAATTCAAAATATTACTATGAAAACTCAAAGAATAAAAGATGAGAACTACCAAACATTCAAACAGTAATTCCTGAGTATCCTCGAAAAACAACAGTTGCAACCTTCAGGTTGATTACAGGACATGATTGTCTGGCAAAACATTTAAAGAGAATTGGGATATATTCTTCACCACTCTGTCCTCTATGTGATCTGCAAGAGGAAATGGATCGAGACCACCTTCAAATATGCCCGGCCACTTCTAGTGCCCCATCCATCAGTGAAAAATATTGGAGAGCAAGAGGATTAATGGCTTCATTGTCAGAAATCCAGCATTAGCCAAAAGCATATTTATGCCTGTGCAGTTAAGAGTACAAGGAGATTTGTAAAACATGGCAATGTCGGTGCAATATTTCAGAGATAAACCAGTCAAAAGTGGTGCAAAACCGATTGGAGACAATGATTTTTGCAAGTGATGTAGCAATGAAAGACATAATCAATTTACCACCAGAGCTTACCATTGATTGAGTGGCAAGCTGTGAAATAGCAAAAACCACCTGCTCTCAACACTTGGAAACTCTCACACAAGGAATTAAGCTAATAGTAGAAGGTCAATGCAATCAATATGTTAGAAGTGCCATTCATGGTAAAGTATATTAGCTTCCTTGAAATAGAAACAAGTTACCAATATACACAAAAATGCTACAAGTGCATATTACCAAATTTTAGGGAAGCAAGTTTCTACACTATTCTTCGTGTTGGTGGAGTAATACATTTTGACCACTTTGTTTACATTGCTATGTAATCTTAGAATGGAGCTTATATACACAACTCTTATACTGCTCTTAATATTATGAGGCTAGAAAACATAATATATACATAGAATTACTTGAAAAACACCAAAGTAATACTGTGACCATTCTAAAACGTTTGACACTTAAATATAACTGAACTATGTAACAAAAGAGAGAACTAGGAATATTTGCAATCTTACCTTAATTTCATCACAAACAGATGATGTTTCTGTTTCTCGCCACCAATATTCTTCTTTAACTTCTATTTTGTTGTCAATTTCATCATCACTGTTGTATTTCTTGACCTTTGTTACACAATTCTCTTGAAGATATTCACTCTCCTTCTGTGAACCGAAGTCTGGAACCAAATTCTGCTCTTCAATTTCTATTTTCTTTAAGTGAAAATCAGGTAAAGGTGGCTCTGATTTAATTTCCATTTTTATTGCCATACCACAATCACTGTCCAGAAGCACAACATTACTCTCTGTCTTTATTTGGTCATTCTTGGTGAAGAAGCCTCTCCCATTCTGTGAGTCTACATCGTCTGAGAGAGGAAGCTCTTCCTTGATTTCTATTTTGGTATCCATTTCATAACTGTTGTATATCTGATGGTGCTCTTCAAAACGTCAGTAACAAGCCTGTGGGAAAGGAAACAAACATACAACATAAAAAATACATTGCAGTAGCCATTAGTGTTCTTTTGTTTGTTCAATTGTTTTCACTAGTTACATCTTGTTTACAATTTAATGTTTTGTGTGCACTGCACGTGAGGAATTATAAAATATATAAAGGCAGTAAAAGTTACGCCTAACAGTATTATAATTCATTGAGATTTAAATATAATTATAACAGATATCTAATACATTAAAGAGCAGAAAAATATGCAAGCCAAGGGTAAAATGAGTGTAAGGCATACACTTTTAAAGAAGTACACCAACAACAAATGTCTTATCTATGTTTATTTCTAGTACAAACAGTTTTTCTCAAACCAAGAATTCAGCCATTTTTTAAGGGTTTTAGGTTTTTCTTTGAACTGAAGATCTGTGGACCAAAATTCCCTAATAATTTTCAGAAAGAAGATGTCTTGTCATATTTTTCCAAATACCCAAAAACAAAGCAGACTTAAAAATTAGAGGAAAGCAAAGAACAATTTTGACACCATCTGTAATATGTGATAAATCATTCTAACACAAAAACCTTTATTCTTTTGTATACACTGAACCAGCCGATGCAACAACTATTTGCCTTTTTTGGTGTTGGCTCACCCTTTCGTTTCCATAATTTTAATGAACAATTGATGCCAATGAGAAACCACTGATCTTGACATAATGTCTTTACCCTACTCACTGCACAACTCCCAATTAATTTCAGTTGCACATATACTTTTTGCTGCCAAAAAAGAGATGATGGTGCAGACTTTGCAATCGGCAGTAGGAGCGACTGGAGTCTCCATTATTACTACCATTTTAATGCCCAAGGGTCAGAGATAGGATCCCAGAAGTTTTACAGTGCTACCATTACACCCAGACCAAGGTTTCCTGCGACTTCCACACTATTTTTGCCTACTGCACAGATTTAAAAAAAAGGGGGTAACTTACTTCTGAGACACCTCCTCATACATTGTAGGATGTTAATATACAAAAAAGAAACCTCCAATAATGAATACTATACAATCTTTGTTGGCAAGAAAATTTTCCCAACATAATGCTGAAGAAAAGTCTGAAATGAAATGAATGGGAAGACCTATCCCAAACGTTAATATAACTCAAACGGTTAAGATGAAAACTAGAACATTCAATAAGGAGCTTAATTTCTGAAGTGTACAAAAAGCATGATTAGTTACATGACTGAGAAGTTAGAAGCATCTTAAACTATTTCTCCACGTTTGCACTTTGGCAGACTCGGAGAATTCTGAGCCACATCTGCAACTATTGTGTTTGAAGGACTTCATTAGAGGAAACAAATTATATGCTACGTTTGTGATAATTACTATATTATGCTAATTATTGTAAGTCGCCTTTGGAATACTTAACTCAAATTTGAAATTCCCTAATGGTCTATCAGAAAATAACATCTGATGTGTTGCACTCACATGACTTTCTCTACTCTTGTACTAACCATTGTTACAAACTCTTATTCCTATATCTTCTTCGTGTTAGTTTAGATAAAGATTTGCAGAAATTACCTTATTGCTTATTTCCTTGTAGGTACAAGGGGAATATTAGAATACAGTAGACTTTGAGTGATAGTCAGATCTTTTAAAGCTTTCTAATTCTGTTTCATTGCATGACTAACATATGAAAATATTAATGATGCTGCATTTGACGAAAGCTTGTTTTCTGGAATTGACATAAATAACAAGGAGTATCTCCGAAATGCTTCACTCTACAAAAAAATTTATTTGGACATAGATTGTGTTTTAGTGAGATCTACATTTTTGTATGGTAAGATTTGGTCTATTTCATATAGTTTATGAGTTATTCAAAAGTCATCGAGAGTAAATAGGACTACAGCAAGAAAATTCAAAACATGCACTTCATCTGTCTTAAAACTATCTTAAACATATGTCATTTTAATCAAAATCGTTAAAGAGTCATATTTTCCATATAAAGGGTAGTTTAGGTGTAGCAATTTTCTTCAAAATGTTGCGTCCTTGGCGGACATTAAGCTTAAGTACCAACTTTGGTTTTACAATGACTTTTTGTTTTAGAGTTATGTTGTTCACAGACTCACAGACACACATATAGAAACAGACTTTTTTCTAAAAATGCTTTTTATGAATTCAGGAGGGTCTGAAAAATTATTTCTGGTGAAATCTCAACATCAAACTTTTGGGTGAAATACGGTACTTCCTCTACCTACTATATGTAACAGAGAAAGTAATACGATTTGGTTGGGGAATTGCATGTCATACTGGTAAGCTGTTGTAACGGATTAATTAGTGGGGGGCACGAACAGCAGTTGGAAGAGCCAAAAAGAGAGGGTGGTCGGCAAGAGATGGAACAGCTTGAGATGACGCCAGAGAAAAAAGCCTGTGGTCTAGAGGTTTCTACTGCGTAGTTAGTGTGCGTTTTTTTTTGGAGTCTACCGTGAGATGTGACCAGGAGTTCGTCCGCCATCAACAAGGGGAAGTAGAACCCGGGCACCAGTGCAAGTCGGCACCCACTGGTCGTGGGGAATGCAAGATAGGCGCATAAACTTCATTCTCCCAGTTACATGGAATACGACTTGGTGCATGTGGTTCCCTTTGGCAAAGGAGCGGTATGGACTTCTGAGGTGGTTGAGCCAGTTAAGTCTGGTTAGAGACGTCGCCTATGTGCAAGGAGGCTTCGATGAATGGCGGTGAAAGCTGAGGACACCGTTGTACACTGTCGACCAGGGCGTGGCTACTCCAGGCTGGAAGTTCTCCGTACATCCTATATCTTCTAGTGCCGACATCGGGATGAGTATCAGTTTTGTTAATAATACTTTGTAGGAGTGGGAAAACTCCAGAGGGACAGTTAACAAAGGGGGATTGCTCTGTACGAGGCCCCTTATCAGTAAACCGGAGAGCAACTCGGTAGTTTAGTTAGTGGATATTGTCACAGACTGTACGCAAGTTTTCCAGCTAGTATTTTCTCTGTAATTAACTGATTCCAAATATAGGAAAGGTTCTTGTTTTCATTTTAGAATTTTCATGTTAATATTTAATAGCGTTCATTATCAAGTTGGTGGTTTCATTTTAATATTTATAAGTTACTACGTAACGGAGTCCATTGTTAAAATTATTGTTTTTTAACTAATTGCTTGTTAATATTTAACACCTTTCACTATAATAAATGTTATGCTATGCTGTAGTGTGTTGTGTTACTTGGTAGTACCCTGTAACGATCCTGCGGAATACGCTAGTAAGGAAAGGGAAAGGTAGTAGGTGTAAGCAAAACGCAAAAGGAGCGTAACACTGGTAGCAGAGCCATTTTGTCCTACATACACGTTTTAGTGTCGGTGGGAACATTTAACAGGATACTACAAAGTACACAAAATAGTGTTTCAGGTCAATTATATTGTCAGTGTCATAATGGAAATTGTATTTCAGCCCGAATTCCTCCATCGTACGGAGTTGGAAAGAGAACTGAAAATAAGACAGATAAAATATGATTCAAAAAGTACAGTAGTTGAATTGGCCAGAAGTTTACGAGAAGCATTAAGCCAACCAAGCCCAATTAATCTCGGAGCGAGTTTTGATCCGGTACAGGAAATCGGACTTTGTGAGGCGAATGTTAATTTATTTGATGAAATGTTAAAAGAACTTAGGTTATCGGAAATCACACCGAGTCAGAAACGAAGAATAGTTGGAAGGTTAAAGTATTGGAGTTTTAGGATAAAGGAAAATGCACGATTGTTAGAAGGAGAAAATAATGAACAGCTTCATAAGTTGGGGAGGCGCTTGTCGTCATTAGCAACACAATTAGATGCCACCGGAATTGAAAATAAAGGAGCAACTGGTTCAGGAAATACTGAGAATATCAATCCAGAGCTACTTCAAGTTAAATTCGCGAAACTTGTTGTTCCGAATCCATGGCAAGCGTTCTTAGCGTCATTAAAAATATTTGAGGTAAAATCACCAGACGACATATTGGATTTTCTCATTTGTTTGGTGAAAGCTAAAATGCAAGCTGAAGCTTTCCGAACACCACAAGTGACTGTGTTACAGATGTTACAACCTTTTGTAGGCTTGAATTTACAGTCGGTGTTGTTACAAATAATTGCAGAAGAGGGCTCGTTAGATAGTTTTCATAGTAAGGTGTTACATATGTTTCTGTCATCAGCACAAATTCATGAGCTCCTATATCGACATTTTTTTAGGCTACAACGGACTTCGGAAAGTATTTTAGATTATATTAATCAGCAGAAGTTGGTAGCCTTGGCACTAAAAGTAGTACTTTCAGAAGAAGAGATTGTGAGTAATATATTACAGAATACAGTTCATATCGAACTCCGGTCATTATTTTTGAGTAAATCAAAGCCCACGACCTTTAAAGAGTTGGAGGAGGTAGCTTTGAAATATACACAATTACCAAGTTTAAATAGGGGCGGGCCTCAGAATCAAATGGGGCAACCACTATCGAATGCCGAACTAACGAAACAAGAGAGTAAACAAGTGTTCGTGTGTTATTACTGTAATAAGCCAGGTCATATGGTAAAAGATTGTGATGTTAAACGGCTTAGGGGAGAGCAGATATTTCAAAACTCGTCCTTGGGGAGGAATTCCGGACAATTAAGGGAAAGGCTGGTTCACGGAATAAATGTAATACAGGGTTTAGTGCATAAAGAATTGCCTTTTATAAAGATAGAGGTAAATAGGATTCCCTCATTGGCCTTGATTGACACGGGCAGTGTAGTAACATTAGTTAATGCACAGCATGTTAAGGATAAGCGTAGAGATCTAATGGTTGAGGAAACACAATTTATTACGGTAGATAGCAGCCCGTTGAAGATTATTGGGTCCTTAGTAATTCCATTGAAAATTGGAGAGTTTAGTTGGAACTATAAAGTTTATGTGATAGAGGAATTATTTGTACCACTGATCCTAGGAGCGGACTTTGTTAGACATACACAAATGGTAGTGGATTTAGCGAGAGCAAAAGCTTATCTCGGTTTTCAACCGAGTATTTATATCCCATTACAAACTTGGTTAAAACAGACGCCAGTGGATAATTGTGAACAAGTTTCAGGAAAAGTATGTACAATATTATCAAATCTTCCCTCGTTGTTTGAAGATATCCGGACCTATCAACGTAACGATAGTGAATTGGGGCCCCTATTGCAACAGGTTGAGGGGGGGGAAGGAGTACCAAAATATGTCGTACAGGATGGAGTATTGTGTTGTAAAAATAGAACGCAGGACGCAAAGATTCTGGTACCAAAGAGCTTAGTGCCAGAGCTGTTTACCTATTTTCACGAAGCGCCTAGTGGGGGGCACTTAGGGGGGTTTAAAACCAGAGCTAGGATCAAACAGTATTTCAGATGGAAAGGAATGGATAAAGAGATAACCCAGAGAGTAGCTCAGTGTCGTAGGTGTAAACAGAGCAAGCCTGTAAAGAGTAAGCAAGTGGGGTATTTGGCCTCCAAGGTAGCTGAACGGCCAATGGAGAGATTGTTTGTCGATTACATCGGACCATTTCCGAGGAGCAAGATGGGAAATAAACATGCGCTGGTGATAGTTGATGCGTTTACAAAATATGTTTGGATACGAGCAGTTCGTGAAGCGAACACCCATAATGTGATTAAGGAATTGCAAGGCATAATTGCTGTCTTCGGAGTACCGGAGGAAGTCGTTTCGGATAATGCCACGTGTTTTAAGTCAAGGGCGTTTAAATCGTTTTGTTGGGGAAGTGGCATTCGTAACGTATTCATGGTACCCTACTATCCTAAGGCGTCACAAAGTGAAAGGGTTAATAGAAACCTGAAGAATGCGTTGATTGCCTATCACTCAGATGATCACACCAAGTGGGACCAGAACTTGTACTGGTTGCAATTTGCATTTAATGCGGCTAGGCACGAGAGTCATGGCGAGAGCCCGTTCAGGTTAATGTTTAAATTCCAGCCTAACTGTCCTCTATCTAATTTATGGGGGATTAAGGACATTTTGCCGGATAAAGTAAGCGAGTCCGAGATTCGGGAGACCTGGAAACGGGTCAGACGTAATTTATTGAAGGCTAGAGATAAAGTGGCTAAGTACTATAATGCGGGACGACAAGCTCCTCACTTTCAGGTTGGCGATATAGTGTACGTACAGAATCATCCCCAGAGTAAGGCAAGTAATAAGTACACGGCTAAACTCGCCCCGAGATATAAGGGCCCATGGCTTATAGAAGAATTCACATCTCCAGTCTCAGTGCGATTGACGGAGAGCGGGACTGGAAAATCAAGCTTTGCGCATGTGTCTCAATTGAAGAAATAATAGGAATAGGAATTGTAAACTGAGATGTTCTCCGGGGTAGGATGAAGGGTTCACCTCTTCAAGGCTATTGTTTCACAATAGATTAAAGGGGGGGAGTGTAACGGATTAATTAGTGGGGGGCACGAACAGCAGTTGGAAGAGCCAAAAAGAGAGGGTGGTCGGCAAGAGATGGAACAGCTTGAGATGACGCCAGAGAAAAAAGCCTGTGGTCTAGAGGTTTCTACTGCGTAGTTAGTGTGCGTTTTTTTTTGGAGTCTACCGTGAGATGTGACCAGGAGTTCGTCCGCCATCAACAAGGGGAAGTAGAACCCGGGCACCAGTGCAAGTCGGCACCCACTGGTCGTGGGGAATGCAAGATAGGCGCATAAACTTCATTCTCCCAGTTACATGGAATACGACTTGGTGCATGTGGTTCCCTTTGGCAAAGGAGCGGTATGGACTTCTGAGGTGGTTGAGCCAGTTAAGTCTGGTTAGAGACGTCGCCTATGTGCAAGGAGGCTTCGATGAATGGCGGTGAAAGCTGAGGACACCGTTGTACACTGTCGACCAGGGCGTGGCTACTCCAGGCTGGAAGTTCTCCGTACATCCTATATCTTCTAGTGCCGACATCGGGATGAGTATCAGTTTTGTTAATAATACTTTGTAGGAGTGGGAAAACTCCAGAGGGACAGTTAACAAAGGGGGATTGCTCTGTACGAGGCCCCTTATCAGTAAACCGGAGAGCAACTCGGTAGTTTAGTTAGTGGATATTGTCACAGACTGTACGCAAGTTTTCCAGCTAGTATTTTCTCTGTAATTAACTGATTCCAAATATAGGAAAGGTTCTTGTTTTCATTTTAGAATTTTCATGTTAATATTTAATAGCGTTCATTATCAAGTTGGTGGTTTCATTTTAATATTTATAAGTTACTACGTAACGGAGTCCATTGTTAAAATTATTGTTTTTTAACTAATTGCTTGTTAATATTTAACACCTTTCACTATAATAAATGTTATGCTATGCTGTAGTGTGTTGTGTTACTTGGTAGTACCCTGTAACGATCCTGCGGAATACGCTAGTAAGGAAAGGGAAAGGTAGTAGGTGTAAGCAAAACGCAAAAGGAGCGTAACACTGTCATGGTAACTCAGTAGTTAGAGCAGCCATGTATGAAATGGAAGATCCTTGGTTCAAATCCTGGCTATGTCAGTCCTGATTCTACATACATATATTTAGTAAATATGTCCAACTGCTTTGAGGGCTGCTATTTAGGACCACGTCTACCAGAGAAATGTAGTGCTGTTTCTCTGTTCTAAAAAGAGAGAGAGTGAAAAGAAAGCAGAGGACCAATTGTCAGCACTGGCAATGCTTCCAATAGAGAGGAAATTTTTAATGAAGATTACTGACTTTAACGTAAAAATTACTGACAAATGTTCAAGTCAAAGGAGAGGACTTACTGTATAAGTAAGCAGTCACAGCTATTCTACATTTCATTTTAATTTGTGCACCACCTAACTTTTAATGCACCAACCACCACTGCTCAGTGAATGAGTTTAGGAAACAAGTAATATACACTTGCTTATTAGGATGATAAGATATGATCTGATTTATGTAATGGAGTCGGGTTAACATTCCCCTTAATACTAAAACCTAAGCTTATTATTGGAATGAGTAATTAATTATTTAAGGGGAGGCATTTGTGAAAATGACTAAAATCCATAATCTTTGTCACAATGATATGAAAATTTGTGTTCATATGTGCCAAAGTATATCTAGTAGGTTTACCCAATTTCGCTTTTATATGTAAATTAGTTTCTGCAGAGAAAAATATATTTATTGGGTTTTTTGCTGCAATTTTAGTGTTGTATAATAATTAAAGCTTCTTATTAAATATTATCTGTTATAAATAAACTAAACTTCGACCAAATGTTTCCTTTGATTATGTCTACAAACCTGGTACTTTTACTTAGCTATGTCAAGCAGTTTTAGAGCAAAAAAAGCTTCAATGGCCATTTTTTCTTCAAATTATTAATTATTTTCAAAACAAAAGTTCAATAACAAAGAGCATTAAAAATACGAAGTATTATGAAACTACTTAGAACATGTGTGCAAAATTTTAAAGTACTCTATTTAAACTTGCCCTCGGAGGTGTATTTTGAAGATTGGAAAATGCTGTTTGCTAATGCTGGATTTCGGACAATGAAGTCATTAATCTACTTGCTCTCCAAAATGTTTCACTGATGGATGGGGCGCTATAATTGGAGGGAATTAGCAGTAAAAGTAACCACTTTTTAGAGAGCACCATATTTTTACATTTTGGCAGTCACATGGCTCTTTCACAACCCCCAGAATGTTTGGGGGACCACACCTGTCAGTTTACAGGTCTCACCAACCTGAGCGGGGGAGTTATCAAAATAAACTCACTGACCTTATTCTCTGATTACCAATAGTAACGTTCTGCTCAGCTTGGGTAACTTGTGGTTGCCATCCTACTTAACATATGCAGAAGACATTTTGTACAGGTTCACAAACATAAAGGTTTGGAATAGTTAGGCTTGAGCCTTGGGTATCCAAATCGATCTCATTCTGGATTGAATTCAACGTGGCAACACGGATCTTATCGAGAATGGGATTGGATTCAAATCGATTTCAATTCCACAGGGAAACATAGTATGTGCTATATAAAGTACGTTTTCATGCGGAGTTGAGATCGAAAATTCATGCAATAAGATTTTGGTCCGAATGCACTAAATAAGCTGATCGAATCCAGTGTTTGAGCTTCATTTGAATCTGCGTCTCCAAGTGGTATTCAATCCGGAAAAAGAACTAAAATCATCTTGAATTCACCATGGAAACGTATGTAGTAATAACCTATAGGACAGTAACTTTTCCAAAATCTTACCTCCATTTCGTGAAATCTATTTCACAAAAATCATAACTCAGTCTCACTTGAAATTATCAAACTGAAATCCCTCCAAATGCTACTAAACTGGGTCTAAGAGGTCAAAATGGGGTAATTGTTTACAAAATCGGCCGCTCGAGAAAACTAAGGAAATATAGTGCAATGGATGCAGTTTTTATTGTTGATTACGATTTTGAAAGTCGTATTGTGCGCTGAAGCTTCGTTTTTTGATTTTATGAGCAACTCCCTACCTATGATGCAGCAGTTTTTTCGCTTATGCAGCGGATATTTAGCAAATAAATGTTTATAAACGAGTATAATATATGCTAAAATGATTGATCAATGTATTTATGTTGAAACTTGTTGCTGATTACGATTTTGAAAGTTTTATTTGGCGGTTTTCGTTTTGCCCGTGTTAGGTTAGGTTAGGTTTAGTGTGTGTATATGAGCGGGGTAACAGGGTCCTATGTTATCGAAATTTTGCCCGTGTTAGGTTAGGTTAGTGTGTGTATATGAGTGGGGTGACAGGGTCCTGTGTTATCCAAATATTTACAATTTGGGCAGTGTTTATGCAATAATTTCAACGTAAATGCATTAATCGATCATTCTACCGTACATTATACTCGTTTATACATATTTATTTGTTAAATATCCGCCGCATAAGCGAAATAAAGCCACTGCATCGCACGTACGAAATTTGCTCATAGATAAAAGACGAAGCTTGGCCGCCAAATAAAACTTTCAAAATCGTAATGAGCAATAAAAACTGCATCCATTGCACTACATTTCATTCGTTTTCTCGAGCGGCCGATTTTGTTAACATTTACCCAAAATGGAAATGCGGATGAAGTTAAGAGATACACGGATCAACCATCGATTACTGCAAAATATTTCCTTGAGCTTCGTTGGTTTTAACCCATGCTTAGTATGTATTAAATAATACGTACGAAGCATGGGTTAAAATCAACGAAGCTAAAGGAAATAATTACCAACTTACATGAGCTACAATGATAACAACACTTACACAATGATTTTAAAGCTGAAGGTTCCCCATGAAAGATTATTCTCAATCTATTTATAAAACGTTGAACTCCTTCCCACCACACAATAACGAAAATGTCACAGCCGCCTGGAGACAGGACAGATGAGAACATGTATTTCGTTAGTTATTCTGGGTAGAAGCAATCCGGGAAATATCGTACAACGTATGAGAAATCCTCATTTTCTGATGGAGAATATTAGGTTTTAAAACCATTGTGTAAGTATTTCGTAATTTTTGTAAGTAAAATAAGTGGCTATTTATTCGGTTTAGCCTATGGTGACCAATTTGTTTTAAGTCACGGTTGGCATGTTCTACATAATGCAAATACTTTCTTCAGCAAAATAATTTGAATCAACATAATGTGCAAGATGTTTATTGTCTTTTTCAAACTAACTTTTTTACTTTCTCTACTACGTATAGTAAAGTAAAGGAAGTATTGTATTCCACCCAAAAATTCAATGTCGGATTTCACCGGAAATATGTTTTGAGCCCCCCCCCTCCTAAATAAAAAAAAGCATTTGCAGAAAAAGGTCCGCGCGCACGCATTTGTGTGTGAGTGTGTACGTGTGTCTGTCTGTCTGCCTCTCTGTCTGTGTCTGGCTGGCTGGCTGGCTGGCTCTCTGTCAGCCTGTGAATAATGTAATTCAAGAACGAAAAGTCAGTTAAAAACCAATGTTGGTATTTAGGAGGTCCTGACACGATACGAAAATTTTCATGAAAATTCCTCCACCCTGAATTACCCTTTACATGTAAAACTTTTTGAAAATTTTGATTTTCTTGAACATGACACGAGTTTTATTAAAATGCCATGTGTTTAAGATATTTTTATGGAAATGAAATGGAAATGATATCTTGAATTTTCTGGCTACAGCCCATGCAGTCCTATTTACTCTGGATGATTCTGGCATAACTGGTAAACCGCAAGAGACAGACAAAATCTTGCTGTGCAAAACAATTTACATCTTGTTAAAACGAACAGTTTATATCCCAATAAATTTTTTTATAGAATGAACAATTTCAGAGATATTCCATGTTATTTGTGTGAGTTTTGGAGAATTTATGCTTCAGTCAAATGGAATATTGTTATTCATTTTTCTATATGTTAACCATGCAAAGAGAACAGAGTTTGAAAGCTTTAAAAATTTGACTCGCTCTCCTTGTATCTACAAGAAGATAATAAAATAATTTCTGCAAATACTTATCTAAACACAAACAAGATATAGGTATAAGAGTTTATAAGAATGGTTAGTACAAGAGTAGAGAAAATCATGTGAGTGCAACACATGAGATTTTTTTCTGCAAATCCAATAAGATTGCTCTCCTAGTTACCAGAGAGAATTTAACACATAGTGTCACCGCGCCCGCCGCATCTAATTGCCGACAACAGCAGTGTCACCCATCGCATTATTGTCGGCACTACCGCAAAGGAGCCGAAGGAAAGAGACAGAGAATGGCCGCATTGTTGGGGCGCTTGCCGAAAGAGAGAAAAGGATAGAGGCTACTGGAATCTTCTACTTTGTATCTCACCGCAATAAGTGAACGTTCCTGAAGCTTCCAGAATAGTGCCTGGGAGATAAATAGCGGTAAAGTGTGAGAAGAGGAGTGAGACGTATGTGAAGGTTGAGTAGTCGTGCCGACGGAGACGGACAGACGATGTGAAGAGTTGTGCCGACGGAGAAGAGTTAGTTCTTTGTGTTACGAATTCGGAGTCGTGCTGTTGGAGAATCGGAAAAGACTTTCTTGCTGTTGCAACGAGTGTACAAGTTACTGTTTACGGAAATAAAAGTGTTTCTTTATCTCGACTACATCTGTCTACTTTACTTTTCAACACAACCAAAGTCACAATATACAGTCATGGACATAAGCAGTTGTACGGCTACAAACACGAAATAAAATATTTTATGTTTAATATTTACCCTCCCCTTATGTAGGACTTACAAGCCAATGTCTTGGGTCAGACGTCTATGGACCGGACAGAGTGAAGACCTGGAAGCAGGTGGTCAGCCCAGCACCAAGTATGATAACGAGGAAGAGATTAATATGAAATGCAGCAAAAGGAATGTTTGGAAAGATGATATTGGAGCAATTGGAATGAGTGGCAAGGGAGACCGCAGAACATGGAGCAAACCCACCTTGATGTAGCTTCGTCCACCATAAATACCGTGTGTGGGTCCCTGGGATTGAAGCTGGACCACCTAGGTAGTAACCGTTCAGCCATGGCAACGCCCGAGTCATTCATAAGTAGGGCCCGGATTTTTAGGTTCTTAAAATTAACGTTTTAGTTATTTTTGTATCTTGAAAAAGTTTTTTTTTAGTTCTTTCACCTCCTGAAATAGTTTTTATATTATTTTTTATTAATTTTATTATTAATTGTCCTCTTTTTTATAAGAATGTTGCTGATATGACCTGTAGATCCTTTGTGCTGCTCAAAATGTCATTTTTGGCCAGAGGGCACCTGGAAAATACGTAAATAAAATTATAGTTTATACGCTATGTGCATTATAGCAGGTGCTTAATCCTTACCTGCATTCCAGCATTCGAAAACAGGTTGCACAGGTTATCCCATACGGTATGTTTATCTACACAGCACCTAGCCGCTTAATGCGACTTTATCTGTGCAGTATTCAAGGTGTTCATATTTGTTCACTTTTGTGTCTGTGGGCATTTTCTTTCGCTTTTGGCAGATTTGACAAAATATTACTTTGCCATCTCTGGTGAAGTTCGGATCGTTACCTATCCACTGACGAATCAACCACCTTCGAGATGAGCTGACTTTAGGCAGGACACTGACTCCTTAAATTACCTGCTTAATCTAAGGAAAATTTACTTCTAACGATGTAGTAATTATGCATTAACATAACACGATAGTCGACTGAACACAACGGATACTTTTTTTAAACTGATTGGTTTGAGTTTATGGCGGGTTCTGCTAATGCCCCTTTCCCCTCGACAACAATCCCCACATTGCTTGCTTGCAACAACACAGAGCTTGGTCCCACACAGCAAAATGCAAGTCACTTGCCTCTTGCATTGTTTTCAATACTCCTATAAGCATACATAAGCGAAAAGCCGTAGCAAAGATGTAACAGTCAAAGTCTATTCATAATTTCATAAACATTTCATTTTCCCATTTTAAAAGTTTTTTTTTTCCATTTTAAAATAAATAGGATATTTAGCCTCTTTTAGGTTTTAAAGTCTCATTTAGCCATTTTTAGGTTTTATAAGATTCAAGTATTTGGCTCCGATGATCATGAAACAGATAATAAAATTAAACCACTGCAGTTAACTATCAAGAAATAAAATAGTTAAAAAACTAAGAATCCGGGCCCTATTCATAAGTAAACTGGAGTAAACAAGACTACATAGGCTATAGCTAGAAAGTTCAAAATATACATTTCATTTGTCATCAAAATATCTAAAAAATATGGCATTTTAATCAAAATTTTCCATTTAAAGGGTAGTTTAGGATGGAACAATTTTCTTCAAAATCTTCATGTTCCATCCTTCGAAGACATTAAACTTAAATACCAACTTTGGTTTATAACCGAATTTTCATTTATGAGTTACACAGTTCACAGTCGCACACACAGATATTTTAATAAAACTGCTATTTTTGGATTCAGAGGACCTCAAAGCATATACTTCCAGTGAAATCTCGGCATTCAAATTTTGGGTACAATATAATACGACTTACAATTGTAAGCAGTAAGCATGTTGGCATAAATAAATAAATAATAATTACCATCTACAGGTTACTTAAACCCGGGACATAAACTACTTACAATTGTAAGTCGCCTTTGGGGTATTAATCTCTGATGTGAGATTCCCTTGTGGTTAACTGGGAAAAAGTATGAATCAGCTGGGGAATTTAATGTCGTACTGGCAAGTTGGCCATGGTAGCTTAATGGTTAGAGCAGCCACTCGATAAGCGGAAGATCCGTGGTTAAAATCCCGGCTATGCCATTGAATTTTTCAATTTCTGTTTCAACCTCTTAAACATTGTCCACACATGGCTTGTGTGTTTAAAAACACCAGCAGTAAAGTTGTTGGCATAAATAAATAATAATATTCATATATATATATTGTGTACTTACCCTTGAGCTATGATTCTTATAATTTTCTATGATTGAAATAGAAATGCAACGTATTCAATTCACAACATTTGTCTCCCCACTTTTCTTCTATAAAACACAATCACATGTCTTTCTCTGCTCCCTCTTCTACCAACAGTTAATATAATTTCTGTATGCTTGAAATAAAATTGCAGTATATTATGTTGACACTGTCTTCTCTGCTCTACTGTCTACGGTCTGGGTGGCTTAGTTGGTTAGGCATAAGAGTTATAATTAAATGCCTTTCTGCTGAAGCAGCTTGTCGTGGGTGTTTTCTTTGATTTCGAGAAGGCCTACGACACCACCTGGCGGTATGGAATCCTCCGCACTTTGCACACCAAAGGTTCACGCGGTCATTTAGTGATATTTATTTTAAACTTTTTACTACTTCGCCGTTTTCGTGTCCGTATAAGAAACACGCTCTCCCAAGAGAAGGTCCAGCAGAATAGTGTACCCCAGGGGTCGATTATCAGTGTTATGCTTTTTGCCGTTGCCATTAATGTAATCACTAGTGTTGTTCGTAGCGGAATCCCGATGTCGCTGTATGTTGACGAATTCGCGATATATTATCGTTCTTATAGTTTGGGGCACATCGAGCGTCAACTGCAGCTGGCGGTAACATCCATCGCCGAGTGGGCGTTTCGCACCGGCTTTCAGTTCTCTTCTACGTAAACACAGTCTGTCCACTTCCATCGACTTCGTGGCGCGCACCCTCCTCCTGCCTCCAGATCTGCCGTTTGTTCCGCACCTCAAGTTCTTGGGCCTTCATCTCGACAGGAAGCTTACCTGGGTGTACTATATTCGTCAACTTCGGGTTCCCTGCGATCGTTCGCTTCGGGTACTCAGAGTTTTATCTGGGTCATCTTGGAGCGGGGATCGCACGGTGATGTTGAGGTTCTATCGCTCACTGATCCGGCCCAAATTAGACTACGGCAGTGTTATCTATGGCGCGGCGTGTGCGTCTAAACTCTGCCTTTTAGATACAATACATCACACGGGTATCCGTCTCGCTACTGGGGCTTTTCGCACCAGTAGGGTCGAATGTCTGTATGCTGATTCTGGTGAACCTCCACTGTCTGTTCGACGCTTTTGTTACTTTGTTCCTACGTGGCAAGGTTGGCCGCTCATCCAGGTCATCCTTGGTTTCCACCTCTCTTGTGTCCAGACCTAGTGCACCGTTATACGCCAGGAAGTTTCGAGAACTACTGACGATCTCCGACTGCCAGCTGTAGAGCGGCATTCACTTGGTCGATGCCCTCCCTGGCAACTCCAGCGTGCACGCTTTGACCTGGAGCTGTCGAGCTTTGCGAACCCCTCACTCGGTGTTTCACCAACTTTTCACCGAAGTTCTGGGCCGATACCGGATTTGTACTCCGGCATTTACTGATGGCTCACAGATGGATAGTACGACGGGTTCCGCTTTTTATGCAATCGCGACGTTCATACATACCGCCTTCCAGACGCCAGTTCAGTATTTACCGCCGAGCTGTTTGTCATATTTTATTTCCTACTTTTTATCTCCAGTTCAGGTCCAGGAAGTTTTACCGTCTGTTCCGACTCTTTAGCGCTCTCCAGGCCCTGCAACAGTTTATCGCCACCGTGGCATTGATTGTTAAAATCCAGACGTTGATCTCGCAACTACTGTCTCGCGGATACCAGTTTGTTTTTACGCGGATCCCAGGCCTTGTGGTTATTCCGGGCAACGAGGCGGCGGATGCGGCTGCGAAGTCTGCATGTTGCCTTCCGCAATATTCCACCCGTACGTTCCCCTATATGGATGTGCAGAAGTCTGGCAGCAATCTTGGCAAGCGTTAGCTGGCACATAGTTACGGACAATGAAGGACACTGTACAACCCTGGCAGACCAGCTGCAGGGATTCCAGGCGGGAAGAAGTGGTGTTAACCTGCCTGAGGATAGGCCACACTCGAGCCACGCAAGGACACCTTTTGCGTGGTGATCCAGAGCCTGTCTGTGCGACGTGCAATATTCCACTCTCCGTCGCACATGTCCTCCTTGGTTGTCCGCAATACGCTCGTGCGCGCCAGTCCATTGGGCTGGGTCTTACACTGTCCTCTGTTTTAGGCAACGACCCAGTAGCTGTAAATACAGCACTGCGCTTTGTTGCCAAGATTGATTTTGGCAAGCAAGTGTAAGGTGTTTTTTATCTTGGCGGAATTAGGATTTGAGGGTGGTTTTAGCTTTTTAACGGTCTTACCAGGCTAAGTTTTTTACCTGTTTTAACTTTTAGCCGTTTTAACTCATGTTTTAGTACTTTTAACTTTCCATTTTAGTTATTTGAACTTTCACGTTTTAACTTTTTAGGGATGAGCTTTTACTAGTTTGCTCATTTTTATTTTCGGACTTAGGGCCTTAATGACCTAGTTGTCCACGGGCCCTTAAACCCAACTCACTCATTCACTCCTTACCGTACGTAGTAGAGAAAGTAAAACTGGAAAGTGCAGACCTACTAACTGACACTAACACTGCTTATAAAAACATTACAGTAATTGGTTTTCAAGCCTCAGAATGTAGTTGCAAAATAAATTACAGTATACTGTACTAATTTCCTACTTTCAATCATTTTAACACTTAACACATGAAAGCTTAAAGTCAATATGTTGACACATTTGTCAAAAATTCACCTAATTCAAATTTTTGCTAGTCCAAACAGGGTTCGGTCCCAATTAATTTGCATTAGTGGCACTCTATTGTAATCTAACATACAGAGGCTTTCTGTAATACTTTAAACAGATGATAAATTTTAATGCTCAGAGAGGTATCCTAATAAGATAGCTGTACTGATAATAGAATGAGCATAAACGGGGAAAATCTACACAGGCGAGTCAATAAAGACTGAGAATGTCTTTTTTACAAATAAAATACACTAGTCTTGGTTCAGATTGGTGTGGTCTTTCTCTAAGTATTCTCCATTGAGTTCAATGCACTTTTCCCAACACTTCTGCCTGTCTTGGAATACATGCTGAAGGCGACTTTTTGACATCATCTTTATAACTGCCTCAGCCTTCTTCACAACGGCCTCCAAAGTAGCAAACCGATTTCCCTTTAGTTCCTTTTCTTGACAGGGAAAGAGATAAAACTCACAGGGGGTCAAGTCTGGAGAGTATGAAGGATGGGGAACACATTTAATGTTTCTGCGGACCAAATACTGTGTAGCAATGTTGGACACATGAGGGCGGACATTGTCATGGTGCAGGCGCCAAACAGAGGGATGCAGTTCTGGTCGTTTTCGTTGGATGTGTTTAGCAAGGACATCCAAAACAGACTTGTAATTCTCACCATTAACCGTCATATGAGAAGGGACCTGATGGTGATACATCATTCCAAGGCAGTCAAAGAACGAAATGACTATTACTTTTCTTGCTGACCGAACAACCTTTGCTTTCTTTGGCTTTGGAGAATCAGGTGATTTCCATACTGAGGAGGCCTGTTTGCCTTCCGGGTTGTAATGTTGAAACCAGTTTTCATCACCTGTAATGACTGAATTCAGGTGTGCATCCCCATGCAGCTCATTGCAGTTCCATACACACTTCCACCTGCATCAACTTCTGTTCAGGTGTCAATAATCTTGGCACAAACACGTCTCATGTGTAAGTGATTATGCAGAATTGAAAAAACACTGCCATAGGAAACCTGTAATGTCTGCAAGTCTGTCAGTTGTTATTCCTCGCTCTTCACAAACAATGATGCCAGCAGTGTTAATCATGGTTTTGTTTATTTCTGTTGCTGGAGCACCTCGCCCACCTTGCTGTGTTACTGATACACGGCCCTCCTTAGGTTCCTTGAACCATCCAAGTGCTGTGAATTGTGCCAGAACTTCATCACTAGGGCTCGGAAGTTCATGCCCTAAAAACACTGAAATATGCTCTTAAAAGTGGAAAATATGCCAAGAAATATGCACTATTTAATTAAAATAATTAATGTCCCTTTGCAGTAGACAAGACGAGTTAGTATAAATAATAAATAAAGTTACCTTAGAGGTTGAAGCAGAAGTGGTCCTGCTGCTGGTATTAACTGCTAAATTGCAGTTCATAACCAACGTTTTGCACAAATTTTCAACTGTAAAACATCGTCTGTTGTCTCGCAAAACACTTTTGTGACGTGTGAAACTTCTCTCCACGTCACAAGATGTTATATGGGCATATTTAAATGATGTTATCTGCTTCACAGAGAGAGTCAAGTCTCTTGGTATGACAGATCGTTTTCTTTCCAGGATGTCTCGAATATCGCACATCTGTTTATAACCAGAATTTTTTGGAATTACATAATTCACTTTCTCTTTCACTTTTTGACCTATGCTACCAGAAACCGAACTTAGAGCACATTTTTTTTTTTCAAAGACAGTAAGTGATTCATGCAAAGGAGATCCTACAGCTTCCAATGCTGTTATGGCTGTTTGTAAGAAAGAAAAATGCGCACATATGAAACTAAGATCCTCTTTTAACCCAGTGCCTGACTGAATATTTTGCACAGTTTCTATTGATGAAGCATCTTTCGAGTCCAATGAATTAAGAACCTCTTCAAGTATTCCTATGTGCTCAATATAATATAAAACTGCATCGACCCATGTTCCCCATCGAGTTAACACTGGTGCAGGAGGAAGTCGGATATTAGGTGCTGTTGATCTAAACAACTTAACTCTTTTAGGAGATTTAACAAAACTTCTCTTTTCACTGGACACAGATCTATCTACCAATGGGAAAGAATCATGTATTGTCTCAGAAATGCAACGAAGAGCATGTGCCAAGCAAGTATGTGAATTAATTTAGGAAAAATACCTTTCAGAGTTTGTCCTGATTTTATCATACTATACAGATGGAAAAAAGAACAAAAAACCATAAAAATAATTAAAATATGCAATATAGGGGCTATAATATTGAAATGTTATGCTTTTATCAAAAATCAAGAAAATATGCAGTTATATGCACCATAAAATCATGTCCAAATAACTGAAAATTCCATAATTCGTGCACATAATGTAAAAGCATACATTTTTAACTCTATGAAAAACATGCAAATGCATGAACTTCCTAGCCCTAATCACTATATGCCTCCTGCAATATTCTGTAAGCTTCCATGTCAGATTTATGCAAACGAAAGCAAAACTTCAATGCAGCACATTGTTCTTTGCATAACACCTCCAGTTTCTCTGTAGGCGGCTGGCGAACTGAGCTACTGCATTCGTCATTTGTGTGCAGACGCATGCGCAATTGAGCGTGTGCTTTGTCCACCAATGGGAGGTGATCCATTGGCATCATACACCATTGTTTCCACGATGTGCCATTGTTGTGCACGGTAAAAAAATATAACTCTCAGTCTTTATTGACTTGTCCTCATGATATGAACCCTGGATGTGGCATTGAATTACTCAAGTCTGTTTCAACTTTTTATAAAGTATATTTATTGGTGCAAGAAGCTGGGAGTATAGGGCATGGATTGAAAAGAGCTCATGATTAAAATTACAGATACTTTATGATATACCTAATATGCTTCTTTGTCCACAGATTTGTTAATGAAATTAACAACACATCAGAGTCAGCAACAGTTGTGAAATGGATACCAGAATAAAAATAAAAGAAGAGGACCCTCTGTCAGATGACTTCTCCTCACAGAATGAGACAGAATTCTTTCACAACATTGTTTCAATAAAGACAAATAGTGATGCTGTGCTTCTTGATGATGATTGTGACATGGTGGTTAAAACAGAAATTAAATCAGAGACTCTGTTTAATGAACATTGCATAAATCAAATTAGGTTTGAAACTGTTACATTGAGCAGCAGCAACTGGGAGTTAGATAGGAAAACAGAAACTGAGCAACAGACTCTGGTTTCAGACTTCAGTTCACAGAACAAGGGGAGTGAATTTCTTCCAGAGGATCCTGTAATGAAGTATGAGGAATACAACAGTGGTGAAGAAGTAGATACCAGAGTAGAAATTAAAGAAGAACCTCATTGGCTGGCATCTGTTTGTGGTGACATTGAGGTAAGTTAAATATTAAAATAGAAGCACTATTAACAGTGAAGTATTTTTCATGTTTTGAGTAATTTATTTACGTACCTTCACTTATAAAATGTTGGAAAAACTGGAATGTTTCCAAGATCATTTGATCTCATCCTCAGCTGTTGGATGACTGAAGTCAGCTTCATTCTCCATCACCTATCTGCTGCCACATTACTGTTGCCATCTGGTGTTAGGGGTGCAAAGTTTTAACATGTTCAAAATGTACTAATCTATTACTACTGTTTTTCATTATATACAGTGGTTGTATGAGAAGTTCTCGGAATGGAATAGGAAAAAAGTACTTATGAGTCTGGAGCTTCTTTTATTTTTCAATATAGTTTCCTTGTAGAGTAATGCACTTGGTCAAGCAATGTTCCAACGCCTTGATCCCATCTCAAAAATTAGATTTTTCCAGGCCTGCAAAATAGTTGTCAACTCCGGCTATCAGTTCTTCATTCGAAGAAAATCTTCATCCACCAAGGAAAATTTTCAGCTTCGAGAAGAAATGGAAGTCTGACAAAGTCATATCAGATGAATAAGGTGGATGTGGCAACAATTCATACCTTAGTTGGTGTGTTTTCACCATGGCGACGGCATATGTGAACAGGTCTTGATAGAGTCGCATCACCACCACAGCTGTCTTCCAAGAACATTGTTGTGACATGTGTTTACATGTAACAGTCCAATGAGTATCACGTGAACAACTCATGGCGCTATGACTGACCTCTCATGGTGATTCTTAGACCTTATCAAATTACTCTCATATTTTTTTCCCAAATGTTCAGTTCTCTCAGTGATGTAAGTGATTTTAACAATTTTATACTCAACCGTACCCAAATTTATTAAATATAAATCTCATAGCGACCCTTTAATGGACCTCCTTAAGTTCAAACTTTCATTAAAAGACTGGTCTTCATTAATCAGACAATTCAATTTTCATTAAAGGACAGGTGTTCCACCAATCAGAGAATTCCCATGCAACATTGGCAAAGCGCAATATTGATTAATTCTCGAAATGCAAATGGCACAAGTTTAGAAAACGCTAAAGTGTTAGACACTACTGACAGTAAGATGCAACTTACTCCACCCACCTGCTGCCCACTGTGTGGGGACAAAGAGGATATAGAACATATACTGTTTGATTGTCAGTTGTGGAGGAAAGGTTGTTAAATATCAAAGATAAACAGCAGAATCAGCTTAATCAAGATTTTAAACAGAAATTATAAAAACATAGGATAGTTTTAAAACCTTTCCATCGTTGATGTTGACAAATTGTTCCGGTTGTGTGGAAGAACAATTAACATCAATGGTGTTCAGTTGCTTTATGATGGATTTTAATCTTTGAGTTATTACATTGAATTTATACATATATTCAGATTGTCATTCGTGCTTCCTGAAGTATAGGCAATAGAAAATAATCCTATTTCCAGACAAATGTCCACTTTCCAGCCAGGAATTGGACCCTACATCTCTGGATTTGAAGGTTAGCTTGCTAACCCCAGACCACGGAAGGAGTCTCATTATTACTTGCCAAAGCCTTGAGTCATATTGACCTTGGCTATCATGCGCTGCAATCACTCCTTATATTATTTATTATAAGAGCGAAATAATAGTAACTTGGCATATAGTCTGTGACAAAACATAAGTGGATGATCTCTCGTGTCTGCTGATATATAAGACATTGCTGCCCTAAAGATATGATTGCATCTGAACAGAGTGTAAATATGTTGCCTTGCCGTATGTATGAGATAGCTCGCGTAAACAGCTGGGAAGTTTCACATTCTTGCCAATACGCTTCATGGCTTTACCAGGTAGTATTTTCCAACCATGTTATGCAGAACCACTAACTAACACTGTATAGATGATTGAATCATTCTGTTACAGGATGGCGACTTTCCTCCAGTACAAGCAACATCTTCAAGGTAAGTCTTTACACTTGGCAGCTCGTACGAGCTCTCTGCTTCTTATGTTACATTTACTTCTATTTCTTAAGAAACCATCATGTTTGTGCTGTACCAAAGGTCTCCTTGTGTTCTTGAACTGGTAGAAATGTAACAATAATAATCTATGGGGTGTGTATACTATGTAAATATACAAAATGCTATCGCTTACTTAAAACTTTATTTACTGCCATTCATTATATAACAACAGAACCTTGTTGCTATGATACAACTCTTTTCTTTTTTTACTGTCGTGTATACATCCCAGAAATCCATCAAATTACATATTAAAATTTGTTGTATGATTTGGTCCACAGATAATTTGGAGGATTTTATGCCATGTCTGAATATGAATGAAATACAAACTGGATTTTTACTTTCTCCACTGATATCTAGAATTAGTGTTATATTGGACTCAAAGAGTCATTATCAAGATATTACTGAAAATATATAAGTAAGACAGTAGCAAATTAAGCACTTGTTAATAAAAGTTATGTGTCTGACAGAGAGAGAGAGATGGATTGAGTACTGTGTAACTCCACAAGGAACTCTACCAAGTTCGGTACCTAAGTTTTGCGTGATACAGGTACTGTTTGCCAACAGAGAGGAAGTCCCAGACAGAAATCCACTGTTCTTACCTATTTGGAAACAGTACAACAAAGACAGCAAGTGTGTGTGATAGAGTATACTATACTAGCTATTCTAAAGCTACCCTTGTGTCATAAACAAGAGCAACGCAGAATGTTGGGCCCATTTCAAATCAACAATTTTCCCCTGTACTTCATTAACCAGAGACTTCTTTGCTATGGTGAGCTGTATGTATTCAGAAGTTTTTAAGAAAATCCTCTTCCAAATGGCCCCTACCATTCAAGATTATTCATTTTTTTTACTTTCTCTACTGATAAGTAGAGGAAGTATTGTATTCCACCCAAAAATTCAAGACCCCCTAAATCCAATAAAAGCATTTTTAGAAAAAGGTCCATGTGTGTGTCTCTGTGTCTGTCATTTTGTGAACAGCATAACCCAAAAATGAAAAATTGGTTAAATACCAAAGTTGGTATTTAAGGATGCGACACAAAAATTTTGAAGAAAATAGTCCCACCTTAAACTACCCTTTACATGGAACATTTTTCGGAAATTTTAATTTTCTTGGAAATGCCTCTTAACGATTTTGATTATTTATTTGTTTGTTTGTTTGTTTACTTATTTATTTGCATTCCGTAAATCCTACACAACAGGGTGTGGAACATGTTAATATGTTATACAATATTTACAATATAATTACTAGGGCCCAGATTTTTAGGTCCTATAAACCTTCATTTTAGGTTTGTCACATGCCTAAAATAGGTTTTGGTTTTAGGTTGTAGCTTTTAGGATCAATATTGGTACAAATAATTTTCTGGTTTGCTTACTTTATTGAGATAGAAATCATACAGCATACAGGTAATCCATTTTACTGTCTCTTTTGTTGGTTATTTTTTGGTATTGCTATATATAACTGCATACACACCCAAATTTTCTGGTGTGAACGACTTCCTATTATCACATAACACATTCTTGTATGAAGAAAAAATTTTTTTCAATGGAACATGTCATAGGAGTGTAGGTCATTGATGCTAATGCTGCAGGTTCAAGGGATATTTCTCCAGTATACTTTTCATCCTGCAATATTGAAGAGATTACTTTCACATCATTAAACCCAGGATTACATTGAATATTCTCTGCAGCTTTGAAGAACATGCAACTCCACTGGTCCAGGTATTTCTTTTCTGGAAACATTGTCGAAGATATCCATAGTACGTTTGAGTGGCAGGGTTGTGCTTTCCAATGCAATGATAGCTTCTGAAAAACAATAAAAATGCACCTTAATATACGCAAGGGAAGCGACGATGGTGGGAGCCTCGATCGATTTCTTGGCCTTGGCGATGCAGAAAGCGTTTCATCAAAGTCGTTTACTATAGTTTTAATGTCATTTAGGTGCTCAGCATAGTAAAAGCCAGCAGACAGCCAAGTTCCCCAGTGGGTAAGTATCGGCTCAGGTGGAAGAGGAGTTACCGGTAGCTTCTCTTTGAATAACTGTGAGGCTTTCAAGAAAACCATCTTGACCGAAGATAGTACGCTGTTCACATGATCAAAATGGCTTCTAGCCTCATCTGCAAGGCATGCAGGCCATGAGCCAAGCATGTAACATGCAGTGTACTTGGATAAAAGGACTGCAGAACAACCCCTGCCTTCAACATGTAGTAGGCTGTACTATCTGTCACTAACAACAGGAACTTGCTATCATGATTCTCTTCTGGCCACAATATGTGTAAAGTGTCCCTCGTTACTCAGGCTATTGTGCCATTGTTAGTTTTTTCTATTTCTTTACAAAGAATTAGATAAGGGTTACCTGGTTCTTTTGGGTCCAACTTCCCTACTACCACATTCACAATTGGGATATATTCAGAATTGGGATATATTCTTCACCACTCTATGTGATCTGCAAGAGGAAATGGATCGAGACCATCTTCAAATATGCCCGGCCACTTCTAGTGCCCCATCCATCAGTGAAAAATATTGGAGAGCAAGAGGATTAATGACTTCATTGTCAGAAATCCAGCATTAGCTAACAACAACATTCACAATGAAGCGACCGCAAGTATTAGTTGTCTCTTCAACAGAACACAGATACAGTGATCCCCTACATCTTTTCTTATTTCATGTAGTGTGTTCTGGTAAACAGGAACCAAATAATTCTTCCTTACAGTGGATTCTCTAGGTATAATGCGGCCACTGATCTCTTCTAAAAATGTTTTCATGCTTGGGTCCATTAGCACATTCCATGGGACATTTGCAGACACCAACACCTGGCAGAGGCCAAGGTTAAAGTTATCTTCAGGTTTACCAACTGTGGAAGAAATAAGCATCTGCCTACTGATGCTGTTGGAATTATTTCTCCTAGCAACACTAGCAATATTTAAAGCTGCAGATTTGTGCTGCTCATTATGGGATTCCTTCTCACATTTAACCTGAAATTAAAAATACAGATCCTAAATACACTCCAGTAAAATAATGCATGCAGTATTTAGGTCATTTACAAGAAACTTCCTTGTTTTGAGCATGCCTGACAATAGACTACTCGACCATCTGCAGTAAATTTGGGATCTGTAGTAAAACATTGTCTCAGTAAGTGCGATTTAGGCATTGTTACATGATATAACAATTCAAGTTAAAAAAGTATTGCAGCAGCGATTCACCATATGTCCTACTTCTTGAACTCCCTTGTTACAACTGCAAGCTCCTCCTTACCAATCAGTGCTCCTGACCTTCTGCTTACTGTCACCAGGTGTCACATGTGCAATGGATGTGCTGCATCTTAGCGGTATTATACTGAACTATCTCAGCCCTAATGCTTGTAGTGGTAGAAGTAATATTTATGCAATAGATTTCCAAGAAAAAATGACATAATTTGAATAAGGAAAAACAACTGTTTAGGTCATTTTAGGTCTCAACCCTTCAAATAGGCAGTTTAAGGTGCAATGAAAGTCATATATTCTGCTTCAGAATGTGTGAAATGAACATGTCTTGAAATTGACTAATTAAATGGCAAGGGAAAGAATAGGTTAAATCCCAAAAATCCAGGCTCTAATAATTACATAGCAGATAATACAATGATTACATTGGGTGTTGTTAAATTCAATAATGCTATAGCATGAATGCTTAAGAAGATAAGCAGAAGATCCATGGTTGAAATCCCGGCTATGGCATTGAATTTTTCAGCCCTGATTCCACCTCTTAAAAGGAAATGGAAACTTTGAAACTGGAAATTCAAAACAGAAAAAGAAAACTGGAAAGAATGGAAGACAAAAACAAAAAATACAACAAAATGATTTCGGGAGTTGAAGAAAAACGAGCACAAATAAAGGAATTAACTGATCAGAGAAGACAAGCAAGAAATTAAGGTAAGAGTGTATAAGTACATTAAAAACTTGCAGCTGTACACAGTTGATTAAGCAGCAGAGGCTGAAACATGAGCCATTGAACTAAGGAAGACAGGGAAATGATCAAGCATCAGCAGTGAAGAGACGACTACTCTCCATTTTACAGGTCATATGGATCCAGTAATAAGTGCAATGTCAAGGTCAAGTATAAGCAGAAAAGCAAGCTGTAATATGGTGAGCAGTGGTGCGCTAAAGGAAGAGGGGAAAGAGCCATGGGGGGGGGGGGACAGTGGATAGTTGGGAGGAAGTGAAGGAAAGTGTGTCCTCCAGAATATCAACAGAAAAAATGATAGATGAAATTTCTAATGGATCAAAGAGGGTGAGGGGGAAGGGAGAACTAAGAAAGAGAGAGAGACAGAGAGAAAGAAAGCAATATTTTACCAAGAGTACCTAGCTAGGTTAAGAAAATGGTTGGCTTATCCATAAATGAGGGAACAAAGGTTTTTTTTTTAATTGGTGAAAGTGAGGTTATAGTGAAGTAGTGAAACTGTGGTAATGAAGATTGGTGAAGTGTGCAATGCAAACCGATTAATAAGAGTTAAAAGTGCAGAGCAAATAAGAAAAATTGAGAAAGAGGGAAAGCAAATCCAGAGGGAGATGAAATAAAGCAGAAATAAACATAATTATAGAGGACTTTGGGAGCAGGATAAGATTAGTGGAAAGGTAGGAAGCAAATATTCACAAATTAAACTTGTGTAATGTGCATGCAAAAGATAATTATAATAAGGGTCTGTCCTAATAGTAAAAGGGCCATAAGCCAGTAGCAATATATCATTAATTCTGTAAAATGTCACACCTCTTGAAGCATTATCCATAAATACAACTATTACTTTCTGGTGGTGGTGGAATTTCACAATCCTTTATCCTCTTGGAAGGGAAAAGTGGTTTTGAATTGTGCACAAAAAATTCAGTATTTACATTTTACCACAAATACATATTTTCAAGTTTCCTGAAACAAAGTAGAGAAATTTTACAAAAATACACTTGTATTATTTCTAGAAATTAATAAATTCAAAATTACAAATTCAAATTAATATTAACTTATCCGTTCATCTAATATTCAGAGTTTAATAATAAAACATTCTGCTCCTTGCTTTCCAGCTTTTGAAATCACATGTTGATATTTTGAAATCTGGTGATTGACGTTCTGTACATGGGTTATTATTCTTCTCCTTCTCAAAAATCACTGATAAAAGTTTACTTTAACAAAAATGCAACAGACAGTATACAAAAAAAAAAAAAAAAAAAAAAACCAAATTCAGATGTATTCCAAAGTTAGTTATTAAGTTTAGGATCTTTGAACCATCTGTACAAAATATTGAAGAAAATTCCCTACCCCATCCTTGCCTGGAAAATGTGTACTTTTTATTATTTCAATTCAATCTCGGAATTACTTTATGATTATATGCCTAATGCAGTTTTAGTAATAACATTTATATTTACATTTTTAATAAGACTAATTTATGCTGAAAAAAAAATTATACTACTCTTGAACAATGAGGCAGAAACAAAGGGTTACTAAACGTAAAATTTACACCTTGATAAGGCAGCAATGCAAATGCGAAATACATCTATTTGCAGTTGATTTTATTTGATGTACTACATAATTTTTACAAGTGTTTAGTGTTTAGTTACTCTTTGTTTCCTTCTTGTAGTGCTGCAGAAAAAGTATGGTATTGTTTCATAAAACACATCATCCAGTTTATCAGCTGCTGGTCCATTCATAATCACCAGGAACTGGAACTTAGCTTGTTGTTGTTGTTGTAGTGTTTAACGCCCGCTTTTACTAGTGAATCCGTACATATTTCACCTTTGTGATTGAAATACCACAGTTTTATGTTGCCTTTTTAAATATAAATGCCTATTTTACAAAATAAACTCTTTTTGTTGCTTTTATTTCATTTTTTATCATTATTTATTTGGATAAACTCAGAAACCTTTAAAAATTCTACAAGGTAACAACTCTGTTGCAGTTAAAATGGATCCTACAATGACGTTATGTTTTAGATTTGATCCAATAACCTCTGTCGATGTTGTTGTTGTTGTTTTCTAGTGCCTTGCATCTGGCAATGAAGCCATTAGCATTCGTGCTTTCCAATACTTTTGAACTGTAGTTTCTTCTGATCTTAATGCTTCACAGGTCTTCAAGTGGTCTTCGTTCATTTCTGCTGGATCGTTACACAGGACACATATACCTCTGTCGATGTTGACGAGGTCATTTTGTCATATGAAAAATGTTTTATCTACAGGAGACTCAACATGATCCCAGAGAACTTAAAAAGCATTTGGCTGTCATGTGCAACAAATAAGGCATTGCGATACATAGGTATTTTTAAAAAATATTTCATTTTTGTGCCAATTACTATACTAGCATTTTGTCTAGAACTTTGAAGTTCTTTAAAATATGACCATCGAGGTGTGGAATAGATTAATCTATTAAATAAATAGGTGTTTCTAATTGCGTTTTATTGCCTGGTTTAGTATTTATAATGCCTTTTTGCTTGCCTATTTTAATTATTTATAATGCCTAAACTTCCAGTCTCTGACAATCACTATGTTATGAACATATTTTCTCATCAAATAGAATGAAGATAGCAATTGCTTGTAAAACTGCTTTAAATACTTGCTGTTACAGCAAACCTGAAAGATGTAGTTGTCACTGTGGGTAACAAACTCTGCTTATATAGCCAAACAACTGTTATAACTAGGGCCCGGATTTTTAGGTTTTTAAAATTAACTTTTTAGTTAGTTTGTATCTTAAAAAAGTTTTTTTTAGTTCTTTAACCTCCTGAAATAGTTTTTATTATTAGTGTTTATCAATTTTATTTTTTTAATTGTCCTCTTTTTTATAGCAATGTTGCTGATATGTCCTGTAGATCCTTTGTGCTGCTCAAAATGCGATTTTTGGCCAGAGGGCACCCAGAAAATACGTAAATAAAATTAGTTTATACGCTATGTGCTTTCCAGCATTCGAGAACAGGTCGTACAGGATCTCCTATACGGTATGTTTATCTGCGCAGCACCTAGCCGCTTAATGCGACTTTATCTGTGCAGTATTGAAAGTGCTCATATTCGTTCAAACTTTTGTGTCTGTGGGCAATGGTTTCTTTCTCTTTTGGCAGATTTGGCAAAATATTACCTTGCCATCTATGGTGAAGTTCGGATCGTTACCTATCCACTGACGAATCAACCACCTTCGAGATGAGCTGACTTTATGCATGACACTGGCTCCTTAAATTACGTGCCTAATCTAAGGAAGATTGACTTCTAACGATGTAGTAATTGTATGCATTAACATAACACGGTAGTCGACTGAACACAACGGATACTGTTTTTAAACTGATTGGTTTGAGTGTATGGCAGATTCTCCCAATATCCCTTTCCCCTCGACAACAATCCCCGCATTCCTTGCTTGCAACAATACAGAGCTTGGTCCCACACAGCTAAATACAAGTCAGTTGCCTCTTGCATTGTTTTCATTACTCCTCTAAGCATACATAAGCGAAAACACGTAGGAAAGATGTATCACTCAAGTCCATTCATAATTCCATAAACATTTCATTTTCCCATTTTAAAATAAGGTTTTTTTTCGTTTTAAAATAAATAGGAGATTTAGCCTCTTTTAGGTTTTAAAGTATCATTTAGCCATTTTTAGGTTTTATAAGATTCAAGCATTTGGCTTCGATGATCATGAAACAGATAATTAAATTAAACCACTGCAGTTAACTATCAAGGAATAAAATAGTTAAAAAACTAGGAATCCGGGCCCTAGTTATAACCATTAATATGTTCTGCATTTTGGAGGTTATGTTAATTCACTCATAATCAACAACATAGTGACTTTACACAAAGAATTTTAACACCAGTTATCACTTATATTTTAGTATGTACCTATTACTAGCATAGATTTTAGTTTTGAATTTAGCTGTTTATTGTACTTAATTAAAGCTAAATCCAACATTTTAGATTATGTGCAGAAGCAGTTCCTGATAAATCACCATTGCTTCCTGCTGAAGACTCAGGAAGAAAGACAAGCTTCTATAATGCGAAGTATGAACGTGAACTTCAGAAAGGTGATGTCACAGAAATGCAAACTGCAGAAGGGCATTTTCTCTCAGAAAAAACTGGTGAATATAGCAACAAGAGGGAAATGTACGTAATGCCTTTACACTTGAAACAAGACACTGTAATTCATAAAGGCCAAAGGCCACACCAGTGTAAAACTTGTAACAAGAGCTTTACTCACTTGTCAAATTTGAAAACACATAATTTAATTCATGAGGGTAAGAAACCACACCAGTGTAAAACTTGCAATAAGAGTTTCACTCACTTAACAAACTTGAAAACACATAATTTAATTCATGAGGGTAAGAAGCCGCACCAATGTGAAACCTGCAACAAGGGCTTTACTCAGTTGTCAGCTTTGAAAAAGCATCATTTGATTCACGAGGGTATAAAGCCACACCAATGCAAAAGTTGTGATAAGAGGTTTACCCAGGCGGCACAATTGACAACACATGAACTGATACATGAGGGTAAGAAACCACACCAATGTAACATTTGTCATAAAAGGTTCACTCGCTTGTCAGCTATGAAAAGACATAATTTGAGTCATGAGGGTAAGAAGCCGCACCAGTGTAAAATTTGTGATAAGAGCTTCACTCAGTTGTCACATTTGAAAACACATTATTTGATTCATGAAGGTAAGAAGCTGCACCAGTGTAAAACTTGTGATAAGAGCTTCACTCAGTTGTCACATTTGAGAAGGCATAATGTGATGCATGAAGGTAAAAGGTAGTGATGCCCAAGAACTAGTTCTGATGTGCAGTCAGAGACATCTCAAGGAAATAGTTTTAGTTTCACGTAGTGGAGGTTCTTGTTTGTTTTGATGGAAGTATCTGCCTCTATGGCGTTATAATAGTGTCTGCCTCTATTCAGGATGTTCCAAGTTTGAATCCTGGTTACAGTACATTACTCAGATAAATTATTTCTGGGTTTTCCCTTATCTTCAAAAGACAATGTTGGGTAAGTGTAAGGTTAGTGGACCTCAGGCTCATCTGAACATTGTTTCGCCCATTTTTTACTTTGGTATGGCACAGTTATTATATAAAGTGTTTTGTTAATTCATAGAAGGGACCAATATTACTAACAGTGTGAAGTGCTTTGTCGAACAAAATATGACACACTGTTCAGCATTTTAAATAATCAGTCTAGCCAATTGCTAACTGTATAACGATGCACATGTTGGGTTTAGGAATGATGGAAGTGGGTAAGGTATCAAACTCAATGCATTGCAGTGTATGACATCAGATAATGCTGCAATAAGCACACGTTTGCAAGATATGGTATTGATATGGTCAGATGTCAACGCCTTAAACCTAGCAATGTTCCAGAACTTAAAATACCAACTACCACCCTACTTTGTGACCATCACTGGCAAGAAAATGTCTGAGCAATTTTTAAGACAAATTTAGTTTAAAATTGGACAATATATGTTGTCATGTTTATAAAAGTATTATTTAACGCTGTTAAGCTATTCCTTTCTGACATTAATTACATTATACAAATGGGGCAGTACTTTATGACCACCTTGACGTTTCATTGTTTCTCAAAAAGACCAACAATGGAACAATGAAAACTTTGAAACAGTTATGTAGTTCAGTAGTAGAAACAGTGATTGACAATAACTATTAACTGCATGCCATTAATGAAAAAATTAAAAGACAATTTAACAAAATTACAGAAGATGGGTCATAAGTCTCCCCCTTGGTACTGCTAGGGTGAATTGGATTCAAAAAATTAATGTTTTGTTTTTAATTTTAAAAATAATGCAGTTCTTTGGCTTTAAAATTATGGATATAATGAGCCTGATCTTTTTTACACAAAGGGGTAAAATGCTTATATCTGCATTCCATCAAAACCTGCCGGGATCCCACAATACCATCACTGATTACTTTAGCTGGGCCCTCCCCATTCTTTACCACAGTTTATCTTGAATGCGCAGAGAATATATATATATTACTGGGATTCCATCCTATGATCCTTGGTTCGATGGATTAGCTACTCTTACCGTGCCTTACACCGCATGGCTGTATATCTCAATGGTGAAGCCACGTTGGCATTGTTACCGAGTTAGCTAGGCAGCACACTTGATTGAAAATTAAGCTAAAAGTAAAAAAATCTGATATCTTGCTCTCACATGACTTTCTCTACTCTTGTACTAACCATTCTTACCAACTCTTATTCCTATATCTTCTTCGTGTTAGTTGAGATAAACATTTGTGAAAATTATCTTATTACTTATTTCCTTGTAGGTACAAGGGGAATATGGGAATACAGTACGTTTTGAATGATAGTCAAATGTTTTGAAGCTTTCAAATTCCGTTCTCTTTGCACGCTTAACATACAAAAAAATTAATAACGATGTTCCATTTGATAGAAGTATAAGTTCTCCAAAACACACAAATAACAAGGCACATCTCTGAAATGGTTCACTGTGCAACAAAATTTATTTAGACATAAATAGCGCATTTCAGCAAAATCTACAATTTTTGCATAGTACGACTAAGATTTGTCCCTTGCGGATTATCAGTTATGCAAAAGTCATCCACGGTAAATAACACTACATGGGCTATAGCTATAAACTTCAAAATATACATTTCATTTGTCATAAAAATATGTCTAATATATGACATTTTAACCAAAATCATAACCTTATTGAGGTAAAATCATTTCTTGGTGTCCGTAAGCAAGGAAATAGATGAAAATAACCAAACTTTTAAAGCACTACAGTACATGTAGATGACATAGTTTTAACTGTGTGCAAGTAGGCGTGCATTGCTGCACTGCCTTTATTTACCAACTTTTGTGGATCATTTGGTGAGTATTGGTTTCTGATTCATCACTGTACCACCCTGATTGGTATAGTATAGGAAGCAGCTCTGCAGGTAAATGTCATACCAAATTATCTGCCTCCTACGAAATGAATAGGGAACATAGAGAAACCGTTTTGTTTTAGTTTTGTCTTTTAAGCGCATATATGGTACTGAAAGTTTGGATTCCACGTATTTATGTCTTCATTTATAGCTATCACATCTATCTCTCTACATCAGGAGATGTAAACAAAGCACCGGTTTGTATCACTCCGCGGCCACGTGCATTCGCAATTACGCAACACAGTTACCTACCGCTACGCGTAGGTATAATATGCATTTTACACTACTAAAAGTATATATTTACTTGATCCAAATAACATGTAGCACATGGAAATTAATTGCTACTTACGTAATCTCTGTCCACAATATCACATTTTCATTTCCTGCTCACAAACTCGAAACCAATCTCCAGAAGCAGCTTATGGAGGGAAGCTCGTTTTAAATCTGGAAGATCGGGATCAGAGTTAACTGCCAACAACACTTTGTTTAAGGTGGGGGTTCATTGTTATCAAAGAACTGGTGAACTTTTCTACTGATTGCAGACCTCACAAATTACATCCAATACTTGCCTGGCACGTGGTCACTTTTTGCCGGCAGTTCTGACTTCACCAACTGAGGATTTTTCTTTGTGTGTGCTGTAAATACTTTCAACTGACACACCGGTAAACTCGGATGTTAATTTCATCAGGTCTTCGATAGCAAGTTCGTGATATTTCTCGCATAACTTGTTAAACACGTTCAATATTATTGTCTTTTCACCACTTCGCAACGGTTTGCCGTACTTATGTTTCACAACACTCACTTGTTCCGCCATGTTACTTTCATACTGAATAATGCGCGCGCAGAATGGTTACAGATTCACTTAACTGCGTATTCTTACACTTTAACTATGCTTAGTACACTTCGTGCTTTAGCAAACGTTTAGTGACATTTCAGGCCTCAGTAACAGTATATCCGATATGACACAATGTTGGAGGACGTTAATTAAAAAAAATAAAAATCAAGGGACTATTTACTCGGCGAAAGCGTCAAGAAGGCCCGCTGTGGTAAAACGCACGTGGCTTTGTTTACGTCTCCTCTAATCTCTTGATGAACAGAGTATATACAGTATTGCCAACCATTTCCAGTTATACTGTGCTTAAATTGCGTAAGCTTTCATGGCCGGTGTCATTAACTAGAAAATGATATCTTGGCTCGAGGGCCAAGGTCTAGTGGAAAATCCCCTTCCAGGTGTTTCATTCGAAGGTGTCAAACAAAACATATGGAAGGAGATTTTCTACTGGACCTTGGCCCTCGAGCCCGGATATCATGTTCTATTTATATTGTGTTTGCATGACCATGAAACATGAGTAACAAAGTACCGCCCCCTCCTCCACACACATACACGCTCGTTCACACACTCACACTCTAGAGGTCTGCACGCGCTCGGGCCAGGCCCGGGCTTGAAAATTAAGAGATACAAAATAATGTATTATATATTTTTCCGAGGATATCACTTACGAATTACAGCATTCCATTACTATATGATTATTCTGCTAAAAGGTTACAAATAATAGTGATGATAATAATAACAATAATAATGTAATAATCGTAATCATAGTAAAATTAAATAACCGGGCTGGGGCCCAGGCACTATAACCTCTTCTCTGGCTCGGGCTTGGTTGAGTCCGGGCCGGCTGGGCCGAACCTAAGAATGTCGGCCCGTGCATATAGAGACATTGGTACCCGCGCCTAAATTACTGTGAAAGCAACTACTATAAGTCTTATCTTTTACATATTTTGACAGCATAATAATGAATCAATATTGCTGGATTGCAAAGATCCAATATGCGGCCTCCCCCTTCCTGAAAAGAAATCTGCCGGCGCCCGTGATCGAAAGAACGACTTACAGTACAATGTAGCAGAGAAAGTAGCGATTGCACCACGGAACACCCTAGTTAACGCGTATGTTTTGTAAAAACTCTATGGCCATATACTCCCTGCTGGAATACGGAAAATATATACGTGACTCTTTAGTTTCGTTCTTCTGTGGTGAAAATATGCAAGTTTAGAGTGAGAATCTGCTTGATCAACACCTGAACAAGACTCTTCAGATTTAAAATACTGTGTAAGTGTTCTATCGTTTTTGTAAGTAATATACCTCGGCAATACATATGTAAGCTCCCGGTGACCGATTCAATTTAAACCATCGTTGACGTTAACTGAATAATGCCCTAATTACATTTCAGGACTAGGGGTTAGTTTCGGAAAGAAATTAATAGTTGAAGATTTGATATCATCCCACACTTGCTCCCAACCTACTATAGTTAAATATTTACATATCCTTTCAGTCATATCCCTCTATCTCTTAACCTCTTACACTACTTCTCCTTCCGTTGTTTACAGTACTATCCGGAGAAATACAATGATATTCCTTGGTCGCTGTTCCCGATCTTGGCCGTTTCCCATTCCGTCACGTTACGATCATAAGCTTCCGATTTTACTTGGCAAGTCCATCTTACTTTGCCTGAACTATTTATGTGTTTGATCTATCTAATGGAAAAGCCTTAAGAGCAGCATATTTTGCCATTCTTCCACTCGCTGATGAGATATGGAATAATTTTCGGGGGCAATTCAGCACACAGCAAGCAAATGTTTGTATTACAAAAATCTGATGTGTTGCACTCACATGACTTTCTCTACTCTTGTACTAACCATTCTTAAAAACTCTTATTCATATATCTTCTTCGTGTTAGTTGAGATAAACGATTTGCAGAAATTGTCTTATTGTTTATCTTCTGGTAGGTGCAAGGGGAATATGGGAATACAGTAGGCTTTGTGCAATAATCAAACCTTTTAAACCTTTGAGATGCCATTCTCTTTGCACACTTAACCTATAAAAAAAGGAATGTGTTCCATTTTACGAAAGTTTTCCAAAACTCACACACATAACAAGGAATATTTCCAAAATGGTTCACCCTAAAACAAAATTTATTTAGACATAAATTGTGTATTTTAGCAAAATCTATATTTTTGTATAGTAAGATTTGGTCGATCTCTTACAGTTTACTAGTTATGCAAAAGTCATCCAGAGTAAATACGACTACAGGGGCTATAGCCAGAAAATTCAAGATATACATTTCATTTGTCATACAAATATCTCAGACATATGGCATCTTAGTCATAATGGTTAGAGCCATTTTCAAGAAAATCACAATTTTTGAAAAATTTGCATGTAAAGGGTAGTGTAGGGTGGAGCAAGTTTCTTCAAAATCTTTGTCTCTCAACCCTGAAAGACATTAAACTTAAATACCAACTTTGGTTTTTAATCGACTTTTCATTTATGAGTTATGCTGTCCACTGACTGACACACACACATACAATACTTCCTTTATTTTACCATACGTAGTAGGGAAAGTAAAAAGTGGTGGCTAAAGAGCATTTTCAGCATGTACACAATCTTAAACAAAATGCCCACAGATCCAATTTAGCTTCTTCATGAACAGAATAGATATACAACACTAATCAGCATAAAGCTATAATTCTATACACACATGAGTCGACAACAATGCATACAGTAATAGTTTTTATTTACTTGTATCTGTGGACTTCATAATATGAAACAAAAATTAAAGGGGAAACCATTCACTATACTGCTCGCAAAACTTAAAGGCATGTGAATGCTGGCCAATGCTGAAGCAGAGTGCTGTTGCCAAGCGTAGTGCGTGTACCGACAGAGTTTTTGTACATAAGAGCGTGTGAGATGTGTGTACCACATTCGGCAGCGCTGGTAGGAGGAGCAAGCTTAGGATTCGCTGGAGTCTGCAGTACGGCCCGCCTCCATATTCCTTTAACTTTTGCGAAGATTATAACTGTTTATAGATTCTAGATTCGACCTACAGTGATACTCGATTGATAAGCATTGTAGATCAGTCTTGCAACTCATTTCAGAAGCAAATGAACACTTTAGCGCTAAGAAAACCTGTAAGTGCATTGTTGCAATTCAGCATTAGAGTGCCATAACCATAATTCAATGGAGTTAGAAATGGTCCAATACTACATTTGAGAAATAAATGTAAGTGAAATATTGTGATATAGGAGGGTTTTTGGGGACAGAGATTTCTTAGTGATTAGAAAGGCTGCAGGTAAGAATATTATCAGCGTACAAGAGTTTAACAGGTCTTCTGTCACAGTTGCTTACATCGTGCATGTAAGATGGACAGTGAATGGGTTTCCCAATGTACGAGGGTCCTTCAATAAATAAGCAAACTAATTTAATTGTATTTAAATAAACCGCCCTGGAGCGCCATGGCTGCTAGTGGTGGAAAGGTGAATCCTTCCTCTTGCAGTGCCAGTCATGCAGAGTGAATCAGTTGGGAGTTAGAGCCCAATACGTGAGGCCGTGTTTACTGCACCAACCATGGAACTGAAATTGCAGCAATGCGCATCAATAAAGTTTTGAGCTTTGTTAGACAAAACTCCTACAGAAACCTTTGAGTGGTATAAACGAGTTGGTTCCACCATTACAACCCATTAACAAAACAGGAGAGTTTGCAGTGGAAACATTCATCGAGCCCTAGGCCTAAGAAAGCAAAAGTGCAGGAAAGGTCATGCATCTCGTATTCTTTGACAAACAGGGCATTCTGTATGATCATGTTGTAACTAATCAACGCACAGCAACTGCTGCTTACTATTGTGACGTACTGAAGAAAAAAAAATTGCCGAAAAGTGACCAGATCTCGCAAGGAGAGGATGGATCTTGCATCAGGATAATGCCCCTGCTCATCGAGCTCGTGCAACTCAAGATGTCATTGCAGAAATGGGCATTGAGATCATGGCTCATCCACCTTATTCTCCGGATCTTGCGCCATGCGATTAACATGTAATGGCTTTATTTCACTAACATTTACCTACACACTGTCAAATTTTCCAGCGTTGGCAATACATACGTCACCAACGAGTTAAAGGAAATGAACCTCATAACAATGCTTCAGTCACAATCAACTGCCTATCGACCACGTGAGGACGGGCTCCTACAGGATAACTTGAATCCAAAAGAGCATTTTTAGAAAAAGATCCATGTGGTGTGTGTGTGTTAGTCTATGAACATCATAACTTAAACAACGAAAAGTTGGTTAAAAACCAAAGTTAGTATTTCACTTTAGTGTCTTTCAAGGATGCAACACGAAGACTTTGAAGAAAATTGCTCCACCCTAAACAACACTTTACATGGGAAATTTTGATTTTGTTGAAAATGGCTCTAATGATTTTGATTTAATTGGCATATGTTTGAGATATTTTGCTGACAAATGAGATGTATATCTTGAATTTTCTGCCTATAGCCAATGTAGTCGTGTTTACTCTGGATGACTTCTGTTATAACTCGTAAACCATAAAAGATAAACAAAATTTTACTGCACAAAAAATGTAGATCTTGCTAAAACACACTACTTATGTCTAAAAAGATTTGATTATTGCTTAAAGCTCTCTGTATACCAATATTCCAGTTGCATGTGCAAGGAAGCGAACAGTAAGGTCATTTCTGCAAATGTTTATGTCAACTAACATGAAGAAGATAGATGAATAAGAGTTAGTAGTAATGGCTAGTATAAGAGTACAGAAAGTCGTATGAGTGCAACAAATCAGATTTTAAAATCTGCATTACATTTATCTGGAAAAATATCAGAATACATATCCTTTTATTTCACTTCATATATTTGAAGTGATATAGACAGTGAAATTTTTCCAATGTTTTAGAAGTAAATGAGTCGATCTGTAGACACTTATAGTTTCTCTTCCACTTATTTTTGTCCAGATGCAATCAAAGACCAGCGTCTTCATTCTCGGTGGTTTCTTGACTGGCTATCTGGGTTGCTGAATATAAAATTCATTATGTCGTCTGCTTGTGGTATGTCAAAATTCATGGCAATGTGAACATTTTTCATAATATATATTTTCTCCCAATTTATCAGGTCTGCTGTTGTTTTTACATATTGTAGTAATTCAATATCCTTTTGTATGGTGGTTGAGTTGACCAGAAAGTGATGGGCTATGGCTGATTTGTCAATCTGTTTCAATGTTTGTGCTCCTGCAGTCGTGTTTTACGGTTTATCTTCATTTGGCCGATGTATATTTTTGGGCAATCCTTACAATTTATCTGATAAGCACTAGATTTTGAGTTTGTTGGTATTGTGTCCTTTAATGGGTGGTTTAGCAAGTTTGTCAGGTTGAATCTGTTGTAAGGGGCTAGCTTAATGTTATGATCCTGGAACAGTTTCTGGAATTTATTGTGCAACTTTGGGTGGAAGGTGAATTTGCTGTATGTAGCTTGTGGATTGGATCTATTGCTCAGCGTTGTAATGTGAAACTATGTGTCTATTGGTTGATTCCTTTACTTATAAAAAATCTCCATTTGTTCTTACTTCTGAACACGAGTTACAGAAAATTTTGGTCCACAGATCACCAGTTGAAAGAAAACCTGAACATTAAAAGATCTTTGTAAAATGACTGAATGTTCTGTTTTGGGAAAGCTATATATATATGAACATAATTGCAGATAGGCCGTTTGCTGAATGTGAGCCCACTTAATATTCCCTTATATTCCTTTATTGACATTTTACATTTGGCTTGCATTTTTTTTCCAAACTTCAATGTTGTACAAATGTCTCTTTTTCCACAGGGTTGTTACTGAAATTTCAAAGAGCATCATCACATGCACAACAGCTGTGAAATGGATACCAGCATAGATATTGGGGAACAGACTTTGGTTCCAAAATTTGACTCACAGAAGGAGAGTGAATTTCTTCAAGACGATCATGTAATGAAAGTTAAAAAATACAACACTGATGACGAAATGGATTATAAAATAGAAATTAAAGAAGAACCTTGGTGGCTGGAAACAGAAGCATTTGTTTGTGGTGAAATTAAGGTAAGATTTCTAAAGATGTGCTTTTTTTTAACAAAGTATTGAGGTGTATTTAACTGGAAAAAATGATTCAGAATGGTTGCAGGATCATTTTAATGTTTTTCAACATTTGTCATACTGGCAAGTTGCCATAGTAGTTCAGTGGTTAGAGCAGCTGCATGTGAAGCGGAAGATCGATGATTCAAATCCTGGCTATGGCATACTTTTCAGTCCCTGTTCTACCGCTGAAATGTAGGTTGCTGTAAAACAAAGTGTTGTTAGCTAATGCTGGATTTCTGACAATGAAGTCATTAATCCTCTTGCTCTCCAATATTTTTCACTGATGGATGGGGCACTAGAAGTGACCGGGCATGTCTGAAGGTGGTCTCGATCCATTTCCTCTTGCAGATCACATAGAGGACAGAGTGGTGAAGAATATATCCCAATTCTGTTTAAATGTTTTGCCAAACAATCATGTCCTGTAATCAACCTGAAGGTTGCAACTGCTGTTTTTCGAGGATACTCAGGAATTACTGTTTGAATGTTTGGTAGTTCCCATCCTGTATTCTTTGATTTTCCATAGTAATATTTTGCAATAATTTTTTTGAATTCAGAGTTGACTAATCTTTTAGCTGCACAAAATGGTAGATTAACTATAGATTTTTGTACACCGCTGGTACCCTTTGTTGCAAGAAAATCAGCTTTCTCATTACCACTCAGTCCACAGTGAGCTGGTATCCATTGGAAGACTAGGTGTTTTTGAAGTGCTGTTAGATGGGTAACGATTTTCCAACATTCTATAATTGTTTGGTTTTTTGGTGACAACTTGGAAGTAATTGCTATAATTGCTGCCCTCGAATCTGAGAGAATAACTGCTTGCTGAAAATGTGAAATTCTGTACAAAAGATTTTGTAGGGCCATTCGAATTGCTTCAATTTCTCCATCAAAGTTTGTAGTTCCATAACTTAAAGATTTGTAATAGGAAAAGAGGTGACATGTGACTCCAGTCCCTGTTCCATCTTGGTTTGATATCAATAATCCATCAGTATAAATATGGAGCCACTCATGTTCTGGAAATCTAGTATGGATTGTCTCTAATGCCAATAATTTTAGAACACTAGTTGGAGTATCACTTTTCTTAACTTCTTCTGTCAGGTGTAAATAATATGTGATGTGTAATGTTTGTGTTGGATTGACTTTAGATTTGAAGTTTTCCTTTGAATTAGGAAGGTGTACATTCTTTGAGAGGTAGAACTGCAACTTAAAAATTCAATGCCACAGCTTGGACTTGAACCACAGACCTTCCGCTTACATTGCCCACATACGGCTTGTGTGTTTAAAAACACCAACAGTAAGTTTGTTGGCATAAATAAATAATAAGTATACATTGTTCTTGATGTTAGAAAATGTGCAATGTTATATCTTAGTTCTTATTATTTAACTAGTATCAGAGACCTGTTCAACTACATAAAAAGGATAAAAGATGTTGTAATACATTCAACTAATTCTGCATATGTTAACATTTGAATTGTTCTGTTACAGGATGATGACTTGCCCGAAATAAAATTCCAAAGGTAGGGCTTCACCACTTCTTGAATTGTGTCTAGAAATTATTGTAAATTAAGTGTTATAGACTTAGTTACATGAAACATATAGAAACAATGCTGAATTGTTTATTTCAAAATTTGATTTTGATAGCAAGGGGCACTCTTTCAAGCACATTACAGAACATAAGTTTCAGTTTGGTACAAACAACATTCAATGAGAAATCTATTTACAGTAATTCAAGATACACAGATGCTTAGGACATAGAGGTATGTTATTGTGTAGTTGCATAACCTGAATCATAAAACCTCTAACCACAGAAATGTATTGCTGATGCAGCTATATTCTTTGTAAGTACAGTAAACTGGCTGACTTACAAATTGCATGCATTTATCGCACAGAATGTCTTAGGCTGCTACAGTGACACAAAATGGTACATTTTTTTATGGTTTTTAGTAGTCTCTACCTTTTAATATCCCGGGTGTACACTCTCTTTACTGTTCTTTACACCAGTTTTTTTCTTTTTTTTTTTGTTCCATTCAAATTACTTATCAAGTATGAAGTATACAAATGTGAATTTGCAAAGCATCGTCAGCCAATTTAATTGTTTAAATGTTTCCACTGTTGGTTGAGTATCCATTCATATCTGCAGGGCTTAAGTAACCAACCATGTGTTGTACTCAGATGACTTTCTCTACTCTTTTACTAACCATTCTTACAAACTCTTATTCTTATATCCTCTTCATGTTAGTTGAGATAAACATTTTCAAAAATTAAAGATTTTTGTCCATCTCGTGTTGTTTACAAGTTATTCAAAGTTTATCCAGAGTAAACAGGACTACATAGGCTATAGTCAGAAAATTCAAAATAGACATTTCGTTTGTCATAAGTATATCTTAAACATGTCATTTTAATCAAAATTGTTAGTCATTTTCAAGAAAATCAAAATCTTCCATGTAAAGGGTAGTTTAGGGTGGAGCAGGTTTCTTCAAAATCTCCTCGCGTCACATTCTTGAAAGACACTAAACTTAAATACCAACTTTGGTTTTTAACCGCCTTTTCATTTTTGATTTATGCTGTCCACAGACTGACACACAGACCTTTTTCAAAAAATGGTTTTTTTTTTATTCAAGGAGTCTCCAAACATTTCCAGTGAAATCTCAACATCAAATTTTTGGGTGGAATACAATACTTCCTCTACTCATTAATAGAGAAAATAAAAAAGTTTAACATCTCAGGTCATTTTAATAGCTTTTGACCTTCAGAACAATTGCATTGAATTTTTAAGTTCCAGTTCTACCTCTCAAACATTGCCACACAGTGCTTGTGTGTTTAACCTCTTGAGCGCTATGGACGTAAAATCACGTCTATTTAAAATGGCGGATAAGCGCTATGGGCGTGTATACACGTCCTGTGCGTTTGTGCATTTAACCCTTATCTAACTTAACTCATTTTAATTTTCCCTTTATGAAACATTTAAGTAAATTCTATATACTTTACAGGTTTACCTTTATATGTTCCTTCTGCAGTGATATGCCTCAAAACGAATTCCCTTCTTGCGGCACACGAAAAACTTTCAAGATGGGCTGTTGGCTGTATCCTTTTAGGATGATATTTTCCTTGAAGTCTGAGGGGTGCAGGGGTTCTGGATTTTCTACCCCCAGTATGAAGAGGCCTCTCAACGTTGTATTGTTCAATTAGGCTGCGAGCTATTGATAGTCGGAAGTCCAGGTAGCTCATTGTCTTGTGTGGGTTTAGAGCTCTCCAGATTACCAAACAATTATATATGGTTATATCCAGCTGGTGCAAAAAATACCTTTTTATACCACTTCTTACTTCAGCTACAAGCAGGAAAGTAGATGTGTGTATTTCAACAAAGAAATAAATGGAGCCTGCTATCCAAGTTAAGAAACACGCATAAGGAAAAGTTGCAAACATGCTGTATTCTGATGACTCACTGACCGCGCATACACTGTTTTATTTCACACTATGCTTTGTTTTGCTGACACACAGGCCACACATACAATGGGTCGACTACTGTTTCTTTCAGAGAACTTACATTAGATGCGTTCGACAGAGGAAAGTTAACTGTTCACCACAGTGAAACAAAATAGTGCTATTTCAATGATTTGTTAAAGCAGCTCTACTGTGCTGATGATGTAGATGTATACTGCATATAACGAGTTTTATACCAGTTTTTGTTTAATTAAAATAACTTAATTTTTACGCAAAATACAGTTGTGTATTTACAAAGCACTTTTAGCGCACTTAACAATTTAAATGCCCTGAGCTGGATATTGGTTAGCAGTTCTCGGCCCACAAAGGCTTTAAATGGCCAACGCTAAAGAGGTTAAAAACACCAACAATAGGTTTGTTGGCATAAGTAAATAATTACCATCTGAAGGTTATTTAATCCCGTGAGAAGTACTTACAATAGTATTTCACCATTGGGGTAATTGTCTCTGATGTGAGACTGTCTTTCTGGTTTACCGGGACAAAAATATGAATTGATTGGAGAATTCAGTGGCATTCTGGCAGATTGTCACAGTGCTTCAATGGTTAGGGCACCCTCTTGGCAAACGGAGGGCCTGTGGTTCAAATCCCAGCTGTGGCATTGAATTTTTAAGTTCCAGTTCTGCCTCTCTACACTAGATATTTAAAGCAAAACACATTTTTGAAGTAGTCCACTTTTATAAGTTTTGTTCAAAAATATTAACATTCTCCGCCTTTCGAGGTCAAGTCTACTACTTGTTCTGTCACATGTGAGTCCTGCTGTGCTAAATAGTCTTTCAGAGAAAACTGTTGCAGATGGAATACACAGATACCTAGCCGCTAATTTTTTTATTTTTGAAAATTTTGAATTTGTTATTCAGTAATCCAGTGCACTAGAGAGAAGAGGTGACAAATCATCGTTGAGATATGCAGTGATTTCTTCTTGGGAACTGTTAACAGGCAGTGAATCTTACACATGATTATTTTGTTGCATAATGCTATTATATTGGTACCATGTTCCTGGCAATTTCTTTTGCTTTGCAGCAGGTGACATAATATAAAGTTTGTGAACTGATCGAGTTTTATGAGTATATCAGTATTATGCAACTATCCCTACATAGAGGCACGAAAATCTAAAAAAAAGAAAAATTAAAAATAAATTTTTCCTGATCATTTTTGGATGCAGGAAGAAGAAGTTTGTTTACCTGCGTTGTCATTTCTAGTTATCTCCAGATAAGAAGCACTTCCTGGAAAATTCAACTCAACAGGTAATTAGTCATGTTGGTGCTTGATTCGCAGTGAGTGGGTTTGCACTTTGCACTGATTAAGTAGAAATTGAAGGAAGGGTCTTCCTGACCGTATCTCCATCTTCATCTCTACTATTTACCTGGTCATTGCAACCACTTTAAATTGTTCTGCTTGCGGCAGTAATATTTTGTGATTTTAAAATAAAAATTGCAGAATCACCACCGAAGTATCAACGAAGTACTGAAGTATCATTTGATGTTGATACCATGCAATTATGAGTATCAAAGTATCACAAGTATCCATTACCCATCACTTGTTTTCTCCATTTTTTCAGAACAGTTATTTCTGTGACTAGCACTTCCTAATTAAAATGACTAATCTCAAAGTAATTCAAGATAAACAAATTACATTTTGGAATAAAAAAGCACTACCCTACAATTGATGCAGCTCTACTTGGTTGTTAATAAGTAGGGCTAGGAAGTTCATGCATTTGCATGTTTTTTCATAGTGGTTAAAAATGTATGCTTTTACCTTATATGCACGAATTATGGAATTTTCAGTTATTTGGACATGATTGTATGGTGCATATATCTGCATATTTTCTTGATTTTTGATAAATGCATAATATTTCAATATTGCAGCCCCTATATTGCATATTTTAACGATTTTTATGGTTTTTTATTATTTTTTTTGGTCCATCTGGATAATATTTTTCACATTGGTACTATTGCACATGATGATACAACTCATGAAGATGTCGATATTTTAGCTCCTATATTGCTTATTTGAATTATTTTTATGTTTTTTATTATTTTTTCCATCTGTATAATATTTTTCATATTGGTAGTATTGCACATGATGATGCAACTTGCGAGGTGAGAACTAACGCTGAGTCATGTTGCCATGATGTGAATCCCCTGTTTCCATCTTTTCATTATATGTATTGCGTAGCGAATAATCAGTGCATTATCTGAGAGGTTTGTATTAACAAAGATAAAGTGCAGGTAAACGTTTTGAGCAGCACGATTATAGCAGCGCTTGCTTGCCCACCAGTAGATGCTTCATCAACAGAAACTGTGCAAAATATTCTGTCAGGCACTTGGTTAAAAGAGGATCTTAGTTTCATATCTGCTCATTTTTCTTTCTTACCAACAACCATACGGCATTGGAAGCTGTAGGATCTTCTTTGCATGAATCACTTACTGTCTTTGAAAAAACAATATGTGATTTAAATTCGGTTCCTGGAAGCATAGGACAAAAAGTGAAAGAGAAAGTGAATTATGTAATTTCAAAAAAATGCTGGTTATAAACAGATGTGCGATATTCGAGACATTCTCGAAAGAAAACCATCTGTCACACCATGAGACTTCACTCTCTCCGTGAAGCAGTTAACATCACTTAAATATGCCCCGATAACATCTTGGGACGTGGAGAGAGGTTTTTCATGTTACAAAAGTGTTTTGCGAGACAACAGACGATGTTTTACAGTTGAAAATTTGTGTAAAGTGTTGGTCGTGAACTGCAATTTAGCAGTTAATACTAGCAGTGGGACCACTTCTGCTTCAACCTCTAAGGAATAAGGTAATTTTATTTATTATTTATACTAACTCGTCTTGTCTACTGGAAAGGGACATTGTTTTAATTAAATAGTGCATATTTCTTGGCATATTTCGAAGTTTTAAGAGCATATTTGCATGCATATTTCAGTGTTTTTTAGGGCATGAACTCCCGAGCCCTCATCCCGGTCACCCTTCGTTTCCACCCGTGTTGCGTCCAGACCTCGCGCACCGTTATATGCGAAATACAACTATCTCCCGTCCAAGTGGTATCCGGTTTCGTGAACTGCTTGCTGCACACGCCCTTCGATTGCCAGCCGTAGAGCGGCATTCACGTGGCCGATGTCCTCCCTGGCAACTCCAGCGCGCACACTTTGACCTGGAGCTGTCGGGCTGTGTTAAGATAGCTACCCCTCATTCCGTGTTTCGCCAGCTATTCACGGAACTACTGGGGCGATACCGGACTTCGTGTCCGGTATTTACCGATGGGTCCCAGATGGGTAGTTCGACGGGTTGCGCCTTTATATACAACGGTGACGCTCATACGTACCGCCTACCGGACGCCAGTTCAGTATTTACCGCCGAGTTGTTTGCCATATTTTATTTCCTCCTTTTTATCTCCAGTTCAGGTCCTGGAAGTTTTATCGTTTGTTCCGATTCTTTTAGCGCTCTCCAGGCCCTGCAACAGTTTATCGGCACCTCGGCATTGGTTGTTAAAATCCAGACGTTGATTTCTCAGCTACTGTCTCGCGGATACCAGTTTGTTTTTACGTGGATCCCAGGTCATGTGGGTATTCCGGGTAATGAGGCGGCGGATGCGGCTGCAAAGTCTGCATGTCGCCTTCCGGAGTATTCCACCCGTACGCTCCCCTATATAGACGTGCAGAAATATTTCCGTCGCCATCTATTTGCTCTCTGGCAGGAATCTTGGGAAGCGTTATCTGGCACTCAGTTACGGACAATCAAGGACACGGTAAAGCCCTGGCATACCAGCTGCAGGAATTCCAGGCGGGAAGAAGTGGTTTTAACCCGCCTGAGGATAGGCCATACCCGAGCCACGCATGGACACCTTTTGCGTGGTGATCCGGAGCCTGTCTGTACGACGTGCAACATTCCAATCTCCGTCGCACATGTCCTTCTTGATTGTCCACGATACGCTCGTGAGCGCCAGTCCGTTGGCCTGGGCCTAACACTGTCGTCAGTTTTAGGCAACGACCCAGTATCTGTAAATACAGTGCTGCGGTTTTGTTCCACAATTGATTTTATGAAGCAAGTGTAAGGTTATTTTATTTCAGAGATTTTAGCCTTTTAGACTGCCGTATTTTTGGGTTTTTTAACGTTTTAGTGTTTTTTACTTTGTAGAAATTTTAAGTTTCTGTTTTTTTAGCATTATAAATGAAATGTTTAATAGTTGTTTAGAGGTTTTTATCTATTTTAACCGTAGATTTTTAGTTTTTAATGGGTGATGTTTTAACACTTGACGGTATGTAATTTTACTTCTGGACTCGGGGCCCTAATGACCAAGTTGTCGACGGGCCCTTAAACCCACCACACTCACTCACTCCCGAGCCCTATTAATAAGACTGTTAGTTACTTAAAGAAATTATTCCTATTAATTTTAATTAACTATATAATGAAAGAAAACATTGTAAAGCAGTGGATTCATCCACCCCTTGTATCTCTCCGCGATAACCTGATATTCATATCATCTGCGACTAACACAAACAAACGCCACTTGCACTCATGTTTCGTGTATATGATGCAACAGAGCGATATTTACCCGGAAGTTTTAAGAATAGCACTGTTATTGCGTTACATTCAAGTAGTTTTTACCATGGTTATCATACATCTTCAAAACCCATGGAAAATTGCCAATATTTAAGGTACTATATTTTATGGTGTGCTTCGGTTTCCGGCTATCGCGGGTTAGTTGTTGACGGCTTGTGCTTACATCGGATGCGGATCTAAGGGTAGGGCGATTATATTTTTAACTCTCATAATTAACAAAAATGTGTAACATTTCAGATCATGCGTGGAAGCAGTTCCTGGTAATAAAAGTGATGAACCACTATTGTCCTCAGCTGAAGATTTAAGTGAAGATGTAAGCTTATCTACAGAAAAGGACAGTTCAGCAAATGGACATTCCAGAAATTCCAAAGTTCAAGGAAGTTATGTCACAGAAAATCATTCTGAAGAAAGCAACATTCACTCTCAACAATCTAGTGAATATGATAATGTTGAGAAAATGTATTGCAAAGCTTCATATTTAAAACAGAAAAATGTAATTCATGAGGTTAAAAAGCCACATAAGTGTGTAGTTTGTGACAAGAGCTTCAATTGGTTGTCACATTTAAAAAATCATAATTTAATTCATCAGGGAATAAAACCACACAAGTGTGCAATTTGTGAGAGGAGATTTACTCAGTTGTCAGATTTAAAAATGCATAACTTAATACATGAGGGGAAAAAGCCACATAAGTGTGATATTTGTGAAAAGAGATTTACTCAGTTGTCAAATTTGAAAAAGCACATTTTAATCCATGAAGGCAAGAAGCCACACAAATGTGAAATTTGTGAGAGAAGATTTACTCAGTTTTCAGATTTGAAAAAGCACAATTTAATACACGAGGGCAAAAAACCACACAAGTGTTCTGTGTGTGAGAAACAGTTTACCCAACTGTCAAATTTGAAAGATCATCATTTAATTCATGAAGGCAAAAAGCCACACAAATGTAAAATTTGTGACAAGAGATTTCCTCGGTTGTCATCTTTGAAAAGGCATATTTTAATTCACGAGGGCAAACAGCCCCACAAGTGCGAAATTTGTGAAAAGAGATTCACCGCATTGTCAGATTTGAAAAAGCATAATTTTGTTCATGAAGGTGAAAAGCCACACAAATGTGAAGTTTGTGAAAAAAGATTTATTCGGTTGTCAGATTTGAAAAGACATAGTATCTCTCATGAGAGCAAAACGGAACATAAGTGTATGATTTGTGAAGAAGTATTTCCTCATTTGTCATCTTTGAAATTGCATAATTTAATTCATGAGGGCAAAGAGCCGCATAAATGTGAAAATTGTGAGAAGAGATTTATTGGTTTGTCAGATTTAAAAAGGCATAGTTTAACTCATGAGGGCAAAAAGCCATACAAGTGTGAAATTTGTTATCAGAAATTTACTCGGTTGTCAAATTTGAAAAGGCATAATATAATAATTCATGAAGGCAAAAAGTCAAAGAAGTGTTAAATTTGTAAAAAGAGGTTTCCGCAACACTGAAGTTGTTTGTTAATGTATATATCAGAGTAAATCAATTCATTTATACTTTTTAACCTCTTGTTTCCTAAACACATACTATATACTTAAGCTTAATTAGTTTCTTTAAGATAACAATGTCTCCTAAATATGTTTTTCCCCAGATTCACTCTGAAAGGGGTTATTAATAAATCTCTCTGGGCCTGTATTACGATCTCCGGTTAGGGTTTCGGTTAACAGTTAACTTGAAGTTACACCCAGGTGTCAGTATTACGACCTTCGGTTAAGGGCTAACTGAGTTATTTCTGGAGGTACACTAACCGCAACCTCAAGTATGGGTTAGTGCGTTAACTTGGAGTTTACTCGTGTTTTACACACAAAAATGGCGTACCTCCTATCACAATTGTATGTCCACAGCGACTCTGAAGATGAAATGCTGGCTCATTATTTATTTAATACAAGAGCGAAGAGATTCAGAATGCGCAAAGATAATTTCGAGGAGTGAACGTGCAAGAGTTCCAACAAATATACAGGTTATCAAAAGCTTCGACATCCGGAATTTTAGCGGAAATAAGGCATCTAATAGAATTTACGACTGAATGGCAGTTTTGAGCACGTATATAACATTATACCAGCATATTTGTATATTCCCGACATTCTTAAAATGAAATAAATTAAACCAACATAAATTGGAGGTATTTCTTGATGGGCATTAGGTTAGGGAAATATAATTCTAGAGCCCAGTAAGTGTAGTGGATTGACACAAACAATACGATGTTTTTCATTACATCGGCACCACGTTTTAACTAACGCAAATGTAATAAACGGAGCATGGCAAATTACACATTTTGCGAACAGAAAATACACGGAAAACTATACAATATGTAGGTACACAAGTTCAAAAACACGCGGAATAAGATCATTATCTTTAACTAACGTTGCATGCTATTCATTGTGGGCAGAACAATTACCTTTTAAATACTAAACGTTGCATTATATTCATTGTGGACACAACGATTTTGCGCTTCTTCAAAGCACTTCAAGGCTCTGAATGAATAGTGAATAAAACAGAAGCTATTTTTAGGTTATACAACGTGTACAAATCTTCAAACCATCCCACACATCTATGATGTGCTTTACCCACGAGATAGCGTAGCAAACTCAGCAAAAGCCTAGTGAAAAATGTTACCAACTGCTCTCAGGGTATCATAATCTTCAGGGTAACAAACCTACAGTCAAATTGAGTTCGTAATACGAGGCAACGAGCCTAACTAACTGTTAGCGATAACTGAAAGGTAACAAACCATGGCTAGTAACCGGAGATCGTAATACAGGCCCTCTGTGAGAGAGTGTAGGCTTTCACAGCCAAAGTCACGGTAGTCAAGTCACTACTGTGCCCGGCTGCAACACAAAGCTATTGAAATTTATAAACATCACAATTTCAATAAAGGAGAAGCAACAACAACTAGTATACTGTCATTGAAGGCAAGAAACGACACAACAGGAGAAATTGAAGTGAACCAATCAGAAGGGAGTAACACCTTGGATGAAGCCCGATCATATGGCTCCAAAGGGTGCAGAACAGAGGACTCGATCCATCTTTTCTGTTCCCCTACCTTTCCCTGTGTGACTACTTCACGAAGCCTCATCTCTTCCATACGTAGAGGATGAAATTAGGCGCTGAGAAACAAAATTCCGCAACAAATTACCAACTCACCAACGCACTCTGATTAGGTATCTTAGGGTGTGATCCCAGAATATGCCGCTTTAGGTCGTGCCAGGTTACCCGCAAGGCTTGCGGGCATACCCCATAACCAAGCAGCAACTCCCATCAGCAGCTAAAGCTGAGCTCCGTATATAGTCCCAATCAATAGCTCTTCGGCTCTCAAAATTACTCCCGAATCAAAATTCTAAATTAAAAACTTAAAAATTCTATTTAAAACCTCTTTATTCCACCAGAATGCAGACCTTACTGTATCCTCATAGACAATTGTCAAGGGTCAACAAGGTTCTTTCAGAAACTCTTAATATCCTAAATTTATAAACATGCCACCCTTAAATATCCTACGCCAAATATTTCCTATCTGCGGTTAAATCCTAGGTGCGCAGCAAAATCCTTCAGGCTGAATCTCATCCTGCCAGCAGCTCATGGTCATGGTCAACACCACAGACGCTACACAAACTTCTCGAGGAGATCAAGGCCGCGCCACTGAAGATGTCCACCGCAGTTGTGGACGAAACATCTGGAAACTAATTCCAGCAGACCACTGCATAACAGCCCCGAAATAACTTCCTTATAAATATGTATTAAATTGCATGGTATTGGTGCTGTATTTTTAAATAATTATTACTTTACGTTGAGCTATGAGACTATTCTTTTCTTACTCTCAGGGCAAGGTGCTTGGTGGAGTGAATGAACACTCGATGTAACTTCATTATATATCACTTTATTAACACTTTTTTCGTCTCTTATTACACTTGTTATAATTGAATTGACTTTCGTTGCACCTATTTGTATTTTCTTGGCAGTTTTTCCACTTTTATAGTCTTTTAGACCCACATCCACGCGCGTTACAGAAACCATCTTTACCTCTCAAACATACAGACGCTAATAACAAAAATTGGCGCTTCTTTACGTGACACTTTTTTGTATACATGCGCGTGTGCGTTCATTTTACATTTTCCTACGTTAAATAGTTCCCGTATTGTTAGGGAAGCGATCTTTATCTATTCTCCCGTCACTTTTAACATTAAATACATATGGTTCTTATACATATTAAATGTAAACATAAAACTTAACATTTATGACGTTTTTAAACAATTATATTTTACTTTAACAATGAAAAAATAGCAACACGTTTTCGTTACTCAAGTAATTCTTATCAACATAAAAAATACATTACATTTGCAATAAATATTTACATATAAATGATTTCCTTTTGTGGTCTAACCACATATTCTCTCAGTATTTTCCATCTGTCTCTCTATAAAAAGCACTGCGTTCATTATACATTGCCTTATTTCTGACTCCTGACTGACTGCTTTGCAGCCATCTGAGTTGAATATTCACAACCCCTGGACTTAAGTGCATATACATACAGTAACATGCCGTTATCACAGAAAGTGTTGGAAATTATATCCTTGTGCAGTCACACATCTCTCACACATTTAGAACATTTCCACTAATACAGATTAGTTCTGCTGAAATTGCAGTAATTTCTCTTCTGATATTGTATTTCAGTTCTTCCAGCATATGCGAGTTGTTCCGATACACTTAATATTTTAAGGTCCCTCATAAATAAAAGTCGCATGCAATTACATGCTGTGTTCCTGTAGAGGAGAACTTAATTTGGTGGGAGAATAGTTAGACATAGCTAGAGAACATCTTTGAATGATTTATCACAGTTTCACAGTTCTCTGCTTAGAAAGCCATTAAACTTTTAAAATTAAAATCAGCATTAACATAACCTCCTTCAGGAGATGAAACCAGGCGATTCCGTGAATAGAGTAAATTTCTGTAATTTGGTGCTGGGTAAAGTTAATGATGGCTCTATGGACCCAATACTAATTTTCTCATGGCCAAAGCTGGTTATCTGGAAATTATAATGCATCAGCACAAAACAGCAGATACTTGAGAGCATAAAAACCCAATATTGTACACAAAATCCCTTTGCATGACCAGAACATTGGTGCTTTGAATGCATTCCAAATTATAGGGCCTATATTTTTTGAGGATACAGTTAAGGGATGGAAGTACAGAGATGCAATAGTCAAACCATTCCTAGAATATCTGCAACATTGCATATTCTCAACAGGATTGCTACGCACACAGATCTGATCTCAAAATTTATTTAGGACATTTTTGAAGTTGGGTCATCACTAAAGAACTATGTCCACAGTTATCCGCAGATCTTACTGTATGCAAATGTTTTTTATGCGGGAACTTCAAAAATAAAGTGTATCAGAACAATCTGCATATGGGTCTATCCACGTCAAATCGAACACCCATAAAACACGACTTTTTCGTAGGAGGTTCAAATTTTTTTTATGAATAATAGGCATAAAATAAGGAGACCCTTAGTTTTTTATTTCCGTATTTTTAAATTACTTGCTTAGTTAGAAACTATGCAATTTCTGCGCGCACCGTAATATAAAATCACTTGTTACTCTAAGGCCATATAGAGTAGAGAGTTGGGGTTTGGCGCACTGGAAAGGTAAAATACAACACTATTAACAACTTTCGATGGATCATTATTACACACAAATTTTAGACTGGTTTTTAATGATATATTTTGTAAAACCAAAAATCGAATTTAAATCGATGTGTTAAAAATCTAAACAAAAATACACACGTATTCCCTGACATCTTATCTATAAAATAATATGTTGAAAACTATGGAGCTTGCATTAGTGTATTTGCTACAATTTTTTTCTGGAGGCGTGCAAGCGCTCATGGAAGACATGAAGTAGCGATCCATTTCTACAGCTGGAAAGTAAAGTAAAGCGAGTAACGCCGGTGATTGCAGACAGCATGCGAATTGGTGCGTCAGCTATGCTACTCATATAACTTCTTACTAAGGCAGTACAGTCCATGCAGAAAAATGTCTCCACAATCTTTCTGATACTCCTGTCGTATCTGATACGCGCTTTTCAACTTTTGAATTTTTTTTAAAAAAATCTTCTGATGTAAGCAGTTCTTTGCTTTTAGCTTCTTCCTTCATGTACGTCCATACATTGGAAATAATTTCTCTACTCTGACTGTGTAATGTTTTGGTCCCTAATTTAGAACGTACAGGTGACATAATTGATTTACGCTATGATCAATGTCTCATAAATTCACTATATTCACTCTTTATCTCAAAGATCTATTGCCTTCAACTTCACGCTGCACTAAAAACACCTTTGAATTAGGAAGACTGTCTCAGATCATGCAAACATCACTACCTTCCCCCTCCCTCCCCATGTGCATGTTTTTTTTCTTTTTCTTTTTAAGATTCTTTATTGTTCTACATGTTCCATTACAATATGTAATGCTACATGTTGGGTTTGCTTACAAAGTAAACTGATAATCATATATTAATTAACATGAATAATTATTTAGATTTATACAGTTCAATTATTTTTTGTCAGATCAATTGCATTGGCATACTGAACATATTCTTTAAAATAACTTTTAGCAATTTCGAGTTTAGTTGGTGGCCATTTTCCTCTTCTTTGAATTATTTTTCTTCTGAATGCTCTTCTTTTTTCCTCTAGATTTCTGCAGTCATATAATATATGGTCTGTTTGCTCTCCTCCATTACAGGAACAACTTGGGTCATCTGTGATGTGGAACCTATAGTAGTATGCTTTAAGTCTTCCGTGTCCTGTCAGTAGTGTTGTAAGGTTTGCCGTTAGATTTATCCTTAACTTCATTCTGTCTGCTACAGTAGGAAAGTATTGCTTTGTTTCCTGACCTTTGGTTGTTTCTTGCCATTGACTTTCCCAATGTTTTATACCCTCTTGTCACCCACAGCTTCCCACCTAGTTTAAGTATTTACAGCAAAATCAACAATGCAAATTAGCATTGCAGTTATCTTAGGCACACAATGTTAATCCACGAAACAAACACAGAACACAAAAAGAAAACACGAACATCTCATTGTTTACAGTTAATCACAGCTTTACTATTGAAAGTAAATGTTGGAACGAACGCCCATTGCGATTAACACAAAGAGTGCATCGGCGTATCTTATTCTCTCATACTCCAGTACTCTCGTAAAGACACTAGCCATTTCTCTAGTTTAAAAGTTTGTCTAGTTTTGAATAGTAAAACTTTGATTAACTGTAAACAGTGAGATATTTGTGTTCTGTGTTTGTTTCTTGGATCAAGATTGAGTGCCTTACTAAGATAAGTGCAATAGAATTTGCATTACTGATTTTGCAGTGAATACTTAAACTGAATGGGAGGCAGTAATGAACTACATGAACTTGTCTAGCGCTTAAACGAAGCACCGCACCAGAAAACTCTTTCCTTAACAAAAAGTGTTTAAAATAATGTTATCTATCAGCTCCCAAAGTTTGTTGGTCTAATTTTGGGACCATATATATTTATACTGTCACAGCCGCCGCACCTCAGGGATTAAGTGTTAGTTACCTCACACCCCTGCCTTTGTAGAGCGCTCGACCCAAACTTTCAATGTAGAGATTTCGTCATCTCGGAAATACGTGTTTTGAGGCCCCTAAATAAAAAAGCATTGTGTGTGTGTGTACAGTGCAACTCAAAAATGAAACGTTTAAAAATCAAAGTTGGTATATCCTTAATGTAAATTGGAGTGTTTTGGTCCTCACTGCTTTGTTATTTCTATAACTAATGAAGTTAAAACGTTTATACCAATGAGTCCATTTACCATCCAAAAGGGCGTGGATAAGATAGTCGGTCCAGTTAAGTCGTGCACCAGGTTTGCTAATGCAACGCTCCTGATTGAAGCGCATTCAGCAGACCAGGCAGTAAAGATATAGAAATGAAGTATGCTAGGCAGCTATTCAGTACGGGTTGATTTGCACAGGACATCCAACTCCTCATCTGGTGTGGTGAACGCCCGCGGATCGGATGAAGTAGGCAATGAGGACATTAAGGAAAATCTTGAACGTGGTGTTACCTGTGTCTATGGGCTTCAGCGTAAAGAAGGATGTGAATTGTAGCCAACTCATCCCCTTTGATCCTGGATCAATGCAGAATATAAATGTATCGAAGCTAAGCCATCCATCCCGAACCCGCTGAGGTGCTCTCATTGTCATCGCTTTAGACAAACCAGTGAACTGTGTGACGGAGAAACTAGCTGCGTTTACTGCGGAGACATCTTGCACGAAAATGCACGGGCTTTATGTGCATTATGTGTTAACTGCAGTGGTGAACACCCATCAGCTTCCTGAGAAAGCCCCCGTTTTATGGAGGAAAGGGCGATGCAGGAGATGTGGGTCACAGAGAATGTGTCCTCAAAAGCACGGGAAGTACTGCATATCCGAAGACTCTCTCTTCCGAAGTCCTACTTCCAGCTCAGTTGCAGTTAAACTGGTACTGAAGCGGAAAATCGCTACATAAACAAGCGATCTAAAAGGGGCCACAGTTTGAGAAAGGATTCTCGCAGCACGAACAGTTTCAAGCCTTTTACCTCTACAAGCACCTTTCAGTCATTTAGCAAGTCCGTAAGTATAAGGAACATCTCTACATAGTCACTCTAAAAATCGTCGACCTCAACAATAGCACTCGTGAGCTATATATATGAGACTGTGCCGCAAAATTGTAAAACAAACTGTGTAAGTTCTGCCTTCCTCAGAGAAAGTAACGAGTCTGATTAACATATTAAAATGTAATTCTCTTTCCTCTTTCTTTCATTTCCGACGCAATTCTTGCTATTAGCCTGTACGATTCAATAATTTTTATTAAATGACTACTAATTTTTTGTCCCTTGGTCATTCAGAAGAAACAACGTTTCAAAACCATCACATAGTGACCAGCTGTAATCCATTTCAGTATCCCAGTGGACAACTGAATTTCACTATCCCACTATACAAAATTTGTTCTGAATGAAGGTCATTAAGTCTATGCCCAAGGAATTTCTTTTAAATATTCTACTTTTCTTAAATATAACTTATTGTAATGAAATTATTCCAACCAATTTGTAAGAAACGCCAGAATTCTGTAAAATCTTCCGTGTAAAGGTTAAACTGCAGTTGTAATAAATGATTGAAGATTCTTGTGGTCTAAATTGTGAAACTCGTGCAGTTGACTAACAAGCTCAGTATTTATTGCACACTTGTTCAAGTACACGTGCACATAGGCACACTAGGACATTTATGAATTTATTCTTAATATTCAGGAATCCTCATATAATGTATTTCAGTGAAAACTAGACATTTAATGCATGAAATACAATATCACCTCTCGCCTGCCACAGAGAGGAGGTAATGAAAATACAAAATGATGCTTTTTTACGTTACAGTGTTACGTTATGTAGTAAAACACTAGCGCTAGAGCCCAGGAAGGGCCTTGACTTGCCGCCCAGCCGTTGCGTATCCCACCTTAGCCCACTACAGGCGTCATTGGTGGGGCGCAGTACTTCAGGGTGGGACGTGGTCTGCTCTCCCAGCCCGTTGTGCGGCCTTCGCAACCTAGGGCCCTTGCTTCATCAAGTAGCTCCTTAATTGCTATCGCGGGACCTAACGAGGTTGAGTGCACCCCGTGCCAGACGTCCCAGCTGGGAAAAACTCCCCATGCTGGTACCGACTCGAACCCGAGTCCTCCGCGCCAGAGGCCAACTCGCTACCTACTGCGCTACAGAGACAGTAATGTTAGTAAACCAAGGGATTTCTATAGTTGAAATACATGAATCATATTATGATACTCGTATCTTAATTATCGCCACTAAGCTCTCGTTGCACAATACAATGATTGAAATATTGCCTCGGTGTTGACTTCATCACAGTGTATTCAATTAGCTCTGTAGCCCTGTGGTCATTTCAGCCTGTACCCTTAAGCCTAGACCTAGAGTTATCCTTAATAATTAAGGATAACTCTTTGAATTATTCAAATTATACATAACCACATATAAAGTAGATTATAATAGTTATAACTTATTTAATGCTACATAAAGAAGTATTACATTAGAATAACTTTTACGTAACGTCTAAGAAGTCTTCGCGTAGCCCAAGTTGAATATCACTGCTCTAGCCCATTATTACTCTGTGGCAAAATCACATCTGTGCAACCGATGGACTTTGGCAAGATGGCCGGTGTTTATTGAGGTTAGGCCAAAAACTTCCTGCATAAGAAAGCACAGAACACCTAAGGAGAGCGTATGTGTGTTACAAGGTATGAAGGTAGACTGGATATCTTTAAAAGCAACTGTTAAGCTATTGTGGTAGGTTTTATTGAGGTTATAGTACTACTTTTCAGTTTTAAGATGGAAGCCAATTACTCGTAATTAAATGTTTTAAAAGAGTACGGACCGTGATTTTGCATCCCTCTGTGTAACGGAAGTTGTGTACCTTGCACTTCATTCTATTTGCGTTCATGAAGAAGTACACAAGAAAAGTACTTTACTCAGGTGTTCAACTTCCCTACACAAGTGAAAAAAGTGGATACAATTTATCATCAAACAGTAGTACACAAGATATTCCTTGTACTTTTGGACTAGGTATGTGTTGTAAATTTGTAAAATGACTTGTTTGTACCTCCCATTTCTAACTTCAACAGTTTCCACTTAATTAAGTGCTATAACTGGACAATATTGCGTGCATGCTAAAACACTTCACATCAATTTTTCCACACGTTTAACACTATATCGCACACATTGGTAAGTGTAGGTCGTTTGTACCTGGTCATCTACGTGAAACCATTGAAGTATTGGCGCATGCGTGGATCGGCTATTCAACACCTTAAATACTATAGCGCAACGTATGTATGACTGGCATTCAGGCGGAAATACACGTTATGAGCTCCCTTGAATAAATAAAAAAATCAACATCGAAATATCATTGAAAATATACGTTATGATAATTTCTGAATGTAAAAGGTATTTTTCGAAGGAAAAAAAGTCAGTGTGTGGATGGAGTGAACAATATAACACATAAACAAAACGTCAGTTAAATACCGCCAGCACCCAGCGAATTCCCATTGTGTATGCACCAAAACTTCGAAAATATTTCCCAAGCTGGTTGTGAAGTCTAGTGTCAGTACCCAGCGAATTCTCATTGCGCATGCATAATGATTCAACATGTAATAGGTAGAGGTGCTTTATTTCAACCAAAACTTTCATACCAAGTTTTCAACTCAAATAAATGTAATGCAAACCAATAAATTGAATATCTGGGAAATAGTTAACTCTACCAAAAAAGTATTTGATATAAAATGTGTACTTTAAGGAGACCTACACTTTTTCTGCAGTAATATTTCGTGCATCTCTTCCAACTCGGCAATTGTACAAAAGTCATTCAGAATAAAGAGCATTTCAGAGACTTCACAGAAAATTCAACATATACATTTCACTTGTCCTGAAAATGTCTTAAACTTATGGTATCATAATTAAAATTGTTAGACATTTTTGAAAAAATGAACATTTTGAAACAAGTTCCATGTAAAGGGTAACCTGAGGAAGGGTATTTTCTAGAAAATCTTCGTGTCGCATTCTAGGAAGATGCAAAACTATATACCAAGTCCGGTATTTAACCAACGTTTTGTTTATGTGTTATATTGTTCACTCCATCCACACACAAACTTTTTTTCCTTCGAAAAATACCTTTTACATTCAGAAATTATCATATGTATATTTTCAAAGAAATCTCGATGTCAATTTTTTTTTATTTATTCAGGGGAGCTCATAACGTGTATTTCCACCTGAATGCCTGTCATACATATGTTGCGGTACGTATTTGAGGTGTTGAACAACAGTTCTAATACTAACATATCACTACCCAAATTACTAATACATGCATAAATACACGATTGCTGAAATAGTTACGTTTATGCAACGTTGGCGCTACTGCCGCTGCATGCAAGGCTTGCTATCTGGTTTTGCATCTTGGTTGGCAATAACCCCTCCATTGCTTCGACTAGCCGATCCACGCATGCGCCAATACTTCATTGTTTCGCATAGACGGCCAGGTACAAAGAACCTACACTTACTCACACATTTATTGCAGAAGTATTAAGAATAAACACTTAGGATGGATAATTGACGTCCATTATATATGTATACCTTTGTGTCTAAAATGCACTTAATTGGGACTAGGTGCAAAGATTTCAGAGACCGAAGCTAACGTTGCAAATGCAGTTCACCTGAGGCAACATGGGAGCTGCCTAGTTGGAGTGGTTTTATCTTTTGACGCTACTGCCAACCTTAAGGGTGAACTACTATGGCCAGTGGTGTAGCATCACAATAAACGGTTCACAAACGTAGGAGGTGGGTTGTATATTAGGAACTAGAATTTCATTTTTGTTTTCATAGTGAAACGAAATAATGCTTGGCATATACAAGCAGACAAAGGTGGCAATAAAGAGAGCTCTGATAAAGGTCCACAAGGAAGAAAACTATAAATGGAAGCCAGCATATCATTGGTAAAAGCTAGATTATGACACTCAAATAATGGTTTATCATGCGAAGAACGCCACAATCACAGATGAGTATCTCATCAAACGTGGAAAAGATATTCCGGTGTACGTTCTGTATTATATAGCAATAAAAAAATATGTCTTTAGAGCTTTTTGATCTTAACATGGTTGGGATGTGATAAATGTTTGGAGTTCTCACATCAATTGTACTCCATGAACTCGCTGTGCCCCTAGTTAATGTCTTAACCACACTATCAGTGATTTCATTACCAGAGATCCCTACATGACTGGGAACGCAAACCAGGAGTACTTTTGCCAAAGATAATACAATCTCGAGCATGTTTCTTAGTAAGATTTCATGTACTTGCTGTTTTGATTCCCTATATGGTTTATCCATCGCGGGTAGGGCACTCATATCCATAAATATAATGAGAGATTGTTTGAAAAGCTATGGAAACATCTGTAAGAAGTGTATATAAATAGTGACACCGAATCCTTCACAGAATCCATATTTCATAGCTGGTTCTAAGTATAAGCTGAGATGATCCTGTAATATTTTTTCAAACAGTGTATGTAATGTGGTGAGTAGGGAGATTGGGCGATAGTCCTGCACAGAATGGCCTAACTCATGCGGCTTCAGAACTGGGTGAATTATCATTAATTACCACGAATCTGGAATATATTGTGTCTGAAATATGTGGTAGTACAGTCGTGAGAATAAACGTAACTGATGTTCTCGCAGGAGTCTTAAGAAGGTATAAGTCACACCATCGTGTCCAGGTGCTGACTGACAAGTTTCTGTGTGTAAGATAAACTGTATCTCATGTAATAGAATAGGCAAAGTCAGCATACGTAGACAGGGTTTGGGCTGAACTTCACATGGAGTTAAATGTCTGAGGTAGTCATCCTGAAAATCTGTGGCTCCAAATAAATGTGGTAAAACGGATGCAGGCGAATCATTATGCTAGGCCAATTTCTGCCATACTTCCCACATAGAGGTGTCCCTAGTAATAGTATAACAGTAACGGGACATGATTATTGATCATGTTTGGATAGCTGGTGTTTTGTCCTCGGTTTTGTGCATTTGGCCGTACAGTAAGTCTCAGAAGTCCAGGAGTGTGATGTTTACTGCAAGCGAGTCATTGTGCCACCACCTTTGCACATATGGCATCTCCCGTAACCGAAGTCTCCACCCAAGGATGATAAATGTCCTGGTAACCAAATGTCTTCTGTTCCAGAATCTTGTAATTGACACTAGCATCCAAATAGTGATCTAAGCGACCATAAATGCATTTAGCGAGAATTTCAGCTTTCAGGTTGCCACGCCATTGGCACTGTGCAAAATTGCCATCTCGTAATGCAGTATGAGTGATAGAAAGATGAAAAGGGAAATGGCCACTGTCCATAGTATTGGTATGTCGATGAAGGACAGTCTGAAAAAAACAACTGGCGTTATAAAGATCAGATCCGAAGATGTATTTTGCTGGTTGGGAGCTGCCATATAGGTCCTGTAGCGGTGAGAGGCATCTTAGTGTGCTACCATAATAGAGGGTGCTGGTGATGTTGCCATGGGGACAAAGGTGAAAAGTGTGGTTTATTAAAATCTCCTAAAAGAATGGAGTTGTCTTTCAAAGAGCCATGAATATTTGACCATTTTACGTCTGAGATATGGTATCTCGTTATGTATACAGCAACCACTGTGAGACTGCCCATACAGATTTGAATAGCTTCTAAATATGAAGGGATGCACCAAGTCATGTCCTAATCATGTTTTGTTATACCTTGCTAAATACCAATGAGCACTCCTCCCATTGTCGCATGATCCTTGTAGAATATGGTAATCTGGGATAGACAAGTATGAATGTAAATCTAACCATGTTTCAACTATAATAAAGAGGTGAATTTTTGCAGCAGTAAGTAAATGTTCAAGAGAGAACGCTGCACGCATTCCAATATAAGATATTGAGATGCTTTAACCTCTTGAGCGATGGCCATTTAAAACGTCCGCGAGCCGAGAACTGCTAGCATTTAAATTGTTAAATGCGCTAAAAGTGCTTCGTATATACACAGCTGTATTTTGTGTAAATATTAAGTTATTTTAATGAAACAAAAACTGGTATAAAACTTGTTATATGCAGTATAAATGTACGTCATCAGCAAAGTTGAGTTGTATTTACAAAACGTTGAAATGGCACAATTTTGTTTCACTCTGGTGAAAAGTCAACTTTGCTCTGTCAAACGCATCTAATATAAGTTCTCGGAGAAAAACAGTAAAGAAACACCCATTGTATGTGTGGCTTATGCGTCAGCATACTGTGTAATAAAGCGCTACTGTATGCGTGGTCTCTTGAGTCATCAGAATAGATCAACATTGCAACTTTTGCTTACGCGAGTTTCTTAACTTACTAGATTCCATGTCTTTCTTTATTGAAATACATACGTATTCTTTCCTGCTTGTGGCTGAAGGGAGAAGTGGTATAAAAAGATATTTTTGCACCAACTGGATATAACCATATACAATTGTTTGCTAATTTGGAGAGCTCTAAACCCACACAGGGCAATGACCGACCTTGACTTCCGACTATAAATAGCTCGCAGCATAATTGAACAATACCACATTGGGGGTTGAAAATCTAAAACCCCTCCACCCCTCAGACTTCAAGGAAAACATTATCCTAAAAGGATACCACCAACAGTAAAGAAGTCCCGCCCATCTCCAAAGTGTTTCATGTGCCGCAAGAAGGGAATTTGCGAATGTGGAGATGTACGTACCCTTGTGTGTTTATCCCTGTTTTGAGGTAAATCACTGCAGAACGAACTTATTAAAGTAAGCCAATAAAGTATATAGACCTTACTAAAATGTTTCATAAAGGGAAAATTATTATAAGTTGAGTTGGATAAGGGATAAATAAGGGTTAAATGCTTAAACACACAGGACGTGTATACATGCCCATATCGCTCATCCGTCATTTTAAATGGACGTGATTTCACGTCGATATCCCTCAAGAGGTTAATTTAGGTGACACAGTTGCTCCAATGGCTGGCGCATATAATCTGGTGCCATGCATATAATTTGTGATAAAGTATCAATTAGTGCCTGGCCTCAGCTCGGAACATAGGAAGCAAAAGCTCTCTCTCCATAATATTATCAGAAAGGTCCACATGATGCAGTTGTGCCAGAAAGAGCAAAGGATGGTCCCGAATAGTGCCCATAGTCGAGCCTATAAATGCCCCTATCTCCTTATTCATAGGTGAGGTCAACCTTGGACTGGAGCCACCGTGAGTTACCACCTGCTGTATCCCCAGCCACTGCCCCGAAGGAGCGAAATCCATAGATGATGGTATCTGGGAGATATCTTCTTAAGAGGTGCAGACATATCCCCTTTGCGTTTCCGATAATAGCCTGAGGGGGCCTCCGCTCCATCGTGGCTACCAATTGTTCCTAGCAAAGGCGGCTGCTGTATTTGACTAGCCTGTACAATATCCGCATATGACTGCCTCGCTGTCAACTATTGTCATGCCTTAATGCAAGACACTGGCAAATCTTGTATTTTCACATTAATCGTTCTTTGTTCCTAATGCATATGTCAAGCAATCCTTAATACTAAGAGTGTAATGTGCTTGCTTACAATTTACACAGCGGATAGTTTCCATTAAACAATCAGTTTGCCGGGTTCTTGTGTTTGGCCACATTTCAAGTAAATCCTAATATTTCAGCAATATTTTTCACGGTGATTGAGCTTTCCACAATTATGGCAGGTTAGAATTCTGTCCACAAATTTGGTAACTAGAAAACGCTGGTAATATAAATAAAAGTGGATGGTAACTGTTGTGACCGGAACGTCATCTTAAGTGTCTTGATCAGCACATAGTTTGTCTTGACCTGCTCCACAACTTTTCTTGTAAATCAGTAAACATATGTAGCCTCTGCTTGGCTCATTTCTAACAAATGTTTCAACATTTCAAGCACAATAACATTTAGTTCAACTCTCCTTATGATTTCCAACACATGTAAATTATAGTGCGGAATGGATGAGTGTAAGTTATCGAAATCATAATCCAGAAAATGATGCTGATGTGGTATATGCAAATGTACTCCTGTCTGATTAAAACCACTGTTGTGCTTAGGCTTTACTTGGTATTTACTGTTAAATAGCCATCTGCCAATTAGGAAATTTTGTGGTAACGAAATATGGCCCCATTCATTGTCAATATAACTGAAAGGTACTTTTCCCACCTCACCATTTGCCGAACATGTGAGTGCCCCACCTGTCATATTCATCACAAGATTGTATGTTAATTTCTTCTTGAGGCGTTTTCACTGGCAAAGTAATACAAGGATGAGAATTTCCTGTTTCCATGTCACTTGATAAAGTTAAAGCAGTACTTAAAATTTAACATGTGCACCCGTCTCTGTAGCATAATGGCTAGTATGTTTGCCCCACGTTATAGAGGTCGCGAGTTTGAATCTTGGTTAGGGTAACTTATCCAGATAAGGTTTTTTTCCAAGGTTTTCCCTTATCCTGAGTAGACGAATGTCAGGTAACTTAAAGCTCTACCCGCCTCTGTAGCATAATGGCTAGTGTGTTGCCCCCCACATTCAAGAGGTCGCGAGTTTGAATTTCGGTTAGGGTAACTTATCCAGATAAGGGTTTTTTCCAAGGTTTTCCCTTATGAATGTTGGGTAACTTAAAGCTCTAAGGACCTCAGGCTCATTTGAGCATCATTTCACCCATTCTTTCATTTACCGTCCAACATGACATTACATTGGAAGCCCAGTGAAAGCCTGCACTAAATCTCATAACAGTATGCTTCTGGTTGAAGGCAATTCAGCATCCCATGTAGCTGCAATACTAAGAGCCGATTTATTAGTCAGCTTCCCAGTACGTGTAGACATGCACAGCACCTTGAACTCCTCTTGCAGCGTGGTAAACACCTGCACATTAGATGGTATGTCCAGTGAGGGGATTCAGGAGAGCCCAGAAAGTCAAGGTCTAACATCTGTATTTTAGTTTCAGAGAAAACAAGGTAAAACTTGCCCACACATGCCCCGTTTCTTACCTTTAATCAGGATAGGGAGAAGGCGTCCTTGGAATTCTGGGAAGATCTGCTTTGGGCTCTTCTTTAGAAAGAGTCCCGTAGCACTTGCCGGCCAAATTCTAAGTCCAAAGCTACTTACTGCGCATGTGCCGACAGTCGTTAGCAGAACCGCAACTAGGTTGCGCTGCATGCGGTAGCTGTCAGTAGCAGACGATTTTCACGTTTGCCAATATTGCTTTTTCAACCACACTAGTTTTTGTTGCCAACACACGAAACACTCGCACATGCATCGGCTAATCTATACTGCCAGCACGACTCCATACAATTATTGTTTACATTATCGTTATTGTCCACACAGATATATCGCTAGCGTGATTCCATATTATTGTTGTGTGCATTATTGTGTACATTATCATTATTGCCTTGTTACTGGGTCCACAAAATGCTGGCTCGTTTTATTTATTTTTATTTTCAAGTGGAGAAAAAATCCATTTGCTGAGCCCCATGCATTGGGATGGCACGGGGGGGGGGGGGGGGGGGGCTGTAGGCTTTGCCCTAGGGCACTACCCACTAAAAAAAGTCCACCGGAAGCCCTGAATTAACACTGATTAATTAACACTAATTAATTTTTGTTATTGGGGTGTAGCACGGCATCATATTCCCTGCGTAGCATTCGCATTCTTGGTAGGCCCTCATCGTAGAAGAATTGTATTCATTCATCCTCATTATAACACAAAGGCGCTAAATCTACTATGCTAATGAAGCGATTCATTGCACCCTCACAACTTGCTTCTACCAAGTTCACTAACATACTGTCGGGTCTTGCTAAAACATTCAAATTTAAGATTGGCAACAAATTAATGGAGAAATAGTGCTGTTGGCAGTGCTGAATTAACACTGCAACTTCGGCAACTTTCGTAAGAATTCGCTCACACTCTGAGAGGGACTTAGACGAAATTCTCACAAAACTCTCACGGGACTCTTTCTAAAGAATATCCCTGCTTTGTTCCCTTTAGGTGTTCGTTAGATGCACCAGAGTTTAGAAAACACTTGAACCTGCATATGATGGTCCATTTCCTGTGATAATCATGTCACAATAAGTCAGTGAATATTTGAGTGGCCAGACTGAAACCCGCTTATCCGCTGACAACTGATGAAGAGGATCAAGCATCATCATCAGAAACATTTCAGTATCCATAGGATGACAATGAAAACAAATATACTCTTGCCACTACGAAAATGTTGAGAAAAAGAATAATACAGAATGATTTTATAACAGAATTAAATGTTTGTGTACTAAAGAATTTGTAGTTTTTTAAAAATCTATTATATTTTATGTAAAGTAACTCTGTTACTTGAGAGGGAGTAGCATTGGTACACAAGTGTTAATGTTTCCACAATGTGAAAAATGTTGTCGCAACATAAGCAAAGGTAACAATATTGGTATACCTGTATTACTATTTCCACAGTGTGAAAAAGTTGTTTTAACATTAGTTGAAAGAGACATAAAAACACCATGCTATGTAAAAAGAAAAAAGCTTTAATCAAATTTGTAAAAATACAAAAGCAGAATATATCTCATTAGAACACCCATACAATATAAAATACAGAGATATCAAAGCTTACTTGTGGCGGCGCCGTGGCCGAGCGGTTAGCGCGCTCGCCTACCACCTAGGCGGCCTGGGTTCGATCCCAGGGACGGGTTTTCTCCAGGTGCTCCGGTTTCCCCCGCCATCTCATTCCACCGGTGCTCCATCTTCATTCCATGTATCATCAGTGTCATCGCCTGCGGTGCCATAGTAGTAAAAGCGGGCATTAAACACTGCAGCAACAACAACAAAGCTTACTTGTAGTGTTGCAGTTAACTCTTCTGTGGTTGATTATTCAAGTTTTTTGTTGCATATGTCTAATGTTGAACTATTATCAAAACACAGAATAACTATACTTAAATAGTTCTCTACATTTTAGTTTGATGTATATTTAATATCTGAGATTGCCTTGAAGGTTGTCCATCATGTTTTAAATACAAGAGGATTTAATGTTATTCAGGAGCCCAACAAGATAGTGTGACTGATAATATCATTGATATAATGAGACAAAGATCCATGATTTGACTCCTGGATGTGACATTGAATAGCTCAAGTATAACTCAACTTTCCAAGACGTGTGTTTGTTGGTGAGAAAACAGTGGAGCTATGTGGGGCAGTTGGAACAATGGTTGTTGGATTCAAAGAAGGTGATGGTTAAAATTCTATACATTTTATGGTATACATGGTATGTTTCTTTGTCCACAGACGTACTACTGAAATTAAGAACAGTGACGATCAGCAGTGAAATGGATATCAAAGAAGAGAATGTTCTCTCAGATGACGTTGACTCACAGAATGAGAGAGAGTTCCTTACAATGAAGAGAGAGAGTGATGATGTAACAGTTAAATCAGAGAAGCCTTTTATCAAGCATCTAAAGCAGATTAAGTGTGAAACTGCTACATGTAGCAACAGCTGGGAGATAGATAGGAAAACAAAAATTGAGGAACAGACTCTGGCTTCAGACTTTGGTTCACAGAATGAGGGAGAATTTCTTCTAGAGAATCTTGTAATGAAGGATAGGAAGTTCAATGTTGGTTGTGAAATAGAAATTAAAGAGGAAGCTTGGTGGCTGGAAACAGAAAGGTCAACTGTTTCTTGTGACATTAAGGTAAGTTATGTAGAAATAAAATGCAGTTAGACTGTTAAGTCTAATTCAAAATTAATAAGGCTAGGAGATGGTTTGTGAGTCAGCAGTGTTTATCAGATAGTGTATTAAAAGAGTCGAAAGTAATGGTAGTGATAGTTGTTCAAAATTATGTCAAGTTTTATATATTTTGTGAGATTGTAGTGTTTTACAATCAGTTGCACTTGGAATAAACAATGGTATCAAATCAGCTAACTGATGTGAAACTGGGTTTCATCCATATTTCTGTACGTAATTATCTACATTTGATGGTTTCCTATGTATTCCAAATTGTACACTATGTTGTTAGCTAATGCTGGATTTCTGACAATGAAGTCATTAATCGTCTTGCTCTCCAATATTTTTCACTGATAGAGCAATAGCAGTATGGTAACCGCTTTTTAGAGAGCACCATATTTTTATGTTTTGGCGGTCACATCGCTCTCTCACATCCCCCAGAATGTCTGGAGGTCCACACCTGTCGTTGGTTTACGGGTCTCACCGACCTGACCCAGAGAATTAAAATAAATTCACCGACCATATCCTCTGATTACCAATCAGAGGACGCATTACATACTATGACAGGTCAGCATGTTAGGGGTTAAGATTTTATAGGGAAATGGAGAGATTGGAAAAATAAAGACTCCCTAGCCCTCGGGAACCCTAATAGCATCGGGGTCGGAAGAGAACAAGAGATGACGAAGGTAACGTCAGATAGAAAAGTTACAGTGAGGAGCAAAACACCAGTAAGTGGAAGTAATGTTCTGCTCAGCTTGGGTACCTTGTGGTCACTATCCACATATCCCCTAGACACCAGTAAGTGGAAGTAATGTTCTGCTCAGCTTGGGTACCTTGTGGTCACTATCCACATATCCCCTAGATGGAGACCCCTGAATAAATTGTACACTATCTAGATGTAGTTATTTTAAGGTCCAGGAAGGAATGGTGTTGTTTTTTCCTGCTGTAAATTTAATATGATTGTCCTGTAGATTCACTAATTTCAGAGAATTGTTTAGTTTCTCGGGTATGATAGCATAAACATCCACAAGTCATAGCAAAAACATCAACAGATCTTTTCGAAAATTTGTAAATTTTGCAGAAGGCATTAAGTCTACTTCAAAATAGCTCATGTTATGTACTGTATAGGACTGCATTTGTTTTTTTTTTTACAAAATACTGTTATCATTAAGGAAATTGAAGCTATTAACCTGAAGCAACAAGGTTCTAAAGTAAGAACAAATTAGAAACTAAAAACTTCACTTATCTTAGTAATATTGCAAGTTGTTGGTGCAAAGCTGACTTCGAGTTGACTCCAACTCATTCTCAAAGCTATACAAACACATTTGTTACCAAAGCTACAGATGTTCATTTTAATCACTAATCTCTGAAACAAAAAACAGATACTGATGCTCATTTTAATTACCAATCTCTGAAAACAAAAATCTATAAATATAATCTATAGGAGGTATTTCAAAGTTCATAACATGGTCCTGTTTTTTAAAATAAATATTTTTTCCCAAACCATTAAATGTGTAAGTCCACTTAACCTCTTGAGCAGTGGCCATTTAAAATGTCTGCAAGCCGAGAACTGCTACCCAATATCCAGCACAGGGCAGTTAAAGTGCCTCGTATATACACAGCTGTATTTTGTGTAAATATTAAGTTATTTTAATGAAACAAAAACTGGTATAAAAATCATTATATGCAGTATAAATGTACATCATCAGCAAAGTTGAGTTGTAGTTACAAAACGTTGAAATGGCACTATTTTGTTTCACTGTGGTGAAAAGTTAATTTTGCTGTGTCGAACGCATCTAATATAAGTTCTCAGAAAGAAACAGTAAAGAAACACCCATTGTATGTGTGGCTTATGCGTCAGCATACTGTGTAATAAAGCCCTACTGTATGCGTGGTCTCTTGAGTCATCAGAATAGATCAACATTGCAACTTTTGCTTACGTAACTTTAGTAGAGTCTGTGTCTTTCTTTGTTGAAATACATACATATACTTTCCTGCTTGTAGCTGAAGGGACAAGTGGTATAAAAAGGTATTTTTGCACCAACTGGATATAACCATATACAATTGTTTGGTAATTTGGATAACTCTAAACCCACACAGGACAATGACCTACCTTGACTTCCGACTATCAGTAGCTCGCAGCCTAATTGAACAATACCACGTTGGGGGTTGAAAATCCAAAACCCCTGCACCCCTCAGACTTCAAGGAAAACATTATCCTAAAAGGATACCACCAACAGCAAAGAAGTCCTGCCCATCTCGAAAGTGTTTCGTGTGCCGAAGAAGGCAATTTGCAAATGTGGAGATGTACCCTAGTGTGTTTATCCCTGTTTTGAGGTAAATCACTGCAGAATGAACATATTAAGGTAAGCCAGTAAAGTATATAGACTTTACTAAAATGTTTCATAAAGGAAAAATTAAAATAAGTTGGGTTAAATGCACAAATGCACAGGACATGTATACGCACCCATATCGCTCATCCGGCATTTTATTCACGCCCATATCGCTGAAGAGGTTAATTGTTATAATAATTTAACTTCTGGATTAATTTTATGATTCAGTGACCAAAAATGATCTGCCAAGGCTGATTTCTCCGTTTATATTTACTATTTCTAAAATGCTCTTTTATTCTGGTTTCTAAATGATGTTTAGTTTTACCAATATAAACCTTCTCTCAATCCAAACAGCTAAATTGATAAATGCCAGATTTTTTATAATTTGGTATTTTATCTTTTTCAGAAAAATTTAGTAAATTTTGTATATTAAATTTATTTTGAGGGACCAAATTTATTCCATATTCTGTAAAAATCTTTGTAAATTTTTTATTGGACCTTTGATGGAAAGTAAACCTTTTAAAAATACAATTATCTTATATTTTTTGAGGGTAGAAACTTCTTTAACCTCTTGAGCGATGGCCATTTAAAATGTCCGCGAGCCGAGAACTGCTAGCATTTAAATTTTTAAATGCGCTAAAAGTGCTTCGTATATACACAGCTGTATTTTGTGTAAATATTAAGTTATTTTAATGAAACAAAAACTGGTATAAAACTCGTTATATGCAGTAGAAATGTACGTCATCAGCAAAATTGAGTTGTATTTACAAAACGTTGAAATGGCACAATTTTGTTTCACTCTGGTGAAAAGTCAACTTTGCTCTGTCGAACGCAGCTAATATAAGTTCTCGGAAAGAAACGGTAAACAAACACCCATTGTATGTGTGCCTTATGAGTCAGCATACTGTGTAATAAAGCGCTAATGTATGCGTGGTTTCTTGAGTCATCAGAATAGATCAACATTGCAACTTTTGCTTACGCGAGTTTCTTAACTTAGTAGAGTCCGTGTTTTTCATTGTTGAAATACATACATATTCTTCCCCGCTTGTAGCTGAAGGGAGAAGTGGTATAAAAAGGTATTTTTGCGCCAACTGGATATAACCATATACAATTGTTTGCTAATTTGGAGAGCTCTAAACCCACACAGGACAATGACCGACCTTGACTTCCGACTATAAATAGCTCGCAGCGTAATTGAACAATACCACTTTGGGGGCTGAAAATCCAAAACCCCTGCACCCCTCAGACTTCAAGGAAAACATTATCCTAAAAGGATACCACCAACAGCAAAGAAGTCCCGCCCATCTCCAAAGTGTTTCGTGTGCCGCAAGAAGGGAATTCGCGAATGTGGAGATGTACGTACCCTTGTGTGTTTATCCCTGTTTTGAGGTAAATCACTGCAGAATGTACATATTAAGGTAAGCCATTAAAGTATATAGACCTTACTAAAATGTTTCATAAAGGGAAAATTATAATAAGTTGAGTTGGATAAGGGATAAATAAGGGTTAAATGCTTAAACACACAGGACGTGTATACACGACCATATCGCTCATCCGTCATTTTAAATGGATGTGATTCCACGTCGATATCCCTCAAGAGGTTAACAGCTTTTTGATACTTATATTTTTCTATCTTTTATGTATAAAATCTGTATTAAAACCATTAATTACTGCCATGTTAATGTGTTTATATTCTGTTTCAAATTCTTCTTTATTAAGGTGTATATTTATTAATCTATAAATTAAACTAATGAAAACAGCAAATTTATGTGCAAAAGGATTAAAACTTATTTTTTATGTAATTATCAGTGTCAGTAGATTTTCTATAAATACGAAAATTCAATTTGTTATGTCTTTTAATTTTTAAGTCCAGGAATGGAAGGCATCCATTACTTTCGGTTCCCAAAGTGAATTGTATAGCTTTATCCTGTAAATTTAAAAGATTTAAAGCATAATTTGTCTGTTTTTTAGGGACAACAGCAAAATTTTCATCCACATATCTATACCATATTTTAAAAATTAGAGGAAATGATTTTGTAATATGAGTTCCAAAAAAGCTCATGAAAAGATTAGCAAGAAATGGTGAAAGTGGACTACTCATTACCAAGCCAGAAGTTTGTTGAAAAAAATTACCGTTAAAACTAATTTTAAAACTAAAGAAATTTTGATCTAAACAAAGATAAGTTTTACAAAATCTATGAATTCTTTGTTTAGTTCTAAAGAATTTAACCTTTTTTTAAAAAGAAACAAAAGTTTTTCTCTAGGAATACTAGGAAATAAAGCAGTTACATCAAAAGAAGCGAGTTTATCATTATCAGACAATACTATGTTGCTAATCGTTTCTACTGATTCAAAAGAATCTTTAATACTTAAACTTTCAAATTGATCAAAGTTACTGTATTTTATAGTTAACCATTTAGCCAAATTATATTGTGACTTTGGTGGGTGTAAAGTAAAGAAGACAGATGTAGTAGAGATAAAGAAACACTTTTATTTCCGTAAACAGTAACTTTGTACACTCGTTGCAGCAGCAAGAAAGTCTTTACCGATTCACCAACAGCACGGCTCTGAATTCGTAACACAAAAACTGTCCCTTCTCACACTTTACCGCTATTTATATCTCCCAGGCACTATTCTGGAAACTTCAGGAAAGTTCAGTTATTATTGCGGTGGAAGACAAAGCAGAAAATTCCAGAAGTCTCTATCCCTTTCTCTCTTTCGGCAAGCGCCCCAACAATGCGGCCATTCTCTGTCTCTTCCCTTCGGCTCCTTTGCGGTAGTGCCGACAAAAAAGGCGATGGGCTACACTGCTCCCTCCTCAAGGCTGGTCGTCCCGAACAGCACCATCGTAACGGGCCAGACGATCCAGGTGTACCACTAACATCTTTCCTCGGGGCACCTTCTGGATGCGGTAGACTACGTCGTTAATCCTCTTTACCACTCGGTACGGTCCTTGCCACCGTTGTTGAAGTTTTGGGCAGCGCCCCTTGATCCGGGTAGGGCGGTGCAACCAGACCATCTCACCTTCCTGGAATCCTCGGCTGTTGGCTTGCCTGTCGTACCGGGTCTTCATGCGGTCGCTCGCCATCTGGATGTTCTGACGAGCCATCTCGTGCATGTCTTGGAGATGGTCTACTAGATTCTCCACATACTCGGTTGCCGGCTGTTTCGCTTCCGGGGGGCTCCCAAAAGACAGGTCACAAGGGAGGCGTAGCTCTCGCCCGAACATTAGGCTTGCTGGTGTCATCCCGGTGGTGTCGTGTGTCGACGAACGGTAGGCCAGCAAGAACAGTGGTACCTTGAGGTCCCAGTCTCGCTGATGGCTGGCCACGACCTTCCTCATGTGCTCCTCTAGGATCTTGATGTATCTCTCGACCATGCCGTCCGACTGTGGATGTAGGGGTGTTGTGCGGGTCTTGTCCACCCCAAGTCTTTCCAATGCCTCCTTCATTAGGTGCGACTCAAAATTGGTGCCCTGGTCGCTGTGGAGCTCTAACGGGACCCCAAAACGGCAGAACAGCTGTTCGACGAGGCAGTCTGTAATCGTCTTCGCCTCTTGGTTCAGGATGGCATACACCTCCGGCCACTTGGTGAAGTAGTCTAGTTACCATCAGGTACATGTTGCCTCGATCGGACACTGGGAATGGTCCAGCTATGTCGACGGCGATGCGTTCGTAGGGCGCTCCGACGTTGTACTGCTGCATGCGACACCGGCTCCTAGTCTGGGGGCCGCGACTCGCCCGCGCACACTTGACATTGACGGCACCAGTTCTCAGCGTCTGCTCGGAGCCTCAGCCAGTAGTAGCGCTGTCGGAGTTTGTCGATCGTCCGGTTTGCTGCTAGGTGCCCACCCGAGGTACCGGCGTGCACTTCCTCCAAGACTTCAGGGACCTTACTTCGGGGAAGTGCCAACTGCTCTTTCTGGGTCTTCCCATCAGGTGATTCCCATACCCGGAACAGCACGCCCTCTTTGGTCTTCAACGAGTCCCATTGTAGCGCTTCTGGGTGCGATGTCCTCCCAGGTTGGTCTCGTCCCTGCCTGCACTTCTTTCAAGAGTGGCCCCAAGTCGGCGTCCGCCAGCTGCTCCCTCCTCAGGCCCGCGCTATCCCATCCATCCGCAGGCACTGCCGTGACCACTCTGACAGCTGCGGTACGCTCCTTCTCTTCCACTCTTGCGCATTGGCCGCACTCTTCTGGGCAGGGTCTTCGGGACATGGCGTCTGCGTTGCCGTGGCTCTTCCCTCTGCGATGTTCGGAGGTGAAGTCGTACTCCTGCAACCTCTGGACCCAACGGGCTGTCTGGCCCTCCAGGTTTCTCAAGCTAAGTAGCCAGGTTAGGGCGGAATAGTCAGTCCTCAGGTGGAATGGCTGACCGTACTGGTACTTGTGGAAGTGCTCCAAGGTCTTCACTACCGCCAGTAGCTCTCGTCGGGTGACACAGTAGTTCTCTGCCTTGGACAACGTCTTGCTGTAGTCGGCTATCACCCGCTCGTGGCCGTTCTGGACTTGGGATAGGACGCCTCCAATGCAATGGTCGCTGGCGCCGGTGTCCACAATGAAGGCGTCGCCTGGTTGTGGGAATCCCAAAATAGCACTGCAGAGCGTCCTCTTCAGCTGTCGGAAAGCGCCTTCGGCGTCCTCCGTCCACACATAAGGTCGGTGTTCTTCCGTCAGGCGAGTGAGGGGTTTGGCGATGCTGGAGAAACCCTTTATTAAGCGGCGGTAATAACTGCACAATGCAAGGAAACTGCGCAGTTCTCGCTTATCCTTTGGGCGAGGCCAATCTCTCACGGCCTGTGTCTTCTCCGGATCCGTGGCCACTCCGGTTGGTGAGACTATGTGACCCAAGTAGTTGACTTCCCTGCGGAAGAGCTGGCACTTCTTGGCGTTCAGCTTCAAGCCGGTCGCCTGCAGTCTCTGTAGCACCTTGGCCAGTTTGTCAAGATGGTCTTCGAATGTCTTGCCGACGACGATGATGTCCAGGTATAACAGGCAGGCGTCATAAGTCAATCCTCTCATTACTGACTGCATGAGGCGTTGGAAGGTAGCTGGTGCATTGCACAGACCAAAGGGCATAACTGTGAACTGCCAAAGCCCTTGGCCTGTCGAGAATGCGGTCTTCTCCTTGTCTCTCGGGTCTAGAGCCACCTGTCAGTAACCCGATTTCAGGTCCAGGGTTGAGAACCACTGCGCACCAGCAAGCGTGTCCAGGGTGTCATCAATCCGGTGTAAGAGGAAGCAGTCCTTCCTGGTGACAGCGTTCAGCTTCCTGTAATCTACGCAGAAGCGTAGCTCGCCATTCTTCCTCTTCACCAGAACTACAGGGGAACACCAAGGACTGTCAGACTCTTCGATCACTCCCTTGGTTCTCATGTCCTCCAGCATGTCTCGTACCGCCGTTTGTTTAGCCAACGGAACGCGTCTAGGTGGTTGCCGAATAGGCCGGGCGTCTCCGGTGTCGATGTGGTGAAGCACTCGGTCCGTGCGGCTGTAATCGCTGCTGCCTTGGCTGAAGACGCGCTGATATCGTCTCAGCAGTTGTTGTACCTTCTCTCTCTGTTCAGCGGTCAATTGGTCGGCCGCTCTCTCCAGTAAGCCTTCCAGCCGGGGCCCCAGGTGTTGCGTCGGCACCGGCTCTTGGTTCTAGTCTATTGGTGTTACGCTGACCACGGGCTCGCACGCCCCCAACTCCGTCCCGGCCTGGACGTCGTGATCGGTGTCTGTTGGGTTGAGCAGTCTCACCGGCACCTCCTCTCGGCACGGCAACAATGTCCCGGCTACACAGAGCCCGTGCACATGCGTCTTCCGGTCCAGCAGCATGTTCTTCTTGCGCTGGCCTGCCAGTCGCGCAGTCACTACCATCTCGCTTCTCGCGGGGACAACTACGTCTTCCCTGAGAATGACCCTGCAGATTCCAAGGCGTTCTTCGGGGTGCCGGAGCATTACTTCCTCTCCCTTAAGCTGCAGAACCTTCTTGCCGATGTCGACCGTCGCCTCGTGGCTCCTGAGGACATCCAGTCCCAGTATCTCCTCCTCAGCCACCTCCGCGACGAACACCCACAAACGCAAGACACTTCGCCCCAAGGTCAACTGCAGCAGGACCTCCCTCTCCACAGGCAAGGTGTCACCCGATGCCGTCACTAGTTGGTACGGTCGGCTCGGTTTTCTCGACGGCAAGCCCCTGGCTACGTCAGGTCTGATGACAGTCACGGCTGCTCCAGTGTCAACAAGCACGCGGCACGGCTTCCCTCTCACCCAACCGTCCGCGATGAGGCTGTCATCCATCCGTCGGCTGACGGCGCGCAGTGTCACTCGAGGGGATGATGGTGATGGCGCCGACGTGCCCCTCGCCACGCCGGCCATTACTCGTTTTCCGGCTGCTCTTCTTGGTGCCGGCAGTCTCACATCAGGTGTCGCGGCTGGCCACACCCCCAACACACGCCACCTGGTCTTCGTCGGCGTCCCTGGACTGGTCTGCGGTCTTCATCGTAGCGGACACTCCTTGTCTTCGAGGTCGGGGTAGCCGTCAATTTGGCCGCTTCCATCCTTATTGCGGCCGTTAGTGCCTCGTGGATGGTCTTGTAGTCGCCGAGCATCAGGCGTTGACGTATCTCGGCATCGCGTACCCCGTCGACGAAGGTATAGGCGGCTTCTCGGGATACGAATTCGGAGGGGAGGTCGACCAAGGCTTTGCTGGCCAGCTGTTCGATTGCCAGGGCGAGCTCCTGCAGCGTCTCCACTGGCAGTTGCATCCTAGATTTCAGTTGGCTGCGGCTAAGCGGTGGTTTCCGAACCGGTTCTCCAGGGCCTCCCAGATGTCCTTGGGCGCCGCCGCTGTCTGGACTGCGTTCAGCACCTCTGCGGCTCGTCCCTGGAGGCTGGCTATCAACTGCGCGGCCTCTTCTTCTGGCGACCATTTGTTGTGCTTGGCCACTGTGTCGAATTGACGGCGGAAGACCTCAAACGTTGATGTGCCATCGTACTTCGGTGGTTTGACGCGCGCCGATGTTGTGTCGCGTGCTGGAGCCTCGGCCTTGTAGTTCTTGAGCTTTTCACTAAGCATCCCTTCCACCATTGCATTTAGCTCCTTGGCGCTACCGTCTTCGAGGACGCTAAGCCGTTCCCCGACATTCTCCAGGGCGTCAACGCGTTGGCCGAGGTCCTCCATCTTTCCACCGAGCTCTTTCACATCCTCCCTCACGCCAGCCAGTTGCTCGTCAATTTTCGCCGATAGCTCCGTCTTCATCTCTTTCAGCTCGGCAGCGAGGTTGTCGTTTGCCGTCTTCATCTCTGCTTTCAGCTCTTGTAAAAAGCTCACCAATGTAGCCTCCATCGTCATATCCCGCTTCTGACACCAGTGTGACTTTGGTGGGTGTAAAGTAAAGAAGACAGATGTAGTCGAGATAAAGAAACACTTTTATTTCCGTAAACAGTAACTTTGTACACTCGTTGCAACAGCAAGAAAGTCTTTACCGATTCACCAACAGCACGGCTCCGAATTCGTAACACAAAAACTGTCCCTTCTCACACTTTACCGCTATTTATATCTCCCAGGCACTATTCTGGAAACTTCAGGAAAGTTCAGTTATTATTGCGGTGGAAGACAAAGCAGAAAATTCGAGAAGTCTCTATCCCTTTCTCTCTTTCGGCGCCCCAACAATGCGGCCATTCTCTGTCTCTTCCCTTCGGCTCCTTTGCGGTAGTGCCGACAATAAGGCGATGGGCGACAATATGTAGGTGATGTAGATTGTGTTTACAGATTTTTGTTTATAGAGATTGGCAATTAAAATATGATTTGAAGCTTTCCTGACGACAAACATATTTAAGATGCTCTCAGGCTTCGAGCCAGGTGTAGTGATGAAGAGACATCGATGTTTCGGGGGTGTACATCTCTCCCATCTTCAGGATAAATGAATAGCAAGAGTGAAGGGACCAGTGTATGTACTGTCAGCCAGTACGTACCAAGTGGAAAACACCCGGTCTAGTGCGGAGGTGGTTCACCACTCTGTTGGAATCTGTGTTTTCTGAATCGGTCAATTTCCAATTTTAAGGCATGTTTCCAGGATGGACTAAACTGCAATCCAGCGTCCCGGTTCAGTGTACTCTTCTCGGAAGAGATGGACATAGCCTCCCTAACCCTCAGTTCCCATAAACTGCTACATTTTGCCACAATGGTCGTTTCTTTAAAGTTAGCTCTGTGGTCTTTTTCAAAGCAGTGCTCCGCCAGCCCTGACTTGTCAGGCTGCATTAATCGTACGGACCATTCGTGCTCCTTGACTCTGGTGGAAATGGTCCTGCCGGTTTGCCCTATGTACGGCGTCCCGCATTCACAGGGGATACGGTATACCCCTGGTACATTAAGGTGCAGTTTGTCCTTTACCGGTCTCACTAGGTGTTGGATCTTCAAAGGCAGCTTGTGAATGGTTCTGATGTTGTGTTTTGCGAGAATTCTACTGATTCTGCCGGAAAGATTGCCTGTGTATGGGATACAGGCAGTGGCGGTCAGCTGGTCTGGTGTTTGCTGAGTTTGTGGTTTTCCTCTCTTGGCCTTGGAGATAAAGGCTTCAATATCCTCTACGGAGTAGCCGTATAGGCAGAATGTGTGCCGCAGGTGCTGCAGCTCTTGTTTTAGGTGACTGGGATCGGAGACCGACAGCTCTGTGGGTCAGAGTGTTGAGAACTCCGACCTGTTGTGACTTATGATGGAAACTGCGAGTATTCAAATAGAGGACAGTATGTGTTGGTTTGCGGTACATTGCATGCCCCAGAGTACCGTTGTTTCTGGAGAGCAGGATGTCCAAGAAAGGCAGCCGATAAGGGGATAAGGGGAATGCTACTGTGGTCCTCCTCACGGCCCAGTACATAGAGAAAATGGAGCAGCTCTTAGACGATCCAGCCTACAGAATCCCCAGGAAGGATCCTACCACTTCCATTGAGCGACAGACCACTCAACTAATCAGAATATCCAGCCTTTCTCCAGAAACCAAGCAGTTCATATCACCGTCAGGATCCAGGCCTCCTAGAATGTATGGGCTCCCCAAGATCCACAAAATGGACATTCCATTACGCCCCATTGTTGACGCCATGGGCAGCCCTACATACCGACTGGCATGCCACCTAGCGGATCTGTTGCATCCTCTGGTAGGGGATTGCCCACACCACATGACAAACTCCCCACACTTCATACAGTCCTCGGACAACATCACTACTGGCCCTTCTGATCTTCTCATCAGCTTCGACGTGGTATCTCTTTTTACAAGGGTACCGCTACAGGAAACCATCCAGCTTCTGAAGGAACACTTTCGGCCGACATCATCGAGCTCTTCCGGCACACTCTTAACGTCCACGTTCTTCCTGTTTAGTGGCAGATTCTATGAACATGTTGACGTTATGGCAATGGGCTCTCCAGTGTCACCAGTAATAGCAAATTTCTACATGGCACACCTGGAACATGAAATACTGGCCACAGCCCCACTTAAGCCTTCTCATTTCTACTGGTACGTTGACGACACATTCGTTATATGGCCACATGGACGAGACACTTTGCCGAGCTTTCTCACACACCTCAGCAGCCTCCAACCCCAAATTCAGTTCATCATGGAAGTGGAGAAGGACGGAAATCAGCCTTTTTTGGACATCCTGGTCTCTAGAAACAACGGTACGCTGGGGCATACAGTGTACTGCAAACCAAGACATACTGACCTCTATTTGAATGCCTGCATTTTCCATCATAAGTCACAACGGGTCAGAGTTCTCAACACTGACCCACAGAGCTCTGTCGGTCTCAGATCCCAGCCACTTAAAACAAGAGCTGCAGCACCTGCGGCACACATTCCGCCAAAACGGCTACTCCATAGAGGATATTGAAGCCTCAATCTCCAAGGCCAAGAGAGGAAAGAGCGGTTTATGGGAACAGAGGGCTAAGGAGGATCTGTCCGTCTCCTCCGAGAAGAGTACACTGAACCGGGACGCTGGATTGCAGTTTAGTCCATCCTGGAAACATGCCTTAAAATTGGAAATCGACCGACTCAGAAAACTCAGATTCCAACGGAGCGGTGAACCACCTGTGCACTAGACCGGGTGTTTCTACTCGATACGTACTGGCTGACAGTACATATACTGGTCCCTTCACTCTTGCTATCCATTCATCCTGAAGATGGGAAAGATGTACACTCCCGAAACGTCAATGTCCCTTCATCACTACACCTGGCTCGAAGCCCAAGAGCATCTTGAATATGGTAATTAAAATGAGCATCAGTATCTATGTTTTTGTTTTCAGACAGTGATTAAAATGAACATCTGTAGCTTTGGTAACAAATTTGTTTGTATAGCTTTGAGAATGAGTTGGAGTCAACTCGAAACTTTAGTTAGCTTTGCACCAACAACTTGTATTATTACTAAGATAAGTGAAGTTTTTAGTTTCTAATTTGTTCTTACTTTAGAATGTTGTTATCAGTTTACTGAGATAGAAGAGGTGTTAAATTTTCTTTTCAATTTTCTTTTTCAGGATGAGGACTTCCCTCCAGTAAAATCTTCAGGGTAAGCCTCAACTCTTTTCAATTACGAGTGTTCTGTTAATTCATAGCTCACATTTATGTAGTAGATGTGAGCTTGAACTGATACAAATAGCAGTATCATCGATTTAATTATTAAAATTTGATGTACAATTTGACTCCACAAGTACTGTGGAGGGATTTACATACTTTCAAAAAACAAATTAGATTCATAGTCTTAGCTACATACCTAGAGTAAGTACATAACATAACCTTTATGTTAAAACTAACAAAATTGCCCGCCTCTGTAGTGCGATCGTTAGCATGTCTGTCTTATGTTCAAGAGGTTGCGAGTTCAAATCTCACTTAGGGTAAGTTATCCAGATATGTTTTTTTCTTTTTCGAGGATTTCCATTATCCTGAGAAGACAAATGTCGGGTAACTTGAAGTTCTATGGGCCTCTGGCTCATTTCAACTGCTTCATTTACTCACTCACCCTCCAATATGACCTTGCATTGGAGGACGATAGCAAAAAAAAAGAAGACAAACACAAAATCAGTAGGAACTTAAGCATTATAGTAAACAGTACTACAACAGAGAATGAGCAATGGGGACTAAAGAAAGAAATGTAAATGTTATATTTAAGGTGTTCCCTTTTTACATTTCTTGAACCAATGATAGGTTTCTACATTGTCCTCTTATTTTTAAGTATGCTTTCCCAAGTAATTGGAATGTTTTTATTTCTTCCCAAGAAGATGAGAAGTTTTCAGTTTACCACTCTCACATATAAACAAAATGTTTAGGGAACAGAAAGAGCAAAAATCTTGTTTATGTTAATAAAGTACTCTCTCTATTTTGTCTGTGATTTATATTACTATGCAAATATATCTGTAATTCTGTAAGATGTCACTTTTTAACTTTGTATACAAATGGAAATTTTACTCTGTGGTCAAAATTATGGTAATGTAATTTCAGAACCCTTTATCTTTTAGGATATTTTATTAGAGCTAAAATTTGAGTATTTAAATTTTGCCACAAATGTTTTTTGAGATAATCTGATCCCAAAACAATACATTTTTATATCTACAGTAAGTACGGGTTGGGCACACCCAGGGCCCCGAGCCGCTCACCATCATTTCACCTCCTCCATGTTCATTCACTGTGCTAGCTGCAGCGTTTTATGTTGCTATTTTATGTCACCCTTTTCCTCTTGTACATTTATTAGAAGTACTACTTTGTAAGGTCTTAGTTTTATAACTGCTGTCTCGCCAGCAGGGATCTTTCCTATCTCCGTGGTCCTGTCCCACGGTTTTCAGCGCGGCCCCCTACTTGTGTGCTCTTCGGAGGTCTCAGGCGCGAAGATTGTGCGGACCCTCCACACTGCCCCCATGTGTAGCCTTAGGTGCGGAGCCCGTCCACACGTCATATACAGCCACGTAGCCGAGGGCACGGCCGGTGTTAATCTCCCGACGGGCCGCGTGCCGTTGGGTTAGTATCACCGGCCGACGTGTTACCGCTGACGGAGCCCCGGTGTAATCAACCCAAAGTCCCCTGAACCCACGCTGACTCCATTGAGGCAGCGTGGCCTAAAGTGGGGAGCCACAGGCGGTTATTCCTGTGGTGGGAGCATAAAGCCGGGGTGCGCGTGGTAAACGGTTTACCCATGTGGACAAGCAGTGGATATCGCAGGGTAGTCCCTCTGAAGTACGCCTTGAGGTCAGTCATGGAGGGGTCTCCATGGCGGCACAGACCCTGGAGACTGGTGTCTTTCTTTTCTTTGACCCCCGGATGGCAGGCTGACGCCGACGGTTCCGGATGGGGGTCCAATTCAATATGCATCCGCGCACCCCCTGTTCCTTTGACCCTTTTTTAGTTTTGACTTTGGCATGTGATGGGAAACGGATAAAGGGCCCTAGCCCCTTTTATATAAAACGGGAAGTAGAATATGTGCCCGGTTAAGAACGCGACCAGAATTCGAGACAGTATGCTGTTGATCGAAACCAACACGACAGACCAGACCCAGAAACCGTTAAAAGCGAGTCTTTTGGGATGCTACCCAATTCGGGTAGCCCCACACAAATCGCTCAACGCATGTAGGGGAGTTGTCATCAGCTCCAGTCTGGACAATCTGTCGAACGATGAGATTACTACCTACCTCTCCGACCAGTGTGTTTGTCAAGCCTGCCGTCTTTCTGGAAAGCAGGGTGGCAAGGAGTTGGCTTTGCGTACGGTGTTTCTGACGTTCAGAGGTACTTAATTGACCGAGTACATCTGTAGTGCCTAGGAACGTGCCGCCGTACGCCAGTATGTGCGGAATCGCATGCGTTGTTTTAGGTGCCAACGGTTCGGCCATACTAGGAACTTCTGTAATAATCCTGCTATATGAGAGCGTTGTGGTTTACTAGTCCACGAGGACACGACATGTACACGGGATGCTCTCTGTGTTAAATGTGGAGGGAACGATCCATCCAGCTGGCGTCAGTGTGCGAAGTTTCTGGATCAGAAGTGTATACAGGAATTGTGCGTGAAAGAATCCCTCACGTTTCCAGAAAAGCGTCATCCCTTTGACCAGCTGAAACCTGCTACCACCTCCGGTTATGCCTTAGCTGCCAACAGCGTAGCAATTCAGCACGTTCCCGTATCAGATGCTTCCACACAGACTGACCTACTTGCGAGTACCCCTTCACTGTCTGGTGTCACACCTGCACCGGCTACTACAAGTATAGCCATGCAGACATCAGCTCACAAGACACCTAGTCGCCTGCAGCCTGTTGACAGCCTTTGTTCTAGGGCTACTGATCACGCCAGCAGTCGCACATCGTCCACGAAGTCCCGCTCCCGTTACGTGGGCTGCCGGGGATCCTCAGACTCCCGAACGTCGGCGGAGCCACAAGAGGATCACAAAATTCACCTGCCACGTCCGAAGTCGGTTAAGGTAAAGATGAAAAAGAAAAAGATGAAGACCAATCACTAATCTCTTCTTTACCGTGGAAATAATCCAGTGGAATGTTAATGGGTTCCGGGCACGTCTTCCGGACATACAGCATTTGGTTTCGCAACGCTCTCCAATCGTCTGTCTACAAGAAACATACTTGCATCCTAACCACGCATTACATCTTCATGGTTTTTCGGCATTTAGACATGACTTTGCAGCTGATAAGCGAGCAAGCGGTGGCGTTGCTATTCTGGTGTTGCATGATATCTCTGCCACCAGTGTGCCATTTCACACGCCGCTGCAAGCTGTAGCGGTCCGTGTACAGCTACAGAGCCTCTGTTTCTCTCTTTGCAATATCTATCTGCCGCCGGTCAGTGTCAAGCACGAGAACGATCTTCGGGCTCTCTTGGCCCAGATTCCGCCACGGCTCATTTTTCTCGGCGATCTGAATGCCAAGCACTCTCACTGGGGCTTCGGCACTAACAATGCTCGTGGGTGCCTTGTAGCAGACGTTTGCGATATGTCCGGCCTAGTCATATTAAACACTGGCGTGCCTACTTTCTTATCTGCCTATGGTACACACTCCGTGCTTGACGTTTCTTTTAGCAGCCCGTCACTAGTACCTCTACCTGATTGGTCGATACTTTCCGACTTATTCGGCAGTGATCATTATCCCATTAACATTCACCTATCAGGCCACCATTCTGTGCCAACACGCTTTGCTCACCCAAGGCTGACGGGGAAATTTCTTTCCCTCATTCACCTTACCGAATATGTTTTTACCACTATTTACATGGTGGAGTATTTTACTTGCTCTATCCTTCGCGCAGCGGATTCCAACATTCCTCGAGGTTCGTCTACACCACGTCACGTTCCTGTGCCTTGGTGGTCCGAGGAATGCCGTTTGGCTATTAAAGCACGCAAGTATGCTTTGCGTATCTTTACATTACATTACATCCTACGGAGACAAGCTTTGTCGCTTTTAAGTGCGCTCGTGCTAGGGCGCGATTTATACCTCGAGAAGCGCAACGTAAATCATGTGAAAAGTATGCATCTTTTCTTTCCCGTCGAAGTTTGGCGCAAAAGATGTGGAGTGTTGTTCGGCGTATGGACGGTAAGTGTCGCCGGATGATGACATCCGGTCATGCCGTACAGGGCTCCCGTTACACGAGTGAGCAGTACATGGCCGACGCCCTTGCAGATTCTTTCGTCTCTACTGGCCAAACCCAAAGCTAAGATAGAGCGGTTTTAGCTCTCAAGGAATCAGTGGAGCGGATAGTTCTTAGTTTTAATAGTGCCCAAAATGAACCGTACCGCGCACCTTTTACCGAAGCGGAGCTGGCGTATTCTTTGTCCCTAGCATAGAATTCTTTTACTGGCCCTGATTACATCCACACCTTAAATTCTTGGGCCTACACCTCGGCAGCAAACTCACATGGGACCATCATATCCGCCATCTTCGTGCTTCCTGCGATCGTTCGCCTCGGATACTCAGGGTCTTACGTGGGGCATCTTGGGGCGGCGATCGCACCCTCATGTTTAGGTTGTATGACTCACTGGTCCGGTCCAAATTATACTACGGCTGTTTTATATCTGGCGCGGCCTCCGCCTGTAAGTTCCGCCTTTTGGACACAATACATCACAATGGCATCCGTCTCGCTACTGCGGCTTTCCGCACCAGGAGAGTGGATTGTCTGCTGATTTTGGCGAGCCTCCGTTGTCTGTGTGACGATCGTTGTTCCTTTCTTCCTACGTGGCAAGGTTCGCCGCTCATCCAGTTCATCCTTCGTTTGCACCTGTATTGCGTCCAGAAAACGGACCTAAACAATCTCCCTTCCAAGTAGTATGAGGTTTCGAGAACGGCTTGTCGCACATGCCCTTCGACTTCCAGTTGTAGAGCGGCATTCCCTTGGCCACTGTCCTCTGGCAACTGCAGCGTGCACGCTTTGACCTGGAGCTGTCGGGCTGTGCGAAGTTAGCTACCCCTCGCCAACTTTTCACTTAAGCTCTGGGCCGTTACCGGACTTTTACTCCGGTATTTAGCGATGCTTCCCAGATGGGCAGTACGACGGGTTCCGCTTTTAAATATAATGGTGACGCCAGTTCGGTATTTACCGCCGAGCTGTTTGCCATATTTTATTTCTTAGTTATTTCCACTTCATCTCCTGGGAGTTTTCTCATCTGTTCCGACTCTTTTAGCGTTCTTCAGGCCCTGCAACAGTTCCTCGGCACCTCGGTATTGTTAAAATTCAAACGCTGTTTCGTAACTGGTGTCTCCCGGATACCAGTTTTTGTTTTTACGTGGATCCCAGGCCATGTTGGTATTCCGGGCAACGAGGCGGTGGATGTGGCTGCGAAGTCTAAATGTTGCCTGCCGGAGTATTCCACTCGCACGCTCCCCTATAAAGAGTTGCAGAAATACTTTCGTCAATATTTGCTCTCTGGCAGAAATCTTGGGAAGCTTTATCTGACGCTCAGTTACGGACAATCAAGGACACTGTACAAACCTGACAGTCCAGTTACAGGGATTCAAGGCGGGAAGAAGTGATTTTAACGCGCCTGGTGATAGGCCACACTCGAGCCACACATGGACACCTTTTGCGTGGTGATCCGGAGTGTGTGTGACGTGCAATGTTCCAATCTCCGTCGTACGTGTTCTTGGTGTCCACGATACGCTCGGGAACGCCAGTCCGTTGGCCTTGGCCTTACACTGTGCTCAGTTTTAGGCAACGACCCAGTAGCTGTAAACACAGTGCTGCGGTTTTCTTCCCCTATTGATTTTAGTAACCTTACGGTTATTTTATTTCGGAAGTTTTAGCAGTTTAGGGTCTTTTACTTTTTGGTTTTCAATGTTTTAATGCTTCCATTTTTGTGTTTTTAACTTCAAGCAATTTTAAGTTTCACTTCTGTGGTTTTTTATTGGGGCGCAAGTTTTTAATAATTGAGAGCTATTTTTATCTAGTTTAATTTTCGGTTTTTAGCCTTTTAGGGAAGATATTTTTAGCTTTGATCTTCAGTAATTTTATCTTTGCACTCGGGGCTCTAATGACCAAGTTGTCGACGGGCCCTTAAACACGGCACACTCACTATCTAAGAATCGATGAGTACAATGATGAAAAGTGAAGTAAATATAGTTATAATTTTACATGTGTCTACTGCTTAGAATTTAATAATAAATGAGTTTCCTTTTTTTCTCAGTCTTGTGAGACTGCATCTAGTTGGATCCTTAGATGTTTACTTGTAGTCAGTGATTAATGTTCCTTACAAACCTGCTGCTCTAAAACTAAAACTCCTTTAGTCTGTACTTATTTTTCCTTACTTCTCAAAAATAAGTAATAAGTATTTACTGTATCAAAAGTTCTGGAGACATCCCAAAAGAATGAATTTTAGATAAATTACAAATTTAGAATCTCGGTTTTAGGATCTTTAAAAGATTGACAAAGATTTTCAACAATGTCCCTTCCCCAACATTTGCATGGAAAGCCTGTCTACTTTAATAATTGCGGGTTTTAATTTAAATATTTAAGATTTAATTTTCCTTTGCTAACACTTTTTACGTTCTCTACTGCTAAGTAGAGGAAGTATTGTATACCACCCAAAATAACTGATGTCGAGATTTCACCGGAAATATGTTTTGACACCACCTGAATCTAATACAAGAATTTTTAGAAAAGGGTCCATGTGTGTCTGTCAGTATAGCTCAAAAGTGAAACGTCGATTAAAAACCAAAGGCGGTATTTAAATTTAATGTATTTCAAGGATGTTACACAAAGATTTTGAAGACAATAGCCCCGTCTTAAACTACCCTTTACGTGAAAAATTTTTCGAAAGGTTTGATTTGCTTGAAAATGGCTCTAGCGATTTTGATATGAATACCATATGATTAAAGATATTTCTGTGACGAATGAAAAGCATATTTTGATTTTTCTGGCTATAGCTTAAGTAGCCCTCTTTACTCTGGATGACTTTTGAATAACTCGTAAACCTTAAGAGATAGAAAAAAATATTACTGTACAGAAAATGTAGACCTCGCTAAAACACAATTTATGTCTAAATAGATTTTTTTGGTAGAGTGAACCATTTCGGAGATGTTTCTTATTATTTGTGTCAGTTTTGGAAAACTTAAAACTTTCGTGAAATGGAACGTCGTTGTTCATGTTTTTATAAGTTAAGCCTGCAAAGAGAACAGCTTTAAAATATAAAACTACCGCTCAAGGCCAATTTTATTCTAATATTCTCCTTGCCCCTACAAGGTAATAAGCAATAACATAAGTTGTACAAACGTTTATCTCGACTAACACAAAGAAGGTATAAGAATAAGAGTTTGTAAGAATGGTTAGTACAAGAGTAGAGAAAGTCATGTGAGTGCAACACTTCATATTTTTATATTTTCTTTTTCCGTAAATAGCCATTAGTGAAGTGTGGTGTAAGAAACAGTATGAAATTGAATCATGCAAAGCATTCCAATCAATGTATTGCCTCCTGGCATTTTGATAATTGCTCTGTTATGAATATATATATTCAGTTTTCTGAAGTGAGGTTTAAGGACCCATCATTGACACCTCTTCTGGTTCCTTTACAAGAATTTATAACTACAAATGTCACTTCTGAGTATGTTCCTATTTTAGGCAAGCAGATACTATTTACAGAGCTTATTCTTTCATTATTATACTTACTGATGCTAAGTCCTCTGACCTTTCAGGTTATGTACAGAAATAGCTGCTGATTATGAAAAATCACCATTGTCTTCAGGAAGAGACACAAGATTCTGTACGGGAAAGGAATTGCCAATTGATGAACATGTTCTCTCAAAACAATCTGGAAAATGTAGTGACTTGAAAATGCACCACATGTTTTTATACTTTAAACGAGAGAGTTTGATTCAGAAGGTCAAAAGTCCCCACCAATGCAATACTTGTGATAAAAGCTTTGCTCAATTGCAAGGTTTGAAAAGACATAATCTAATTCATGAGGGTCAGAAGCCACACCAATGTAAAATTTGTAATAAGAGCTTTACGCTGTTGTCAAATTTGAAAAAACACAATTTAATTCATGAGGGTAAGAAGCCACACCAATGTAAAATTTGTAATAAGAGATTTACGCTGTTGTCAAATTTGAAAAGACATAATTTGATTCATGAGGGTAAGAAGCCACACCAATGTAAAACTTGTGATAAATGCTTTACTCAGTTGTCACATTTGAAAACACATAATCTAATCCATGGGGATAAGAAACTACACCAATGTAAAATTTGTGATAAGAGCTTTACGCGGTTGTCGTATTTGAAAACACACAATTTGGTTCACGAGGGTAAGAGGCCAAACCAATGTAAAACATGTGATAAGAGCTTTATGCGGTTGTCGTATTTGAAAACACATAATTTGATTCACGAGGGTAAGAAGCCACACCAATGTAAAACTTGTGATAAGAGCTTTACACAGTTGTCGTATTTGAAAAGACATAATTTGATTCACGAGGGTAAGAAGCCACACCAATGTAAAACGTGTGATAAGACCTTTACGCGGTTGTTGTATTTGAAAACACATAATTTGATTCACGAGGGTAAGAAGCCACACCAATGTGAAACTTGTGATAAGAGCTTTACACGCTTGGAATGTTTGAAAAGACATAATTTGATTCACGAAGGTAAGAAAGCACACCAATGTAAAATTTGTGGTAAGAGCTTTACTCTGTTGTCACACATGAAACAACACACTTTAATTCATGAGTCTAAGAAGCCACAACAATGTAAAACCTGTGATAAGAGCTTTTCTCAATTGTCAGCTTTGAAAAAACATAATTTGGTTAAGGAAGGAAGTGAACACAAATATGCTGATAATCTGTAGGAGCTGCTTTTAATAAAGATTGGTATACAGTACTTTATTTAACCTTCTGTATCACAAATAAGGGATACTTTACTACCTTGACGGAGTTTAGAATGCTGATTCTCAAGGCATTTCTGAAACTGGTAAAACCTAGGTGACTAGAAATGGATAACAGTTCTGACATAAATATGTCTACATAAAGAATTAATGGTCATTATGGTGTTTACAGCTGTTTGCTTCATGATAATAGGTGAACAACAATGAAGTTGATAAGGCAAAAGCACAATGTCAAGTACTAACATAAGAAACAAACAAGACAGCTAAACTCTAATATGTTTGCACTTTTATCACTTGATTCTACATGAGACTATTGCCTGATTGGTAATTCATGATGACTGATTTTAACGTTGTGTAGCACATTATAGTGCTGTTGATGTGCTTGCTGCAATTACTAATAGTTTGCTTATAGTGACTATTAAGCAACAAAAATTTAATTTGAATGGGTAATTGTGCACAAGTTCTACTGTTCATGGAATCATGTACTAATTTTAGGGTTGAAGGATGCAATACACTTTAATTAGCACTTGAACAAGTTAAAATGCCATGCACACACACTGCAATAGTTCCTACTAGGGGTAGGGTTTAAGGGCCTGTCAACATCTAGGTCATTGAATCCTCCTACTGTATGTGGAAAGTATGATTGTATGGAGATATCTAAATCGGGCTTTTCTCTTAGAGAAAACCAATTACATCAATAAAATCTAGTTCTTGTAGTTTCAATGTTCCGTATGTAAGGTTCAAGTAAAATGTTCATTGTATGCTGTTTTATTTGGTGTGACATGCCACGATTTGTTGTTTATAAGTGTTTAAGTCAGAATTATTGACTTATCATTTTAACATTTCTCAAATTACATGATGCAGGATTATTTGATACATTTCATTTAGCTTAAGGCAAATAATACCCAACAAGCTTTGTGATATTGAATGTTATCAGCTTATTTAGGTAGATTTAAATAATCTAAATTGTTGGTGAATTCTCAACTAAGCTTTTCATTAGCAAGAGGTGCTCGGAATATATGTATTGTTTCTAAAAACAGGCAAAGCTAATCTATAAGCCATTTTTTCTGAATTGATCTGAAAATGTATCTTGCAGATTGTAAAAAGCGAACTTTTAGTAACAGTTATACAACTGTAAATGAGATTATTCGGTAGGCATTAATGTGCAGGGGAGTTCTGCTGTGCAAAGACACAGAATATGTATAAATAGTGCATTAATATAATCTTAGCTAATGTTGGATTTCTGACAATGAAGTCATTAATCCTCTTGCTCTCCAATATTGGATGGGGCACTAGAAGTGGCTGGGCATATTTGAAGATGGTCTCGGTCCATTTCCTCTTGCAGATCACATAGAGGACAGAGTGGTGAACAATATATCCCAATTCTCTTTAAATGTTTTGCCAGACAATCATGTCCTGTAATCAACCTGAAGGTTGCAACTGCCGTTTTTCAAGGATACTCAGGAATTACTGTTTAAATGTTTGGTAGTTCCCATCTTTGATCAGAGTATACTTATATACAGATCTGGTGTAGCCTATGTGAGCCTATACTCCCCTATCTCCTCAGGGTATACTTATATACAGATCTAAATTACCCTAAGTGAGGCTATACTAGCCTATGTCCTAAGTGTATACTTATATACGGATCTGGTGTGGCCTATGTCAGCCTATACTCTCCTATCTCCTCAGTGTATACTTATATACAGATCTGGTGTAGCCTATGTGAGCCTACACTCCCCTATCTCCTCAGGGTATACTTATATACAGATCTAATGTAACCTACGTGAGGCTATACTAGGCTATCTCCACCGTCTATACTTATATACGAATCTGGTGTGGCCTGTGTGCGCCTGTCTCCCCAGCCTATACTTATATACAGATCTGATGTAGTCTATGTGAGCCTATGCAAACCTATCTCCCCAGCTTATACTTATACAGAGATCCGGTGTAGCCTGTGTGAGCCTATACTAGCCTATCTCCCCAGCCTATACCATACATATACTACAGATCCGGTGTAGCCAATGTGAGCCTATAGTAACCTATCTCGTCAGCCTATACTTATATACAGATCCCGTGTAGCCTATGTGAGCCTATACTAACCAATCTGCCCAGCCTATACTGATATACAGATCCGGTGTATCCAATGTGAGCCTATACTAGCCTATCTCTCCAGCCTATACTTATATACCCATCTAGTGTAGTCTATGTGAGCCTATACTAGCCTATCTCCTCAGCCTATACTTATATACAGATCTAGTGTAGTCTATGTGAGCCTATACTAGCCTATCTCCTCAGCCTATACCTTATATATAGATCTAGTGTAGTCTATGTGAGCCTATACTAGCCTCTCTCCTGAGCCTATACTTATATACAGATCTAGTGTAGTCTATGTGAGCCTATACTACCCTGTCTATACGTTTATACATATATGGTGTAGCCTATCTCCACTGCCTATAGTTATATACCGATCTGGTGTAGCTTATGTGAGCCTATCTCCTCAGTGTATACTTATATAGCAATCTGGTGTAGTCTATGTGAGCCTATGAAAACCTAATCTCCTCAGCCTATAGTTATACACAGATTCGGTGTAGCATATTTTAGCCTATACTGGCCTATCTCCCCAGCCTATACTTGTATACAGATCTGGTGTAGCCTATGTGAGCCTATCACCTCAGTGTATACTTATATAGCAATCTGGTGTAGTCTATGTGAGCCTATGAAAACCTATCTCCTCAGCCTATAGTTATACACAGATCCGGTGTAGCATATTTTAGCCTATACTAGCCTATCTCCCCAGCCTATCCTTATATACAGATCTGGTGTAGCATATGTGAGCCTATACTGAAATACAGATCCGGTGTATCCAATGTGAGCCTATACTAGCCTATCTCTCCAGCCTATACTTATATACCCATCTAGTGTAGCCTATGGTAGCCTATACTAGCCTATCACCCGAGTCTATACTTATATAGCAATCTGGTGTAGCATACTTATATACGGATCTGGTTTAGGCTGTGTGAGCCTATACTAGCCTATCTCCTTAGTCTATACTTACATAGCAATCTAGTGTAGCTCAGTCTATACTTATATACAGATCTGGTATAGCCTATGTGAGCCTATCTCCTCAGCCTATACTTATATACAGAGCTGGTGTAGCCTATGTGAGCCTATACTACCCTATCTCCTCAGCCTATACTTATATGCAGATCTGGTGTAGCCAATGTGAGCCTATACTAGCCTATCCCCTCAGCCCATACTTACATACAGATCTGGTGTAGCCTATGTGAGCCTATACTAGCCTATCGCCTCAGTCTATACTTATATACAGATCTGGTGTAGCCTATGTGAGCCTATACTAGCCTATCTGCTCAGTCTATACTTATATACAGATCTGGTGTAGCCTATGTGAGCCTATACTAGCCTCTTTCCTCAGTGTATACCTATACAGATCTGGTGTAGCCTATGTGAGCCTATACTAGCCTATCTCCTCAGTCTATACTTATATACAATCTGGTGTAGCCTATGTGAGCCTATACTAGCCTATCTCCTCAGTGTATACTTATATACAGATCTGGTGTAGCCTATGTGAGCCTATACTAGCCTATCTCCTCAGTCTATACTTATATACAGATCTGATGTAGCCTATGTGAGCCTATACTAGCCTATCTCCTCAGTCTATACTTATTTACAGATCTCGTGTAGCCTATGTGAGCCTATACTAGCCTATGTCCTCAGTGTATACTTATATACAGATCTGGTGTAGCCTATGTGAGCCTATACTAATCTATCTCGTCAGCCTATACTTATATACAGATCTGGTGTAGCCTATGTGAGAATATACTAGCCTATCTCCTCAGCCTATACTTATATACAGATCTGGTGTAGCCTATACTAGCCTATCTCCTCAGTGTATACTTATATACAGATCTGGTGTTGCCTATGTGAGCCTATACTAGCCTATCTCCTCAGTATATACTTATATACAGATCTGGTGTAGCCTATACTAGCCTATCTCCTCAGTGTATACTTATATACAGATCTGGTGTTGCCTATGTGAGCCTATACTAGCCTATCTCCGCAGTGTATACTTATATACAAATCTAGTGTTGCCTATGTGAGCCTATACTAGCCTATCTCCTCAGTGTATACTTATATACAGATCTGGTGTTGCCTATGTGAGCCTATACTAGCCTATCTCCTCAGTGTATACTTATATACAGATCTGGTGTTCCCTATGTGAGCCTATACCAGCCTATCTCCTCAGTATATACTTATATACAGATCTGGTGTAGCCTATACTAGCCTATCTCCTCAGTATATACTTATATACAGATCTGGTGTAGCCTATACTAGCCTATCTCCTCAGTGTATACTTATATACAGATCTGGTGTTGCCTATGTGAGCCTATACTAGCCTATCTCCTCAGTATATACTTATATACAGATCTGGTGTACCCTATGTGAGCCTATACTAGCCTATCTCCTCAGTGTATACTTATATACAGATCTGGTGTAGCCTATGTGAGCCTATACTAGCCTATCTCCGCAGTGTATACTTATATACAAATCTGGTGTAGCCTATGTGAGCCTATACTAGCCTATCTCCTCAGCCTATACTTCTATACAGATCTGGTGTAGCCTATGTGAGCCTATACTAGCATATCTCCTCAGTGTATACTTATATACAGGTCTGGTGTAGCTATGTGAGTCCATACTAGCCCATCTCCCCAGTCTATACTTATATAGGAATCTCGTGTAGCTCAGTGTATACTTATATACAGATCTTGTGTAGCCTATGTGAGCCTATCTCCTCAGTCCATACTTATATAGTAATCTGGTGTAGCCTATGTGAGCCTATCTACCCAGTCTATATATATACCTATCTGGTGCAGCCTATGTGAGCCTATACTAGCCTATCTCCCCAGTCTATATATACTCTCTCTATATATGTGAGCCTGTACTAGGCTGTCTGTACATATATACAGATATCGTGTAGCCTATCTCTCCAGCCTACACTTATATACCGATTTGGTGTAGCCTATCCTAGCCTATCTCCTCAGTCTATACTTATATAGCAATCCGGTGTAGCTCAGTGTATACTTATATACAGATGTGGTGTAGACTACGTGAGCCTATCTCCCCAGTCTATATATATACCGATGTGGTGCAGCCTATGTAAGCCTATACTAGCCTATCTCCCCAGTCTATATATGTGTGAGCCTATACTAGCCTATCTCCTCAGACTATACTTGTATACAGATCTGTTGTAGCCTATGTGAGCCTATCACCTCAGTGTATACTTATATAGCAATCTGGTGTAGTCTCTGTGAGCCTATGCAAACCTATCTCCTCAGCCTATAGTTATATACAGATCCGGTGTAGCATATGTGAGCCTATACTAACCAATCTGCCCAGCCTATACTGATATACAGCTCCGGTGTATCCAATGTGAGCCTATACTAGCCTATCTCTCCAGCCTATACTTATATACCCATCTAGTGTAGCCTATGGTAGCCTATACCAGCCTATCTCCCGAGTCTATACTTATATAGCAATCTGGTGTAGCATACTTATATACAGATCTGGTTGAGGCTATGTGAGCCTATCTCCTCAGCCTATACTTATATAGTAATCTGGTGTAGCCTATGTGAGCCTATACTAGCCTATCTCCTCAGCCTATACCTATATACAGATCTAGTGTAGCCTATATGAGCCTATACTGGCCTATCTCCTCAGCCTATACTTATACAGTAATCTGGTGTAGCCTATGTGAGCCTATACTAACCTATCTCCTCAGCCTATACCTATATACAGATCTAGTGTAGCCTATATGAGCCTATACTGGCCTATCTCCTCAGTCTATACTTATATACAGATCTGGTGTAGCCTATGTGAGCCTATACTAGCCTATCTCCTCAGTCTATACTTATATACAGATCTGGTGTAGCCTATGTGAGCCTATACTAGCCTCTTTCCTCAGTGTATACCTATACAGATCTGGTGTCGCCTATGTGAGCCTATACTAGCCTATCTCCTCAGTCTATACTTATATACAATCTGGTGTAGCCTATGTGAGCCTATACTAGCCTCTTTCCTCAGTGTATACTTATATACAGATCTGGTGTCGCCTATGTGAGCCTATACTAGCCTATCTCCTCAGTCTGTACTTATATACAATCTGGTGTAGCCTATGTGGGCCTATACTAGCCTCTTTCCTCAGTGTATACTTATATACAGATCTGGTGTAGCCTATGTGAGCCTATACTAGCCTATCTCCTCAGTCTATACTTATATACAATCTGGTGTAGCCTATGTGAGCCTATACTAGCCTCTTTCCTCAGTGTATACTTATATACAGATCTGGTGTCGCTTATGTGAGCCTATACTAGCCTATCTCCTCAGTCTATACTTATATACAATCTGGTGTAGCATACTTATATACAGATCTGGTTGAGGCTATGTGAGCCTATCTCCTCAGCCTATACTTATATAGTAATCTGGTGTAGCCTATGTGAGCCTATACTAGCCTATCTCCTCAGCCTATACTTATATACAGATCTGGTGTAGCCTATGTGAGCCTATATTAGCCTATCTCCTCAGTGTATACTTATACAGTAATCTGGTGTAGCCTATGTGAGCCTATACTAGCCTATCTCCTCAGCCTATACCTATATACAGATCTAGTGTAGCCTATATGAGCCTATACTGGCCTATCTCCTCAGCCTATACTTATACAGTAATCTGGTGTAGCCTATGTGAGCCTATACTAACCTATCTCCTCAGCCTATACCTATATACAGATCTAGTGTAGCCTATATGAGCCTATACTGGCCTATCTCCTCAGTCTATACTTATATACAGATCTGGTGTAGCCTATGTGAGCCTATACTAGCCTATCTCCTCAGTCTATACTTATATACAGATCTGGTGTAGCCTATGTGAGCCTATACTAGCCTCTTTCCTCAGTGTATACCTATACAGATCTGGTGTCGCCTATGTGAGCCTATACTAGCCTATCTCCTCAGTCTATACTTATATACAATCTGGTGTAGCCTATGTGAGCCTATACTAGCCTCTTTCCTCAGTGTATACTTATATACAGATCTGGTGTCGCCTATGTGAGCCTATACTAGCCTATCTCCTCAGTCTATACTTATATACAATCTGGTGTAGCCTATGTGAGCCTATACTAGCCTCTTTCCTCAGTGTATACTTATATACAGATCTTGTGTAGCCTATGTGAGCCTATACTAGCCTATCTCCTCAGTCTATACTTATATACAGATCTGATGTAGCCTATGTGAGCCTATACTAGCCTATCTCCTCAGTCTATACTTATTTACAGATCTCGTGTAGCCTATGTGAGCCTATACGAGCCTATGTCCTCAGTGTATACTTATATACAGATCTGGTGTAGCCTATGTGAGCCTATACTAATCTATCTCGTCAGCCTATACTTATATACAGATCTGGTGTAGCCTATGTGAGATTATACTAGCCTATCTCCTCAGCCTATACTTATATACAGATCTGGTGTAGCCTATACTAGCCTATCTCCTCAGTGTATACTTATATACAGATCTGGTGTTGCCTATGTGAGCCTATACTAGCCTATCTCCTCAGTATATACTTATATACAGATCTGGTGTAGCCTATCTCCTCAGTGTATACTTATATACAGATCTGGTGTTGCCTATGTGAGCCTATACTAGCCTATCTCCGCAGTGTATACTTATATACAAATCTAGTGTTGCCTATGTGAGCCTATACTAGCCTATCTCCTCAGTGTATACTTATATACAGATCTGGTGTTGCCTATGTGAGCCTATACTAGCCTATCTCCTCAGTGTATACTTATATACAGATCTGGTGTTCCCTATGTGAGCCTATACTAGCCTATCTCCTCAGTATATACTTATATACAGATCTGGTGTAGCCTATACTAGCCTATCTCCTCAGTATATACTTATATACAGATCTGGTGTAGCCTATGTGAGCCTATACTAGCCTATCTCCTCAGTATATACTTATATACAGATCTGGTGTACCCTATGTGAGCCTATACTAGCCTATCTCCTCAGTGTATACTTATATACAGATCTGGTGTAGCCTATGTGAGCCTATACTAGGCTATCTCCGCAGTGTATACTTATATACAAATCTGGTGTAGCCTATGTGAGCCTATACTAGCCTATCTCCTCAGCCTATACTTCTATACAGATCTGGTGTAGCCTATGTGAGCCTATACTAGCATATCTCCTCGGTGTATACTTATATACAGGTCAGGTGTAGCTATGTGAGTCCATACTAGCCCATCTCCCCAGTCTATACTTATATAGGAATCTCGTGTAGCTCAGTGTATACTTATATACAGATCTTGTGTAGCCTATGTGAGCCTATCTCCTCAGTCCATACTTATATAGTAATCTGGTGTAGCCTATGTGAGCCTATCTACCCAGTCTATATATATATACCTATCCGGTGCAGCCTATGTGAGCCTATACTAGCCTATCTCCCCAGTCTATATATACTCTCTCTATATATGTGAGCCTGTACTAGGCTGTCTGTACATATATACAGATATCGTGTAGCCTATCTCTCCAGCCTACACTTATATACCGATTTGGTGTAGCCTATGTGAGCCTATCCTAGCCTATCTCCTCAGTCTATGAAGAAGAACTGTCAAACCGTTGGCATATTTTTCGATCTTGAGAAGGCTTATGATACGTGCTGGCGAGCAGGGATTCTACGTTCCCTGTATGCCTGGAACATACGTGGACGCCTACCACTTTTCATTCAGGAGTTTATGAAGGACCGCTTTTTCCGAGTAAGGGTCGGCTCGGTTTTTTCTAATTCTTTTGTTCAGGAGGAGGGAGTACCTCAGGGTTCGGTGCTAAGTGTCACGCTTTTTGCTATAGCAATTAACTCCATCTGGAAATGTGTTCCACCTGGAGTTTCGTCATGCCTATTCGTAGACGACTTCGCTGTCTATTGCACTTCTCAGCGCACGGCGTTCTTACAACGGCGCCTGCAGCAATGTTTGGACAACCTTAGAGAATGGAGCGTGAAAAACGGCTTCCGTTTCTCAACTGAGAAGACAATCTGCGTTAATTTCTGGCGCCGTAGGAGACGATTACCACCTACGCTCCGCTTTGGTCCAGATATACTTCCCTTCGCAGAAGAGACGCGCTTCCTGGGTTTGATCTTGGACAGGAAGCTTAGTTGGTCGTCGCATATTGCACAGCTAAGAGCGAGATGTGACCGTTCCCTAAATATTATGCGAGTACTGAATGGCAAATCGTGGGGAGCGGATCGGACAATTTTGTTGCGAATATATCGCGCATTGGTCCGATCCAAGCTAGACTATGGGTGTATTGTTTATTCGTCAGCACGACCATCTGTGCTGAGAAGATTAGACGTGGTCCATAATAGGGGCATCCGCATTGCAACAGGAGCTTTTCCAACAAGCCCAGTGGTGAGCCTTTACGCCGAGTCCGCAGAACCTCCTCTGCAATATCGGCGTGAGATTCTCTTGGCAAATTATGGTTGTGCGCTTGGATGTATGCCTAAGCACCCAACGTTCGCTTCTTTTTTCAGCACCACGCTAAGAGAACGATATAGAAATAGCTCCCTTAATCCAAAGCCTGCGGGGTTCCGTTTCCAAGAGCTCCTAGTGAAGCTTGGAGTGGAACTGCCTGTGATGTTCGCCAAGGGCGAGAGACTTTACCCCCCTTGGCTATCTGGTACGCCCCATGTAGATCTTGGGATGACCATACACCAGAAGTCTACGATGCCTATTTCAAGTATCCGCACGTGTTTCTTAGAATTTTTGTCAGGTTACTCTGACCGTGGATATATTTACACCGATGGATCAAAGAACACCAACGGTGTTGGATGTGCTTATGTTTATGGAACCGAACCATATACATTCGGTTTTCCAAATAGCACTTCCATTTTTACTGCAGAGCTTTATGCAATTTATCGAGCCGTTTTGTATGTTCGCCGTCGTAAATTAGGTGGCTGCCTGATTTTGAGCGATTCCCTTAGTGCACTGCAGAGCCTTTGTCAGTTGTACAGCCCCCACCCTATTGTACAACGTATCCAGGATGCCCTCCATGTTTTACACGCTTCTGGTGTTGACGTGGTGTGTGCATGGATTCCTGGTCACGTAGGTTTGCCTGGGAATGAAATGGCAGATTTAGCAGCAAAGACGGCAACTACAGAACCCAGAATTATCATCTCACGTGTTACTTCGGAAGACTTTAGGCTTGAAGTGCGGAGAGCGGGGCTGTCGTCCTGGCACGACGAGTGGTCAGCTCTCCGCGGTAATAAGCTTAGAGAAGTGAAAGAACTTCCGATAAACTGGGTAACTTCCTGTCGCACATCTCGTCGCGAGGAGGTTAGTTTGGCTCGATTAAGAATAGGGCACTGCAATTTTTCGCACGGTTACCTATTTAAAAGGGACCCTGCGCCTCTATGTCCGCTGTGTGACAACGTTTTGACGGTTCGCCACGTGCTCCTAGAGTGTTACTCTCTAGCGCACCTTCGGGATTCTCTGCAGCTGCCTGCCAGACTTGCAGAGGTCCTAGCGGACGACAAAACAGCGGTTGATAGAGTTTTTAATTTTTTAGCGGAATGCAATATAAATTTGAGGATTTAAAATTTTTAATTATCTGTTTCTGATTTTGGACATATTTATCACCTTGTTTCATACCTGGCTATTGCCACTGCTTTTTACCTTTGTATATTTTTCTTGTTGCTAGTATTTTTATTTTTTGAGTGAAATTTATATCTGGCTATTGCCATGAGTCTGTTAAGGGCGCTGATGACCTAGAAGTTGAGCGCCCTTAAATATATTTAATTTTCATAATTTTCCTCAGTCTATACTTATATAGCAATCCGGTGTAGCTCAGTGTATACTTATATACAGATGTGGTGTAGACTACGTGAGCCTATCTCCCCAGTCTATATATATACCGATGTGGTGCAGCATATGTAAGCCTATACTAGCCTATCTCCCCAGTCTATATATGTGTGAGCCTATACTAGCCTATCTCCTCAGACTATACTTGTATACAGATCTGTTGTAGCCTATGTGAGCCTATCACCTCAGTGTATACTTATATAGCAATCTGGTGTAGTCTCTGTGAGCCTATGCAAACCTATCTCCTCAGCCTATAGTTATATACAGATCCGGTGTAGCATATGTGAGCCTATACTAACCAATCTGCCCAGCCTATACTGATATACAGATCCGGTGTATCCAATGTGAGCCTATACTAGCCTATCTCTCCAGCCTATACTTATATACCCATCTAGTGTAGCCTATGGTAGCCTATACCAGCCTATCTCCCGAGTCTATACTTATATAGCAATCTGGTGTAGCATACTTATATACAGATCTGGTTGAGGCTATGTGTGCCTATCTCCTCAGCCTATACTTATATAGTAATCTGGTGTAGCCTATGTGAGCCTATACTAGCCTATCTCCTCAGTGTATACTTATATACAGATCTGGTGTTGCCTATGTGAGCCTATACTAGCCTATCTCCTCAGTGTATACTTATATACAGATCTGGTGTTCCCTATGTGAGCCTATACTAGCCTATCTCCTCAGTATATACTTATATACAGATCTGGTGTAGCCTATTCTAGCCTATCTCCTCAGTATATACTTATATACAGATCTGGTGTAGCCTATACTAGCCTATCTCCTCAGTGTATACTTATATACAGATCTGGTGTTGCCTATGTGAGCCTCTACTAGCCTATCTCCTCAGTATATACTTATATACAGATCTGGTGTACCCTATGTGAGCCTATACTAGCCTATCTCCTCAGTGTATACTTATATACAGATCTGGTGTAGCCTATGTGAGCCTATACTAGCCTATCTCCGCAGTGTATACTTATATACAAATCTGGTGTAGCCTATGTGAGCCTATACCAGCCTATCTCCTCAGCCTATACTTCTATACAGATCTGGTGTAGCCTATGTGAGCCTATACTAGCATATCTCCTCAGTGTATACTTATATAGGAATCTCGTGTAGCTCAGTGTATACTTATATACAGATCTTGTGTAGCCTATGTGAGCCTATCTCCTCAGTCCATACTTATATAGTAATCTGGTGTAGCCTATGTGAGCCTATCTACCCAGTCTATATATATACCTATCTGGTGCAGCCTATGTGACCCTATACTAGCCTATCTCCCCAGTCTATATATACTCTCTCTATATATGTGAGCCTGTACTAGGCTGTCTGTACATATATACAGATATCGTGTAGCCTATCTCTCCAGCCTACACTTATATACCGATTTGGTGTAGCCTATCCTAGCCTATCTCCTCAGTCTATACTTATATAGCAATCCGGTGTAGCTCAGTGTATACTTATATACAGATGTGGTGTAGACTACGTGAGCCTATCTCCCCAGTCTATATATATACGGATGTGGTGCAGCCTATGTAAGCCTATACTAGCCTATCTCCCCAGTCTATATATGTGTGAGCCTATACTAGCCTATCTCCTCAGACTATACTTGTATACAGATCTGTTGTAGCCTATGTGAGCCTATCACCTCAGTGTATACTTATATAGCAATCTGGTGTAGTCTCTGTGAGCCTATGCAAACCTATCTCCTCAGCCTATAGTTATATACAGATCCGGTGTAGCATATGTGAGCCTATACTAACCAATCTGCCCAGCCTATACTGATATACAGATCCGGTGTATCCAATGTGAGCCTATACTAGCCTATCTCTCCAGCCTATACTTATATACCCATCTAGTGTAGCCTATGGTAGCCTATACCAGCCTATCTCCCGAGTCTATACTTATATAGCAATCTGGTGTAGCATACTTATATACAGATCTGGTTGAGGCAATGTGAGCCTATCTCCTCAGCCTATACTTATATAGTAATCTGGTTTAGCCTATGTGAGCCTATACTAGCCTATCTCCTCAGCCTATACCTATACAGATCTGGTGTAGCCTATGTGAGCCTATATTAGCCTATGTCCTCAATGTATACTTATACAGTAATCTGGTGTAGCCTATGTGAGCCTATACTAGCCTATCTCCTCAGCGTATACCTATATACAGATCTAGTGTAGCCTATATGAGCCTATACTGGCCTATCTCCTCAGCCTATACTTATACAGTAATCTGGTGTAGCCTATGTGAGCCTATACTAACCTATCTCCTCAGCCTATACCTATATACAGATCTAGTGTAGCCTATATGAGCCTATACTGGCCTATCTCCTCAGCCTATACTTATATAGTAATCTGGTGTAGCCTATGTGAGCCTATACTAACCTATCTCCTCAGCCTATACCTATATACAGATTTGGTGTAGCCTATGTGAGCCTATATTAGCCTATGTCCTCAGTGTATACTTATACAGTAATCTGGTGTAGCCTATGTGAGCCTATACTAGCCTATCTCCTCAGCCTATACCTATATACAGATCTAGTGTAGCCTATATGAGCCTATACTGGCCTATCTCCTCAGCCTATACTTATACAGTAATCTGGTGTAGCCTATGTGAGCCTATACTAACCTATCTCCTCAGCCTATACCTATATACAGATCTAGTATAGCCTATATGAGCCTATACTGGCCTATCTCCTCAGCCTATACTTATACAGTAATCTGGTGTAGCCTATGTGAGCCTATACTAACCTATCTCCTCAGCCTATACCTATATACAGATCTGGTGTAGCCTATGTGAGCCTATACTAGCCTATCTCCTCAGTCTATACTTATATACAGATCTGGTGTAGCCTATGTGAGCCTATACTAGCCTCTTTCCTCAGTGTATACCTATACAGATCTGGTGTAGCCTATGTGAGCCTATACTAGCCTATCTCCTCAGTCTATACTTATATACAATCTGGTGTAGCCTATGTGAGCCTATACTAGCCTCTTTCCTCAGTGTATACTTATATACAGATCTGGTGTCGCCTATGTGAGCCTATACTAGCCTATCTCCTCAGTCTATACTTATATACAATCTGGTGTAGCCTATGTGGGCCTATACTAGCCTCTTTCCTCAGTGTATACTTATATACAGATCTGGTGTAGCCTATGTGAGCCTATACTAGCCTATCTCCTCAGTCTATACTTATATACAGATCTGATGTAGCCTATGTGAGCCTATACTAGTCTATCTCCTCAGTCTATACTTATTTACAGATCTCGTGTAGCCTATGTGAGCCTATACTAATCTATCTCGTCAGCCTATACTTATATACAGATCTGGTGTAGCCTATGTGAGAATATACTAGCCTATCTCCTCAGTATATACTTATATACAGATCTGGTGTAGCCTATACTAGCCTATCTCCTCAGTGTATACTTATATACAGATCTGGTGTTGCCTATGTGAGCCTATACTAGCCTATCTCCTCAGTATATACTTATATACAGATCTGGTGTAGCCTATACTAGCCTATCTCCTCAGTGTATACTTATATACAGATCTGGTGTTGCCTATGTGAGCCTATACTAGCCTATCTCCGCAGTGTATACTTATATACAAATCTAGTGTTGCCTATGTGAGCCTACACTAGCCTATCTCCTCAGTGTATACTTATATACAGATCTGGTGTTGCCTATGTGAGCCTATACTAGCCTATCTCCTCAGTGTATACTTATATACAGATCTGGTGTTCCCTATGTGAGCCTATACTAGCCTATCTCCTCAGTATATACTTATATACAGATCTGGTGTAGCCTATACTAGCCTATCTCCTCAGTATATACTTATATACAGATCTGGTGTAGCCTATACTAGCCTATCTCCTCAGTGTATACTTATATACAGATCTGGTGTTGCCTATGTGAGCCTATACTAGCCTATCTCCTCAGTATATACTTATATACAGATCTGGTGTACCCTATGTGAGCCTATACTAGCCTATCTCCTCAGTGTATACTTATATACAGATCTGGTGTAGCCTATGTGAGCCTATACTAGCCTATCTCCGCAGTGTATACTTATATACAAATCTGGTGTAGCCTATGTGAGCCTATACTAGCCTATCTCCTCAGCCTATACTTCTATACAGATCTGGTGTAGCCTATGTGAGCCTATACTAGCATATCTCCTCGGTGTATACTTATATACAGGTCAGGTGTAGCTATGTGAGTCCATACTAGCCCATCTCCCCAGTCTATACTTATATAGGAATCTCGTGTAGCTCAGTGTATACTTATATACAGATCTTGTGTAGCCTATGTGAGCCTATCTCCTCAGTCCATACTTATATAGTAATCTGGTGTAGCCTATGTGAGCCTATACTAGTCTATCTCCTCAGTCTATACTTATTTACAGATCTCGTGTAGCCTATGTGAGCCTATACTAATCTATCTCGTCAGCCTATACTTATATACAGATCTGGTGTAGCCTATGTGAGAATATACTAGCCTATCTCCTCAGCCTATACTTATATACAGATCTGGTGTAGCCTATACTAGCCTATCTCCTCAGTGTATACTTATATACAGATCTGGTGTTGCCTATGTGAGCCTATACTAGCCTATCTCCTCAGTATATACTTATATACAGATCTGGTGTAGCCTATACTAGCCTATCTCCTCAGTGTAGACTTATATACAGATCTGGTGTTGCCTATGTGAGCCTATACTAGCCTATCTCCGCAGTGTATACTTATATACAAATCTAGTGTTGCCTATGTGAGCCTACACTAGCCTATCTCCTCAGTGTATACTTATATACAGATCTGGTGTTGCCTATGTGAGCCTATACTAGCCTATCTCCTCAGTGTATACTTATATGCAGATCTGGTGTTCCCTATGTGAGCCTATACTAGCCTATCTCCTCAGTATATACTTATATACAGATCTGGTGTAGCCTATACTAGCCTATCTCCTCAGTGTATACTTATATACAGATCTGGTGTTGCCTATGTGAGCCTATACTAGCCTATCTCCTCAGTATATACTTATATACAGATCTGGTGTACCCTATGTGAGCCTATACTAGCCTATCTCCTCAGCCTATACTTATATACAGATCTGGTGTAGCCTATGTGAGCCTATACTAGCCTATCTCCGCAGTGTATACCTATATACAAATCTGGTGTAGCCTATGTGAGCCTATACTAGCCTATCTCCTCAGCCTATACTTCTATACAGATCTGGTGTAGCCTGTGTGAGCCTATACTAGCATATCTCCTCGGTGTATACTTATATACAGGTCAGGTGTAGCTATGTGAGTCCATACTAGCCCATCTCCCCAGTCTATACTTATATAGGAATCTCGTGTAGCTCAGTGTATACTTATATACAGATCTTGTGTAGCCTATGTGAGCCTATCTCCTCAGTCCATACTTATATAGTAATCTGGTGTAGCCTATGTGAGCCTATCTACCCAGTCTATATATATATACCTATCCGGTGCAGCCTATGTGAGCCTATACTAGCCTATCTCCCCAGTCTATATATACTCTCTCTAAATATGTGAGCCTGTACTAGGCTGTCTGTACATATATACAGATATCGTGTAGCCTATCTCTCCAGCCTACACTTATATACCGATTTGGTGTAGCCTATGTGAGCCTATCCTAGCCTATCTCCTCAGTCTATACTTATATAGCAATCCGGTGTAGCTCAGTGTATACTTATATACAGATGTGGTGTAGACTACGTGAGCCTATCTCCCCAGTCTATATATATACCGATGTGGTGCAGCCTATGTAAGCCTATACTAGCCTATCTCCCCAGTCTATATATGTGTGAGCCTATACTAGTTTATCTCCTCAGACTATACTTGTATACAGATCTGTTGTAGCCTATGTGAGCCTATCACCTCAGTGTATACTTATATAACAATCTGGTGTAGTCTCTGTGAGCCTATGCAAACCTATCTCCTCAGTCTATAGTTATATACAGATCCGGTGTAGCATATGTGAGCCTATACTAACCAATCTGCCCAGCCTATACTGATATACAGATCCGGTGTATCCAATGTGAGCTTATACTAGCCTATCTCTCCAGCCTATACTTATATACCCATCTAGTGTAGCCTATGTGAGCCTATACTAGCCTATCTCCTCAGCCTATACTTATATACAGATCTGGTGTAGCCTATGTGAGCCTATACTAGCCTATCTCCACAGCCTATACTTATATGCAGATCTGGTGTAGCCCATGTGAGCCTATACTAGCCTACCTCCTCAGTGTATACTTATATACAGATCTAGTGTAGCCTATGTGAGCCTATACTAGCCTATCTCCTCAGCCTATACTTATATACAGATCTGGTGTAGCCTATGTGAGCCTATATTAGCCTATCTCCTCAGTGTATACTTATACAGTAATCTGGTGTAGCCTATGTGAGCCTATACTAGCCTATCTCCTCAGCCTATACCTATATACAGATCTAGTGTAGCCTATATGAGCCTATACTGGCCTATCTCCTCAGCCTATACTTATACAGTAATCTGGTGTGGCCTATGTGAGCCTATACTAACCTATCTCCTCAGGCTATACCTATATACAGATCTAGTGTAGCCTATATGAGCCTATACTGGCCTATCTCCTCAGCCTATACTTATATAGTAATCTGGTGTAGCCTATGTGAGCCTATACTAACCTATCTCCTCAGAGTATACTTATACAGTAATCTGGTGTAGCCTATGTGAGCCTATACTAGCCTATCTCCTCAGCCTATACTTATATACAGACCTGGTGTACCCTATGTTAACCTATACTAGCCTATCTCCTCAGCCTATACTTATATAGTAATCTGGTGTAGCCTATGCGAGCCTATACTAGCCTATCTCCTCAGTGTATACTTATATACGGATCTGGTGTATCCTATGTGAGCCCACCTCCTCAGCCTATACTTATATAGTAATCTGGTGTAGCCTATGCGAGCCTATACTAGCCTATCTCCTCAGTCTATACTGATATACAGATCTGGTGTAGCCTATGTGAGCCCATCTCCTCAGCCTATACCTTATATATAGATCTAGTGTAGTCTATGTGAGCCTATACTAGCCTATCTCCTCAGTGTATACTTATATACAGATCTGGTGTAGCCTATGTGAGCCTATACTAGCCTATCTCCTCAGTCTATACTTATATAGCAATCCGGTGTAGCTCAGTGTATACTTATATACAGATGTGGTGTAGACTACGTGAGCCTATCTCCCCAGTCTATATATATACCGATGTGGTGCAGCCTATGTAAGCCTATACTAGCCTATCTCCCCAGTCTATATATGTGTGAGCCTATACTAGCCTATCTCCTCAGACTATACTTGTATACAGATCTGTTGTAGCCTATGTGAGCCTATCACCTCAGTGTATACTTATATAGCAATCTGGTGTAGTCTCTGTGAGCCTATGCAAACCTATCTCCTCAGCCTATAGTTATATACAGATCCGGTGTAGCATATGTAAGCCTATACTAACCAATCTGCCCAGCCTATACTGATATACAGATCCGGTGTATCCAATGTGAGCCTATACTAGCCTATCTCTCCAGCCTATACTTATATACCCATCTAGTGTAGCCTATGGTAGCCTATACCAGCCTATCTCCCGAGTCTATACTTATATAGCAATCTGGTGTAGCATACTTATATACAGATCTGGTTGAGGCAATGTGAGCCTATCTCCTCAGCCTATACTTATATAGTAATCTGGTTTAGCCTATGTGAGCCTATACTAGCCTATCTCCTGAGCCTATACCTATACAGATCTGGTGTAGCCTATGTGAGCCTATATTAGCCTATGTCCTCAGTGTATACTTATACAGTAATCTGGTGTAGCCTATGTGAGCCTATACTAGCCTATCTCCTCAGCCTATACCTATATACAGATCTAGTGTAGCCTATGTGAGCCTATACTGGCCTATCTCCTCAGCCTATACTTATACAGTAATCTGGTGTAGCCTATGTGAGCCTATACTAACCTATCTCCTCAGCCTATACCTATATACAGATCTAGTGTAGCCTATATGAGCCTATACTGGCCTATCTCCTCAGCCTATACTTATATAGTAATCTGGTGTAGCCTATGTGAGCCTATACTAACCTATCTCCTCAGCCTATACCTATATACAGATCTGGTGTAGCCTATGTGAGCCTATATTAGCCTATGTCCTCAGTGTATACTTATACAGTAATCTGGTGTAGCCTATGTGAGCCTATACTAGCCTATCTCCTCAGCCTATACCTATATACAGATCTAGTGTAGCCTATATGAGCCTATACTGGCCTATCTCCTCAGCCTATACTTATACAGTAATCTGGTGTAGCCTATGTGAGCCTATACTAACCTATCTCCTCAGCCTATACCTATATACAGATCTAGTGTAGCCTATATGAGCCTATACTGGCCTATCTCCTCAGCCTATACTTATACAGTAATCTGTTGTAGCCTATGTGAGCCTATACTAACCTATCTCCTCAGCCTATACCTATATACAGATCTGGTGTAGCCTATGTGAGCCTATACTAGCCTATCTCCTCAGTCTATACTTATATACAGATCTGGTGTAGCCTATGTGAGCCTATACTAGCCTCTTTCCTCAGTGTATACCTATACAGATCTGGTGTAGCCTATGTGAGCCTATACTAGCCTATCTCCTCAGTCTATACTTATATACCATCTGGTGTAGCCTATGTGAGCCTATACTAGCCTCTTTCCTCAGTGTATACTTATATACAGATCTGGTGTCGCCTATGTGAGCCTATACTAGCCTATCTCCTCAGTCTATACTTATATACAATCTGGTGTAGCCTATGTGGGCCTATACTAGCCTCTTTCCTCAGTGTATACTTATATACAGATCTGGTGTAGCCTATGTGAGCCTATACTAGCCTATCTCCTCAGTCTATACTTATATACAGATCTGATGTAGCCTATGTGAGCCTATACTAGCCTATCTCCTCAGTCTATACTTATTTACAGGTCTCGTGTAGCCTATGTGAGCCTATACTAATCTATCTCGTCAGCCTATACTTATATACAGATCTGGTGTAGCCTATGTGAGAATATACTAGCCTATCTCCTCAGTATATACTTATATACAGATCTGGTGTAGCCTATACTAGCCTATCTCCTCAGTGTATACTTATATACAGATCTGGTGTTGCCTATGTGAGCCTATACTAGCCTATCTCCTCAGTATATACTTATATACAGATCTGGTGTAGCCTATACTAGCCTATCTCCTCAGTGTATACTTATATACAGATCTGGTGTTGCCTATGTGAGCCTATACTAGCCTATCTCCGCAGTGTATACTTATATACAAATCTAGTGTTGCCTATGTGAGCCTACACTAGCCTATCTCCTCAGTGTATACTTATATACAGATCTGGTGTTGCCTATGTGAGCCTATACTAGCCTATCTCCTCAGTGTATACTTATATACAGATCTGGTGTTCCCTATGTGAGCCTATACTAGCCTATCTCCTCAGTATATACTTATATACAGATCTGGTGTAGCCTATACTAGCCTATGTCCTCAGTATATAGTTATATACAGATCTGGTGTAGCCTATACTAGCCTATCTCCTCAGTGTATACTTATATACAGATCTGGTGTTGCCTATGTGAGCCTATACTAGCCTATCTCCTCAGTATATACTTATATACAGATCTGGTGTACCCTATGTGAGCCTATACTAGCCTATCTCCTCAGTGTATACTTATATACAGATCTGGTGTAGCCTATGTGAGCCTATACTAGCCTATCTCCGCAGTGTATACTTATATACAAATCTGGTGTAGCCTATGTGAGCCTATACTAGCCTATCTCCTCAGCCTATACTTCTATACAGATCTGGTGTAGCCTATGTGAGCCTATACTAGCATATCTCCTCGGTGTATACTTATATACAGGTCAGGTGTAGCTATGTGAGTCCATACTAGCCCATATCCCCAGTCTATACTTATATAGGAATCTCGTGTAGCTCAGTGTATACTTATATACAGATCTTGTGTAGCCTATGTGAGCCTATCTCCTCAGTCCATACTTATATAGTAATCTGGTGTAGCCTATGTGAGCCTATACTAGTCTATCTCCTCAGTCTATACTTATTTACAGATCTCGTGTAGCCTATGTGAGCCTATACTAATCTATCTCGTCAGCCTATACTTATATACAGATCTGGTGTAGCCTATGTGAGAATATACTAGCCTATCTCCTCAGCCTATACTTATATACAGATCTGGTGTAGCCTATACTAGCCTATCTCCTCAGTGTATACTTATATACAGATCTGGTGTTGCCTATGTGAGCCTATACTAGCCTATCTCCTCAGTATATACTTATATACAGATCTGGTGTAGCCTATACTAGCCTATCTCCTCAGTGTATACTTATATACAGATCTGGTGTTGCCTATGTGAGCCTATACTAGCCTATCTCCGCAGTGTATACTTATATACAAATCTAGTTATGCCTATGTGAGCCTATACTAGCCTATCTCCTCAGTGTATACTTATATACAGATCTGGTGTTGCCTATGTGAGACTATACTAGCCTATCTCCTCAGTGTATACTTATATACAGATCTGGTGTTCCCTATGTGAGCCTATACTAGCCTATCTCCTCAGTATATACTTATATACAGATCTGGTGTAGCCTATACTAGCCTATCTCCTCAGTATATACTTATATACAGATCTGGTGTAGCCTATACTAGCCTATCTCCTCAGTGTATACTTATATACAGATCTGGTGTTGCCTATGTGAGCCTATACTAGCCTATCTCCTCAGTATATACTTATATACAGATCTGGTGTACCCTATGTGAGCCTATACTAGCCTATCTCCTCAGTGTATACTTATATACAGATCTGGTGTAGCCTATGTGAGCCTATACTAGCCTATCTCCGCAGTGTATACTTATATACAAATCTGGTGTAGCCTATGTGAGCCTATACTAGCCTATCTCCTCAGCCTATACTTCTATACAGATCTGGTGTAGCCTATGTGAGCCTATACTAGCATATCTCCTCGGTGTATACTTATATACAGGTCAGGTGTAGCTATGTGAGTCCATACTAGCCCATCTCCCCAGTCTATACTTATATAGGAATCTCGTGTAGCTCAGTGTATACTTATATACAGATCTTGTGTAGCCTATGTGAGCCTATCTCCTCAGTCCATACTTATATAGTAATCTGGTGTAGCCTATGTGAGCCTATCTACCCAGTCTATATATATATACCTATCCGGTGCAGCCTATGTGAGCCTATACTAGCCTATCTCCCCAGTCTATATATACTCTCTCTATATATGTGAGCCTGTACTAGGCTGTCTGTACATATATACAGATATCGTGTAGCCTATCTCTCCAGCCTACACTTATATACCGATTTGGTGTAGCCTATGTGAGCCTATCCTAGCCTATCTCCTCAGTCTATACTTATATAGCAATCCGGTGTAGCTCAGTGTATACTTATATACAGATCTGGTGTTGCCTACGTAAGCCTATACTAGCCTATCTCCCCAGTCTATATATGTGTGAGCCTATACTAGCCTATCTCCTCAGACTATACTTGTATACAGATCTGTTGTAGCCTATGTGAGCCTATCACCTCAGTGTATACTTATATAGCAATCTGGTGTAGCATATGTGAGCCTATACTAACCAATCTGCCCAGCCTATACTGATATACAGATCCGGTGTATCCAATGTGAGCTTATACTAGCCTATCTCTCCAGCCTATACTTATATACCCATCTAGTGTAGCCTATGTGAGCCTATACTAGCCTATCTCCTCAGCCTATACTTATATACAGATCTGGTGTAGCCTATGTGAGCCTATACTAGCCTATCTCCACAGCCTATACTTATATGCAGATCTGGTGTAGCCCATGTGAGCCTATACTAGCCTATCTCCACAGCCTATACTTATCTGCAGATCTGGTGTAGCCCATGTGAGCCTATACTAGCCTATCTCCACAGCCTATACTTATATACCCATCTAGTGTAGCCTATGTGAGCCTATACTAGCCTATCTCCACAGCCTATACTTATATGCAGATCTGGTGTAGCCCATGTGAGCCTATACTAGCCTACCTCCTCAGTGTATACTTATATACAGATCTAGTGTAGCCTATGTGAGCCTATACTAGCCTATCTCCTCAGCCTATACTTATATACAGATCTGGTGTAGCCTATGTGAGCCTATATTAGCCTATCTCCTCAGTGTATACTTATACAGTAATCTGGTGTAGCCTATGTGAGCCTATACTAGCCTATCTCCTCAGCCTATACCTATATACAGATCTAGTGTAGCCTATATGAGCCTATACTGGCCTATCTCCTCAGCCTATACTTATACAGTAATCTGGTGTGGCCTATGTGAGCCTATACTAACCTATCTCCTCAGGCTATACCTATATACAGATCTAGTATGAGCCTATACTGGCCTATCTCCTCAGCCTATACTTATATAGTAATCTGGTGTAGCCTATGTGAGCCTATACTAGCCTATCTCCTCAGAGTATACTTATACAGTAATCTGGTGTAGCCTATGTGAGCCTATACTAGCCTATCTCCTCAGCCTATACTTATATACAGACCTGGTGTACCCTATGTTAACCTATACTAGCCTATCTCCTCAGCCTATACTTATATAGTAATCTGGTGTAGCCTATGCGAGCCTATACTAGCCTATCTCCTCAGTGTATACTTATATACGGATCTGGTGTATCCTATGTGAGCCCACCTCCTCAGCCTATACTTATATAGTAATCTGGTGTAGCCTATGCGAGCCTATACTAGCCTATCTCCTCAGTCTATACTTATATACAGTTCTGGTGTAGCCTATGTGAGCCCATCTCCTCAGCCTATACCTTATATATAGATCTAGTGTAGTCTATGTGAGCCTATACTAGCCTATCTCCTCAGTGTATACTTATATACAGATCTGGTGTAGCCTATGTGAGCCTATACTAGCCTATCTCCTCAGTCTATACTTATATACAGATCTGGTGTAGCCTATGTGAGCCTATACTAGCCTATGTCCTCAGTATATACTTATATACAGATCTTGTGTAGCCTATGTGAGCCTATCTCCTCAGTCTATACTTATATAGTAATCTGGTGTAGCCTATGTGAGCCTATCTACCCAGTCTATATATATACCTATCTGGTGCAGCCTATGTGAGCCTATACTAGCCAATCTCCCCAGTCTATATATACTCTCTCTATATATGTGAGCCTATACTAGCCTGTCTATACATATATACAGATATCTTGTAGCCTATCTCTCCAGCCTACACTTATATACCGATCCGGTGTAGCCTATGGTAGCCTATCCTAGCCTTTCTCCTCAGTCTATACTTATATAGCAATCCGGTGTAGCTCAGTGTATACTTATATACAGATCTGGTGTAGCCTATGTGAGCCTAAGTCCCCAGTCTAAATATATGAGCCTATACTAGCCTGTCTATACATTTATACATATATGGTGTAGCCTATCTCTACTGCCTATACTTATATACCGATTTGGTGTAGCCTATGTGAGCCTATCCTAGCCTATCTCCTCAGTCTATACTTATATAGCAATCCGGTGTAGCTCAGTGTATACTTATATACAGATGTGGTGTAGACTACGTGAGCCTATCTCCCCAGTCTATATATATACCGATGTGGTGCAGCATATGTAAGCCTATACTAGCCTATCTCCCCAGTCTATATATGTGTGAGCCTATACTAGCCTATCTCCTCAGACTATACTTGTATACAGATCTGTTGTAGCCTATGTGAGCCTATCACCTCAGTGTATACTTATATAGCAATCTGGTGTAGTCTCTGTGAGCCTATGCAAACCTATCTCCTCAGCCTATAGTTATATACAGATCCGGTGTAGCATATGTGAGCCTATACTAACCAATCTGCCCAGCCTATACTGATATACAGATCCGGTGTATCCAATGTGAGCCTATACTAGCCTATCTCTCCAGCCTATACTTATATACCCATCTAGTGTAGCCTATGGTAGCCTATACCAGCCTATCTCCCGAGTCTATACTTATATAGCAATCTGGTGTAGCATACTTATATACAGATCTGGTTGAGGCTATGTGAGCCTATCTCCTCAGCCTATACTTATATAGTAATCTGGTGTAGCCTATGTGAGCCTATACTAGCCTATCTCCTCAGTGTATACTTATATACAGATCTGGTGTTGCCTATGTGAGCCTATACTAGCCTATCTCCTCAGTGTATACTTATATACAGATCTGGTGTTCCCTATGTGAGCCTATACTAGCCTATCTCCTCAGTATATACTTATATACAGATCTGGTGTAGCCTATACTAGCCTATCTCCTCAGTATATACTTATATACAGATCTGGTGTAGCCTATACTAGCCTATCTCCTCAGTGTATACTTATATACAGATCTGGTGTTGCCTATGTGAGCCTCTACTAGCCTATCTCCTCAGTATATACTTATATACAGATCTGGTGTACCCTATGTGAGCCTATACTAGCCTATCTCCTCAGTGTATACTTATATACAGATCTGGTGTAGCCTATGTGAGCCTATACTAGCCTATCTCCGCAGTGTATACTTATATACAAATCTGGTGTAGCCTATGTGAGCCTATACTAGCCTATCTCCTCAGCCTATACTTCTATACAGATCTGGTGTAGCCTATGTGAGCCTATACTAGCATATCTCCTCAGTGTATACTTATATACAGGTCTGGTGTAGCTATGTGAGTCCATACTAGCCCATGTCCCCAGTCTATACTTATATAGGAATCTCGTGTAGCTCAGTGTATACTTATATACAGATCTTGTGTAGCCTATGTGAGCCTATCTCCTCAGTCCATACTTATATAGTAATCTGGTGTAGCCTATGTGAGCCTATCTACCCAGTCTATATATATACCTATCTGGTGCAGCCTATGTGAGCCTATACTAGCCTATCTCCCCAGTCTATATATACTCTCTCTATATATGTGAGCCTGTACTAGGCTGTCTGTACATATATACAGATATCGTGTAGCCTATCTCTCCAGCCTACACTTATATACCGATTTGGTGTAGCCTATCCTAGCCTATCTCCTCAGTCTATACTTATATAGCAATCCGGTGTAGCTCAGTGTATACTTATATACAGATGTGGTGTAGACTACCTGAGCCTATCTCCCCAGTCTATATATATACCGATGTGGTGCAGCCTATGTAAGCCTATACTAGCCTATCTCCCCAGTCTATATATGTGTGAGCCTATACTAGCCTATCTCCTCAGACTATACTTGTATACAGATCTGTTGTAGCCTATGTGAGCCTATACTAGCCTATCTCCTCAGTCTATACTTATATACAGATCTGGTGTAGCCTATGTGAGCCTATACTAGCCTATCTCCTCAGCCTATACCTATACAGATCTGGTGTAGCCTATGTGAGCCTATATTAGCCTATGTCCTCAGTGTATACTTATACAGTAATCTGGTGTAGCCTATGTGAGCCTATACTAGCCTATCTCCTCAGCCTATACCTATATACAGATCTAGTGTAGCCTATATGAGCCTATACTGGCCTATCTCCTCAGCCTATACTTATACAGTAATCTGGTGTAGCCTATGTGAGCCTATACTAACCTATCTCCTCAGCCTATACCTATATACAGATCTAGTGTAGCCTATATGAGCCTATACTGGCCTATCTCCTCAGCCTATACTTATATAGTAATCTGGTGTAGCCTATGTGAGCCTATACTAGCCTATCTCCTCAGTGTATACTTATACAGTAATCTGGTGTAGCCTATGTGAGCCTATACTAGCCTATCGCCTCAGTCTATACTTATATACAGATCTGGTGTAGCCTATGTGAGCCTATACTAGCCTATCTCCTCAGTCTATACTTATATACAGATCTGGTGTAGCCTATGTGAGCCTATACTAGCCTCTTTCCTCAGTGTATACCTATACAGATCTGGTGTAGCCTATGTGAGCCTATACTAGCCTATCTCCTCAGTCTATACTTATATACAATCTGGTGTAGCCTATGTGAGCCTATACTAGCCTCTTTCCTCAGTGTATACTTATATACAGATCTGGTGTCGCCTATGTGAGCCTATACTAGCCTATCTCCTCAGTCTATACTTATATACAATCTGGTGTAGCCTATGTGGGCCTATACTAGCCTCTTTCCTCAGTGTATACTTATATACAGATCTGGTGTAGCCTATGTGAGCCTATACTAGCCTATCTCCTCAGTCTATACTTATATACAGATCTGATGTAGCCTATGTGAGCCTATACTAGTCTATCTCCTCAGTCTATACTTATTTACAGATCTCGTGTAGCCTATGTGAGCCTATACTAATCTATCTCGTCAGCCTATACTTATATACAGATCTGGTGTAGCCTATGTGAGAATATACTAGCCTATCTCCTCAGCCTATACTTATATACAGATCTGGTGTAGCCTATACTAGCCTATCTCCTCAGTGTATACTTATATACAGATCTGGTGTTGCCTATGTGAGCCTATACTAGCCTATCTCCTCAGTATATACTTATATACAGATCTGGTGTAGCCTATACTAGCCTATCTCCTCAGTGTATACTTATATACAGATCTGGTGTTGCCTATGTGAGCCTATACTAGCCTATCTCCGCAGTGTATACTTATATACAAATCTAGTGTTGCCTATGTGAGCCTACACTAGCCTATCTCCTCAGTGTATACTTATATACAGATCTGGTGTTGCCTATGTGAGCCTATACTAGCCTATCTCCTCAGTGTATACTTATATACAGATCTGGTGTTCCCTATGTGAGCCTATACTAGCCTATCTCCTCAGTATATACTTATATACGGATCTGGTGTAGCCTATACTAGCCTATCTCCTCAGTATATACTTATATAGCAATCTGGTGTAGTCTCTGTGAGCCTATGCAAACCTATCTCCTCAGCCTATAGTTATATACAGATCCGGTGTAGCATATGTGAGCCTATACTAACCAATCTGCCCAGCCTATACTGATATACAGATCCGGTGTATCCAATGTGAGCTTATACTAGCCTATCTCTCCAGCCTATACTTATATACCCATCTAGTGTAGCCTATGGTAGCCTATACCAGCCTATCTCCCGAGTCTATACTTATATAGCAATCTGGTGTAGCATACTTATATACAGATCTGGTTGAGGCTATGTGAGCCTATCTCCTCAGCCTATACTTATATAGTAATCTGGTGTAGCCTATGGGAGCCTATACTAGCCTATCTCCACAGCCTATACTTATATGCAGATCTGGTGTATCCTATGTGAGCCCACCTCCTCAGCCTATACTTATATAGTAATCTGGTGTAGCCTATGCGAGCCTATACTAGCCTATCTCCTCAGTCTATACTTATATACAGATCTTGTGTAGCCTATGTGAGCCCATCTCCTCAGCCTATACCTTATATATAGATCTAGTGTAGTCTATGTGAGCCTATACTAGCCTATCTCCTCAGTGTATACTTATATACAGATCTGGTGTAGCCTATGTGAGCCTATACTAGCCTATCTCCTCAGTCTATACTTATATACAGATCTGGTGTAGCCTATGTGAGCCTATACTAGCCTCTTTCCTCAGTGTATACTTATATACAGATCTGGTGTAGCCTATGTGAGCCTATACTAGCCTATGTCCTCAGTATATACTTATATACAGATCTTGTGTAGCCTATGTGAGCCTATCTCCTCAGTCTATACTTATATAGTCATCTGGTGTAGACTATGTGAGCCTATCTACCCAGTCTATATATATACCTATCTGGTGCAGCCTATGTGAGCCTATACTAGCCTATCTCCCCAGTCTATATATACTCTCTCTATATATGTGAGCCTATACTAGCCTGTCTATACATAAATACAGATATCTTGTAGCCTATCTCTCCAGCCTACACTTATATACCGATCTGGTGTAGCCTATGGTAGCCTATCCTAGCCTTTCTCCTCAGTCTATACTTATATAGCAATCCGGATTAGCTCAGTGTATACTTATATACAGATCTGGTGTAGCCTATGTGAGCCTAAGTCCCCAGTCTAAATATATGAGCCTATACTAGCCTGTTGTTGTAGTGTTTAACGCCCGCTTTTACGACTACGGCACCGCAGGCGGTGACACTGATGATACATGAAGATGGAGCACCGGTGGAATGAAATGGCGGGGGAAACCGGAGTACCCGGAGAAAACCCGCCCTGACGCCGCTTCGTCCACCACGAATACCACATGCGGGTCCCTGGGATCGAACCCGGGCCGCCTAGGTGGTAGGCGAGCGCGCTAACCGCTCGGCCACGGCGCCGCCTATACTAGCCTGTCTATACATTTATACATATATGGTGTAGCCTATCTCTACTGCCTATACTTATATACCGATCTGGTGTAGCCTATGTGAGCCTATCACCTCAGTGTATACTTATATAGCAATCTCGTGTAGTCTATGTGAGCCTATGCAAACCTATCTCCTCAGCCTATAGTTATATACAGATCCGGTGTAGCATATGTGAGCCTATACTAGCCTATCTCCCCAGCCTATCCTTATATACAGATCTGATGTAGCCTATGTGAGCCTATACTAGTCTATCTCACCAGCCTATACTTATGTACCCATCTAGTGTAGCCTATGGTAGCCTATGGTAGCCTATACTAGCCTATCTCCCGAGTCTATACTTATATAGCAATCTGGTGTAGCATACTTATATACAGATCTGGTTTAGGCAATGTGAGTCTATACTAGCCTATCTCGTGAGTCTATACTTACATAGCAATCTAGTGTAGCTCAGTCTATACTTATATACAGATCTGGTGTAGCCTATGTGAGCCTATACTAGCCTATCTCCTAAGTCTATACTTCTATACAGATCTGGTGTAGCCTATGTGAGCCTATACTAGCCTCTTTCCTCAGTTTGTACTTATATACAGATCTGGTGTAGCCTATGTGAGCCTATACTAGCCTATCTCCTCAGTCTATACTTATATACAGATCTGGTGTAGCCTATGTGAGCCTTTACTAGCCTCTTTCCTCAGTGTGTACTTATATACAGATCTGGTGTAGCCTATGTGAGCCTATACTAGCCTATCTCCTCAGTCTGTACTTATATACAGATCTGGTGTAGCCTATGTGAGAATATACTAGCCTATCTCCTCAGTCTATACTTATATACAAATCTCGTGTAGCCTATGTGAGCCTATACTATCCTATCTACTCAGTGTATATTCATATACAGATCTGGTGTAGCCTATGTAGGCCTATACTATCCTATCTCATCAGCCTATACTTATATACAGATCTCGTGTAGCCTATGTGAGCCTATACTAGCCTATCTACTCAGTGTATATTTATATACAGATCTGGTGTAGCCTATGTGAGCCTATACTATCCTATCTACTCAGTGTATATTTATATACAGATCTGGTGTAGCCTATGTGAGCCTATACTAGCCTATCTCATCAGCCTATACTTATATACAGATCTGGTGTAGCCTATGTGAGCCTATACTATCCTATCTACTCAGTGTATATTTATATGCAGATCTGGTGTAGCCTTTGAGAATATACTAGCCTATCTCCTCAGTCTATACTTATATACAGATCTGGTGTAGCCTATGTGAGCCTATACTAGCCTATCTCCTCAGTCTATACTTATATACAGATCTGGTGTAGCCTATGTGAGAACATACTAGCCTATCGCCTCAGTCTATACTTATATACAGATCTCGTGTAGCCTATGTGAGCCTATACTAGTGTATCTCGTCAGCCTATACTTATATACAGATCTGGTGTAGCCTGTGTGAGCCTATACTAGCCTATACTAGCCCAGCTCCTCAGTCTATACTTATATACAGATCTGGTGTAGCCTATGTGAGAATATACTAGCCTATCTCCTCAGTGTATACCTATATACAGATCTGATGTTTCCTATGTGAGCCTATACTATTTTATCTACTCAGTGTATATTTATATACAGATCTGGTGTAGCCTATGTGAGCCTATACTAACCTATCTCCTCAGCCTATACTTATATACAGATCCGGTGTAGCCTACACTAGCCTATCTCCTCAGTGTATACCTATATACAATTCTGGTGTTTGCTATGTGAGCCTATACTAGCCTATCTACTCAGTGTATACTTATATACAGATCTGGTGTAGCCTATGTGAGCCTATACTAGCCTATCTCCGCAGTGTATGCATATATACAGATCTGGTGTAGCCTCTGTGAGCCTATACTAGCCTATCTCCTCAGTGTATACTTACATACCAATTTAGTGCAGCCTATGTGAGCCGATACTAGCCTAACTCCTCAGCCTATACTTCTACACAGATCTGGTGTAGCCTATGTGAGCCTATACTAGCCTATACTAGCCTATCTCCTCAGTATATACTTATATACAGATCTAGTGTAGCCTATGTGAGCCTATATTAGCCTATCTCCTCAGCCTATACTTATATAAAGATCTAGTGTAGCCTATACTAGCCTATCTCTTCAGCCTAGACTTATATAGTAATCTCGTGTAGCCTATGTGAGCCTATATTAGCCTATCTCCTCAGTGTATACTTATACACAGATCTGGTGTAGCCTATGTGAGCCTATGCTAGCCTATCTGCTCAGCCTATACTTCTATACAGATCTCGTGTAGCCTATGTGAGCCTATACTATCCTATCTCCTCAGTGTATACTTCTACACAGATCTGGTGTAGCCTATGTGAGCCTATACTAGCCTATCTCATCAGCCTATACTTCTATACAGATCTGGTGTAGCCTATGTGAGCCTATACTAGCCTATCTCCTCAATCTATACTTATATATAGATCTGGTGTAGCCCTTGTGAGCCTATCTTCTCTGTCTATACTTATATAGATATCCGGTGTAGCCTATACTAGCCTACCTCCACAGTGTATACTTATATAGTAATCTGGTGTAGCCTATGTGAGCCTTTACTAGCCTATCTCCTCAGACTATACTTATATACAGATCTGGTGTAGCCTATGTGAGCCTACACTAGCCTCTTTCCTCAGTGTATACTTATATACAGGTCTGGTGTAGCCTATCTGAGCCTATCTCCTCAGTCTATACTTATATAGTAATCTGGTGTAGCCTATGTGAGCCTATACTGGCCTATCTCCTCAGTCTATACTTATATACAGATCTGGTGTAGCCTATGTGAGCCTATACCAGCCTATCTCCTCAGTCTATACTTATATACAGATCTGGTGTAGCCTATGTGAGCCTACACTAGCCTCTTTCCTCAGTGTATACTTATATACAGGTCTGGTGTAGCCTATCTGAGCCTATCTCCACCGTCTATACTTATATAGTAATCTGGTGTAGCCTATGTGAGCCTATACTGGCCTATCTCCTCAGTCTATACTTATATACAGATCTGGTGTAGCCTATGTGAGCCTGTACTAGCCTATCTCCTCAGCCTATACTTCTCTACAGATCTGGTGTAGCCTATGTGAGCCTATACTAGCCTATCTCCTCAGTGTATACTTCTACACAGATCTGGTGTAGCCTATGTGAGCCTATACTAGCCTATCTCCTCAGTCTATACTTATATACAGATCTGGTGTAGCCTATGTGAGCCTTTACTAGCCTCTTTCCTCAGTGTGTACTTATATACAGATCTGGTGTAGCCTATGTGAGCCTATACTAGCCTATCTCCTCAGTCTATACTTATATACAGATCTGGTGTAGCCTATGTGAGCCCATACTAGCCTATCTCCTCAGTCTATACTTATATACAAATCTCGTGTAGCCTATGTGAGCCTATACTATCCTATCTACTCAGTGTATATTCATATACAGATCTGGTGTAGCCTATGTGAGCCTATACTATCCTATCTCATCAGCCTATACTTATATACAGATCTCGTGTAGCCTATGTGAGCCTATACTAGCCTATCTCCCCAGCCTATCCTTATATACAGATCTGATGTAGCCTATGTGAGCCTATACTAGTCTATCTCACCAGCCTATACTTATGTACCCATCTAGTGTAGCCTATGGTAGCCTATGGTAGCCTATACTAGCCTATCTCCCGAGTCTATACTTATATAGCAATCTGGTGTAGCATACTTATATACAGATCTGGTTTAGGCAATGTGAGTCTATACTAGCCTATCTCGTGAGTCTATACTTACATAGCAATCTAGTGTAGCTCAGTCTATACTTATATACAGATCTGGTGTAGCCTATGTGAGCCTATACTAGCCTATCTCCTAAGTCTATACTTCTATACAGATCTGGTGTAGCCTATGTGAGCCTATACTAGCCTCTTTCCTCAGTTTATACTTATATACAGATCTGGTGTAGCCTATGTGAGCCTATACTAGCCTATCTCCTCAGTCTATACTTATATACAGATCTGGTGTAGCCTATGTGAGCCTTTACTAGCCTCTTTCCCCAGTGTGTACTTATATACAGATCTGGTGTAGCCTATGTGAGCCTATACTAGCCTATCTCCTCAGTCTGTACTTATATACAGATCTGGTGTAGCCTATGTGAGAATATACTAGCCTATCTCCTCAGTCTATACTTATATACAAATCTCGTGTAGCCTATGTGAGCCTATACTATCCTATCTACTCAGTGTATATTCATATACAGATCTGGTGTAGCCTATGTAGGCCTATACTATCCTATCTCATCAGCCTATACTTATATACAGATCTCGTGTAGCCTATGTGAGCCTATACTATCCTATCTACTCAGTGTATATTTATATACAGATCTGGTGTAGCCTATGTGAGCCTATACTAGCCTATCTCATCAGCCTATACTTATATACAGATCTGGTGTAGCCTATGTGAGCCTATACTATCCTATCTACTCAGTGTATATTTATATGCAGATCTGGTGTAGCCTTTGAGAATATACTAGCCTATCTCCTCAGTCTATACTTATATACAGATCTGGTGTAGCCTATGTGAGCCTATACTAGCCTATCTCCTCAGTCTATACTTATATACAGATCTGGTGTAGCCTATGTGAGAACATACTAGCCTATCGCCTCAGTCTATACTTATATACAGATCTCGTGTAGCCTATGTGAGCCTATACTAGTGTATCTCGTCAGCCTATACTTATATACAGATCTGGTGTAGCCTGTGTGAGCCTATACTAGCCTATACTAGCCCAGCTCCTCAGTCTATACTTATATACAGATCTGGTGTAGCCTATGTGAGAATATACTAGCCTATCTCCTCAGTGTATACCTATATACAGATCTGATGTTTCCTATGTGAGCCTATACTATTTTATCTACTCAGTGTATATTTATATACAGATCTGGTGTAGCCTATGTGAGCCTATACTAACCTATCTCGTCAGCCTATACTTATATACAGATCCGGTCTAGCCTACACTAGCCTATCTCCTCAGTGTATACCTATATACAATTCTGGTGTTTGCTATGTGAGCCTATACTAGCCTATCTACTCAGTGTATACTTATATACAGATCTGGTGTAGCCTATGTGAGCCTATACTAGCCTATCTCCGCAGTGTATGCATATATACAGATCTGGTGTAGCCTCTGTGAGCCTATACTAGCCTATCTCCTCAGTGTATACTTACATACCAATTTAGTCAGCCTATGTGAGCCGATACTAGCCTATCTCCTCAGCCTATACTTCTACACAGATCTGGTGTAGCCTATGTGAGCCTATACTAGCCTATACTAGCCTATCTCCTCAGTATATACTTATATACAGATCTAGTGTAGCCTATGTGAGCCTATATTAGCCTATCTCCTCAGCCTATACTTATATAAAGATCTAGTGTAGCCTATACTAGCCTATCTCTTCAGCCTATACTTATATAGTAATCTGGTGTAGCCTATGTGAGCCTATATTAGCCTATCTCCTCAGTGTATACTTCTACACAGATCTGGTGTAGCCTATGTGAGCCTATGCTAGCCTATCTGCTCAGCCTATACTTCTATACAGATCTCGTGTAGCCTATGTGAGCCTATACTATCCTATCTCCTCAGTGTATACTTCTACACAGATCTGGTGTAGCCTATGTGAGCCTATACTAGCCTATCTCCTCAGCCTATACTTCTATACAGATCTGGTGTAGCCTATGTGAGCCTATACTAGCCTATCTCCTCAATCTATACTTATATATAGATCTGGTGTAGCCCTTGTGAGCCTATCTTCTCTGTCTATACTTATATAGATATCCGGTGTAGCCTATACTAGCCTATCTCCACAGTGTATACTTATATAGTAATCTGGTGTAGCATATGTGAGCCTTTACTAGCCTATCTCCTCAGACTATACTTAAATACAGACCTGGTGTAGCCTATGTGAGCCTATACCTGCCTATCTCCTCAGCCTATACTTATATACAGATCTGGTGTAGCCTATGTGAGCCTACACTAGCCTCTTTCCTCAGTGTATACTTATATACAGGTCTGGTGTATCCTATCTGAGCCTATCTCCTCAGTCTATACTTATATAGTAATCTGGTGTAGCCTATGTGAGCCTATACTGGCCTATCTCCTCAGTCTATACTTATATACAGATCTGGTGTAGCCTATGTGAGCCTATACCAGCCTATCTCCTCAGTCTATACTTATATACAGATCTGGTGTAGCCTATGTGAGCCTACACTAGCCTCTTTCCTCAGTGTATACTTATATACAGGTCTGGTGTAGCCTATCTGAGCCTATCTCCTCCGTCTATACTTATATAGTAATCTGGTGTAGCCTATGTGAGCCTATACTGGCCTATCTCCTCAGTCTATACTTATATACAGATCTGGTGTAGCCTATGTGAGCCTGTACTAGCCTATCTCCTCAGCCTATACTTCTCTACAGATCTGGTGTAGCCTATGTGAGCCTATACTAGCCTATCTCCTCAGTGTATACTTCTACACAGATCTGGTGTAGCCTATGTGAGCCTATACTAGCCTATCTCCTCAGCCTATACTTCTATACAGATCTGGTGTAGCCTATGTGAGCCTATACTAGCCTATCTCCTCAGTGTATACTTATATACAGATCTGGTGTAGCCTATGTGAGCCTATACTAGCCTATCTCCTCAGTCTATACTTATATACAGATCTGGTGCAGCCTATGTAAACCTATACTAGCCTGTCTCCCCAGTCTATATATATGTGAGCCTATACCAGCCTGTCTGTACATATATACAGATATCGTGTAGCTTATCTCTCCAGCCTACACTTATATACCGATCTGGTGTAGCCTATACTAGCCTATCTCCTCAGTCTATACTTACATACAGATGTGGTGTAGCCTATGTGAGCCTATCTTCTCAGTGTATACTTATATAGCAATCTGATGTAGCTCAGTGTATACTTATATACAGAGGTGGTGTAGACTATGTGAGCCTATCTCCCCAGTCTATATATATACCGATCTGGTGAAGCCTATGTAAGCCTATACTACCGTATCTCCCCAGTCTATATATATGTGAGCCTATACTAGCCTATCTCCTCAGCCTATACTTATATACAGATCTGGTGTAGCCTATGTGAGCCTATACTAGCCTATCTCCTCAGTGTATACTTATATACAGATCTAGTGTAGCCTATGTGAGCCTATCCTAGCCTATCTCCTCAGCCTATACTTATATGCAGATCTGGTGTAGCCTATGTGAGCCTATACTAACCTATGTCTTCAGCCTATACTTATATACAGATCTAGTGTAGCTTATATGAGCCAACACTGGCCTATCTCCTCAGCCTATACTTATATAGTAATCTGGTGTAGCCTATGTGAGCCTATACTAGGCTATCTCCTCAGCCTGTACTTATATACGGATCTGGTGTAGCCTATGTGAGCCTATACTAGCCTATATCCTCAGTGTATACTTATATACAGATCTAGTGTAACCTATGTGAGCCTATACTAGCCTATCTCTTCAGCCTATACTTATATACAGATCTGGTGTAGCCTATGTGAGCCTATACTAACCTATCTCTTCAGCCTATACTTATATACAGATCTAGTGTAGCTTATATGAGCCCATACTGGCCTATCTCCTCAGCCTATACTTATATAGTAATCTGGTGTAGCCTATGTGAGCCTATACTAGCCTATCTCCTCAGTCTGTACTTATATACAGATCTGGTGTAGCCTATGTGAGAATATACTAGCCTATCTCCTCAGTCTATACTTATATACAAATCTCGTGTAGCCTATGTGAGCCTATACTATCCTATCTACTCAGTGTATATTCATATACAGATCTGGTGTAGCCTATGTAGGCCTATACTATCCTATCTCATCAGCCTATACTTATATACAGATCTCGTGTAGCCTATGTGAGCCTATACTATCCTATCTACTCAGTGTATATTTATATACAGATCTGGTGTAGCCTATGTGAGCCTATACTAGCCTATCTCATCAGCCTATACTTATATACAGATCTGGTGTAGCCTATGTGAGCCTATACTATCCTATCTACTCAGTGTATATTTATATGCAGATCTGGTGTAGCCTTTGAGAATATACTAGCCTATCTCCTCAGTCTATACTTATATACAGATCTGGTGTAGCCTATGTGAGCCTATACTAGCCTATCTCCTCAGTCTATACTTATATACAGATCTGGTGTAGCCTATGTGAGAACATACTAGCCTATCGCCTCAGTCTATACTTATATACAGATCTCGTGTAGCCTATGTGAGCCTATACTAGTGTATCTCGTCAGCCTATACTTATATACAGATCTGGTGTAGCCTGTGTGAGCCTATACTAGCCTATACTAGCCCAGCTCCTCAGTCTATACTTATATACAGATCTGGTGTAGCCTATGTGAGAATATACTAGCCTATCTCCTCAGTGTATACCTATATACAGATCTGATGTTTCCTATGTGAGCCTATACTATTTTATCTACTCAGTGTATATTTATATACAGATCTGGTGTAGCCTATGTGAGCCTATACTAACCTATCTCGTCAGCCTATACTTATATACAGATCCGGTCTAGCCTACACTAGCCTATCTCCTCAGTGTATACCTATATACAATTCTGGTGTTTGCTATGTGAGCCTATACTAGCCTATCTACTCAGTGTATACTTATATACAGATCTGGTGTAGCCTATGTGAGCCTATACTAGCCTATCTCCGCAGTGTATGCATATATACAGATCTGGTGTAGCCTCTGTGAGCCTATACTAGCCTATCTCCTCAGTGTATACTTACATACCAATTTAGTCAGCCTATGTGAGCCGATACTAGCCTATCTCCTCAGCCTATACTTCTACACAGATCTGGTGTAGCCTATGTGAGCCTATACTAGCCTATACTAGCCTATCTCCTCAGTATATACTTATATACAGATCTAGTGTAGCCTATGTGAGCCTATATTAGCCTATCTCCTCAGCCTATACTTATATAAAGATCTAGTGTAGCCTATACTAGCCTATCTCTTCAGCCTATACTTATATAGTAATCTGGTGTAGCCTATGTGAGCCTATATTAGCCTATCTCCTCAGTGTATACTTCTACACAGATCTGGTGTAGCCTATGTGAGCCTATGCTAGCCTATCTGCTCAGCCTATACTTCTATACAGATCTCGTGTAGCCTATGTGAGCCTATACTATCCTATCTCCTCAGTGTATACTTCTACACAGATCTGGTGTAGCCTATGTGAGCCTATACTAGCCTATCTCCTCAGCCTATACTTCTATACAGATCTGGTGTAGCCTATGTGAGCCTATACTAGCCTATCTCCTCAATCTATACTTATATATAGATCTGGTGTAGCCCTTGTGAGCCTATCTTCTCTGTCTATACTTATATAGATATCCGGTGTAGCCTATACTAGCCTATCTCCACAGTGTATACTTATATAGTAATCTGGTGTAGCATATGTGAGCCTTTACTAGCCTATCTCCTCAGACTATACTTAAATACAGACCTGGTGTAGCCTATGTGAGCCTATACCTGCCTATCTCCTCAGCCTATACTTATATACAGATCTGGTGTAGCCTATGTGAGCCAACACTAGCCTCTTTCCTCAGTGTATACTTATATACAGGTCTGGTGTATCCTATCTGAGCCTATCTCCTCAGTCTATACTTATATAGTAATCTGGTGTAGCCTATGTGAGCCTATACTGGCCTATCTCCTCAGTCTATACTTATATACAGATCTGGTGTAGCCTATGTGAGCCTATACCAGCCTATCTCCTCAGTCTATACTTATATACAGATCTGGTGTAGCCTATGTGAGCCTACACTAGCCTCTTTCCTCAGTGTATACTTATATACAGGTCTGGTGTAGCCTATCTGAGCCTATCTCCTCCGTCTATACTTATATAGTAATCTGGTGTAGCCTATGTGAGCCTATACTGGCCTATCTCCTCAGTCTATACTTATATACAGATCTGGTGTAGCCTATGTGAGCCTGTACTAGCCTATCTCCTCAGCCTATACTTCTCTACAGATCTGGTGTAGCCTATGTGAGCCTATACTAGCCTATCTCCTCAGTGTATACTTCTACACAGATCTGGTGTAGCCTATGTGAGCCTATACTAGCCTATCTCCTCAGCCTATACTTCTATACAGATCTGGTGTAGCCTATGTGAGCCTATACTAGCCTATCTCCTCAGTGTATACTTATATACAGATCTGGTGTAGCCTATGTGAGCCTATACTAGCCTATCTCCTCAGTCTATACTTATATACAGATCTGGTGCAGCCTATGTAAACCTATACTAGCCTGTCTCCCCAGTCTATATATATGTGAGCCTATACCAGCCTGTCTGTACATATATACAGATATCGTGTAGCTTATCTCTCCAGCCTACACTTATATACCGATCTGGTGTAGCCTATACTAGCCTATCTCCTCAGTCTATACTTACATACAGATGTGGTGTAGCCTATGTGAGCCTATCTTCTCAGTGTATACTTATATAGCAATCTGATGTAGCTCAGTGTATACTTATATACAGAGGTGGTGTAGACTATGTGAGCCTATCTCCCCAGTCTATATATATACCGATCTGGTGAAGCCTATGTAAGCCTATACTACCGTATCTCCCCAGTCTATATATATGTGAGCCTATACTAGCCTATCTCCTCAGCCTATACTTATATACAGATCTGGTGTAGCCTATGTGAGCCTATACTAGCCTATCTCCTCAGTGTATACTTATATACAGATCTAGTGTAGCCTATGTGAGCCTATCCTAGCCTATCTCCTCAGCCTATACTTATATGCAGATCTGGTGTAGCCTATGTGAGCCTATACTAACCTATGTCTTCAGCCTATACTTATATACAGATCTAGTGTAGCTTATATGAGCCAACACTGGCCTATCTCCTCAGCCTATACTTATATAGTAATCTGGTGTAGCCTATGTGAGCCTATACTAGGCTATCTCCTCAGCCTGTACTTATATACGGATCTGGTGTAGCCTATGTGAGCCTATACTAGCCTATATCCTCAGTGTATACTTATATACAGATCTAGTGTAACCTATGTGAGCCTATACTAGCCTATCTCTTCAGCCTATACTTATATACAGATCTGGTGTAGCCTATGTGAGCCTATACTAACCTATCTCTTCAGCCTATACTTATATACAGATCTAGTGTAGCTTATATGAGCCCATACTGGCCTATCTCCTCAGCCTATACTTATATAGTAATCTGGTGTAGCCTATGTGAGCCTATACTAGCCTATCTCCTCAGCCTATACTTATATAGTAATCTGGTGTAGCCTATGCGAGCCTATACTAGCCTATCGCCTCAGTGTATACTTATATACGGATTTGGTGTAGCCTATGTGAGCCTATACTAGCCTATCTCCTCAGTGTATACTTATATACAGATCTAGTGTAGCCTATGTGAGCCTATACTAGCCTATCTCTTCAGCCTATACTTATATACAGATCTGGTGTAGCCTATGTGAGCCTATACTAACCTATCTCTTCAGCCTATACTTATATACAGATCTAGTGTAGCTTATATGAGCCTATACTGGCCTATCTCCTCAGCCTATACTTATATAGTAATCTGGTGTAGCCTATGTGAGCCTATACTAGCCTATCTCCTCAGCCTATACTTATATAGTAATCTGGTGTAGCCTATGCGAGCCTATACTAGCCTATCGCCTCAGTGTATACTTATATACGGAAATGGTGTAGCCTATGTGAGCCTATACTAGCCTCTTTCCCCAGTGTATACTTAGATACAGATCTGGTGTAGCCTATGTGAGCCTAGACTAGCCTATCTCCTCAGTCTATACTTATATACAGATCTGGTGTAGCTTATGTGAGCCTATCTCCTCAGTCAATACTTATATAGTAATCTGGTGTAGCCTATGTGAGCCTATACTAGCCTATCTCCTCAGTCTATACTTATATACAGATCTCGTGTAGCCTATGTGAGCCTATACTAGCCTATCTCCTCAGTCTATACTTATATACAGATCTGGTGTAGCTTATGTGAGCCTATCTCCTCAGTCAATACTTATATAGTAATCTGGTGTAGCCTATGTGAGCCTATACTAGCCTATCTCCTCAGTCTATACTTATATACAGATCTCGTGTAGCCTATGTGAGCCTATACTATCCTATCTACTCAGTGTATATTTATATACAGATATGGTGTAGCCTATGTGAGCCTATACTAGCCTATCTCCTCAGTCTATACTTATATACAGATCTGGTGTAGCTTATGTGAGCCTATCTCCTCAGTCAATACTTATATAGTAATCTGGTGTAGCCTATGTGAGCCTATACTAGCCTATCTCCTCAGTCTATACTTATATACAGATCTCGTGTAGCCTATGTGAGCCTATACTATCCTATCTACTCAGTGTATATTTATATACAGATATGGTGTAGCCTATGTGAGCCTATACTAACCTATCTCGTCAGCCTATACTTATATACAGATCTGGTGTAGCCTACACTAGCCTATCTCCTCAGTGTATACCTATATATAATTCTGGTGTTTCCTATAAGAGCCTATACTAGCCTATCTACTCAGTGTATACTTATATACAGATCTGGTGTAGCCTATGTGAGCCTATACTAGCCTCTCTCCGCAGTGTATACATATATACAGATCTGGTGTAGCCTCTGTGAGCCTATACTAGCCTATCTCCTCAGTGTATACTTACATACCAATTTAGTGTAGCCTATGTGAGCCGATAGTAGCCTATCTCCTCAGCCTATACTTCTACACAGATCTGGTGTAGCCTATGTGAGCCTATACTAGCCTATCTCCTCAGCCTATACTTCTATACAGATCTGGTGTAGCCTATGTGAGCCTATACTAGCCTATCTCCTCAGTGTATACTTATATACAGATCTGGTGTAGCCTATGTGAGCCTATTCTACCCTATCTCCGCAGCTTATACTTCTACACAGATCTGGTGTAGCCTATGTGAGCCTATACTAGCCTATCTCCTCAGCCTATACTTCTATACAGATCTGGTGTAGCCTTTGTGAGCCTATACTAGCCTATCTCCTCAGTGTATACTTATATACAGATCTGGTGTACCCTATGTGAGCCTATACTAGCCTATCTCCTCAGCCTATACTTATATACAGAGCTGGTGTAGCCTATGTGAGCATATACTAGCCTATCTCCTCAGCCTATACTTATATAGTAATCATGTGTAGCCTATGTGAGCCTATACTAGCCTATGTGAGCCTTAACTACCCTATCTCCTCAGCCTATACTTATATACAGATCTGGTTTAGCGTATGTGAGCCTATACTAGCCTATACTAGCCTATCTCCTCAGTATATACTTATATACAGATCTAGTGTAGCCTATGTGAGCCTATATAATCTATCTCCTCAGCCTATACTTATATAAAGATCTAGTGTAGCCTTTACTAGCCTATCTCTTCAGCCTATACTTATATAGTAATCTGGTGTAGCCTATGTGAGCCTATACTATCCTATCACCTCAGTGTATACTTATATACAGATCTCGTGTAGCCTATGTGAGCCTATACTAGCCTATCTCCTCAGTGTATACTTCTACACAGATCTGGTGTAGCCTATGTGAGCCTATGCTAGCCTATCTGCTCAGCCTATACTTCTATACAGATCTCGTGTAGCCTATGTGAGCCTATACTATCCTATCTCCTCAGTGTATACTTCTACACAGATCTGGTGTAGCCTATGTGAGCCTATACTAGCCTATCTCCTCAGCGTATACTTCTATACAGATCTGGTGTAGCCTATGTGAGCCTATACTAGCCTATCTCCTCAATCTATACTTATATATACATCTGGTGTAGCCTATGTGAGCCTATCTTCTCAGTCTATACTTATATAGCAATCCGGTGTATCCTATGTGAGCCTATACTAGCCTATCTCCACAGTGTATACTTATATAGTAATCTGGTGTAGCCTATGTGAGCCTATGCTAGCCTATATGCTCAGCCTATACTTCTATACAGATCTCGTGTAGCCTATGTGAGCCTATACTATCCTATCTCCTCAGTGTATACTTCTACACAGATGTGTTGTAGCCTATGTGAGCCTTTACTAGCCTATCTCCTCAGCCTATACTTATATACAGATCTGGTGTAGCCTATGTGAGCCTACACTAGCCTCTTTCCTCAGCCTATACTTATATAGTAATCTGGTGTAGCCTATGTGAGCCTATACTGGCCTATCTCCTCAGTCTATACTTATATACAGATCTGGTGTAGCCTATGTGAGCCTATACCAGCCTATCTCCTCAGTCTATACTTATATACAGATCTGGTTTAGCCTATGTGAGCCTATACCAGCCTATCTCCTCAGTCTATACTTATATACAGATCTGGTGTAGCCTATGTGAGCCTATACTAGCCTCTTTCCTCAGTGTATACTTATATACAGATCTGTTTAGCCTATGTGAGCCTATCTCCTCAGTCTATACTTATATAGTAATCTGGTGTAGCCTATGTGAGCGTATCTACCCAGTCTATATATACTCTCTCTATATATGTGAGCCCATACTAGCCTGTCTATACATATATACAGATATCTTGTAGCCTATCTCTCCAGCCTACACTTATATACCGATCTGGTGTAGCCTATGGTAGCCTATCCTAGCCTATCTCCTCAGTCTATACTTATATAGCATTCCGGTGTAGCTCAGTGTATACTTATATACAGATCTGGTGTAGCCTATTTGAGCCTATCTCCCCAGTCTAAATATATACCGATCTGGTGCAGCCTATGTAAGCCTATACTAGCCTATCTCCCCAGGCTATATATATGAGCCTATACTAGCCTGTCTATACATTTATACATATATGTTGTAGCCTATCTGTACTGCCTATACTTATATACCGATCTGGTGTAGCTTATGTGAGCCTATCTCCTCAGTGTATACTTATGTAGCAATCTGCTGTAGCCTATGTGAGCCTATGCAAACCTATCTCCTCAGCCTATAGTTATATACAGATCCGGTGTAGCATATGTGAGCCTATACTAGCCTATGTCCCCAGCCTATCCTTATATACAGATATGGTGTAGCCTATGTGAGCCTATACTAGCCTATAACTCCAGCCTATACTTCATACCCATCTAGTGTAGCCTATGGTAGGCTACGGTAGCCTATACTAGCCTATCTCCCGAGTCTATACTTATATAGCAATCTGGTGTAGCTCAGTCTATACTTATATACAGATCTGGTGTAGCCTGTGTGAGCCTATACTAGCCTATCTGCTCAGTGTATACTTATATACAGATCTGGAGTTGCCTATGTGAGCCTATACTAGCCTATCTCCTCAGCCTATACTTATATAAAGATCTAGTGTAGCCTATGTGAGCCTATTCTAGCCTATCTCCTCAGTGTATACTTATATACAGATCTCGTGTAGCCTATGTGAGCCTATACTAGCCTATCTCCTCAGTGTATACTTCTACACAGAGCTGGTGTAGCCTATGTGAGCATATACTAGCCTATCTCTTCAGTATATACTTATATACAGATCTAGTGTAGCCTATGTGAGCCTATACTAGCCTATCTCCTCAGCCTATACTTACATAAAGATCTAGGGTAGCCTATGTGAGCCTATTCTAGCCTATCTCCTCAGTGTATACTTATATACAGATCTGGTGTAGCCTATGTGAGCCTATACTAGCCTATCTCCTCAGTCTATACTTATATACAGATCTGGTGTAGCCTATGTGAGCCTATACTAGCCTATCTCCTCAGTGTATACTTATATACAGATGTGCTGTAGCCTATGTGAGCCTATACTAGCCTATCTCCTCAGTGTATACTTATATACAGATCTGGTGTAGCCTATGTGAGCCTATACTAGCCTATCTCCTCAGTCTATACTTATATACAGATCTGGTGTAGCCTATGTGAGCCTATCTTCTCAGTCTATACTTATATAGCAATCCGGTGTAGCTCAGTGTATACTTATATACAGATGTGGTGTAGACTATGTGAGCCTATCTCCCCAGTCTATATATATACCGATCTGGTGCAGCCTATGTAAACCTATACTAGCCTATCTCCCCAGTCTATATATATGTGAGCCTATACCAGCCTGTCTGTACATAGATACAGATATCGTGTAGCCTATCTTTCCAGCCTACACTTATATACCGATCTGGTCTAGCCTATACTAGCCTATCTCCTCAGTCTATACTTATATACAGATCTGGTGTAGCCTATGTGAGCCTATCTTCTCAGTCTATACTTATATAGCAATCCGGTGTAGCTCAATGTATACTTATATACAGATCTGGTGTAGACTATGTGAGCCTATCTCCCCAGTCTATATATATACCGATCTGGTGCAGCCTATGTAAGCCTATACTAGCCTATCTCCCCAGTCTATATATATGTGAGCCTATACTAGCCTATCTCCTCAGCCTATACTTATATACAGATCTGGTGTAGCCTATGTGAGCCTATACTAGCCTATCTCCTCAGTGTATATTTATATACAGATCTAGTGTAGCCTATGTGAGCCTATCCTAGCCTATCTCCTCAGCCTATACTTATATACAGATCTGGTGTAGCCTATGTGAGCCTATACTAACCTATGTCTTCAGCCTATACTTATATACAGATCTAGTGTAGCTTATATGAGCCAACACTGGCCTATCTCCTCAGCCTATACTTATATAGTAATCTGGTGTAGCCTATGTGAGCCTATACTAGGCTATCTCCTCAGCCTATACTTATATACGGATCTGGTGTAGCCTATGTGAGCCTATACTAGCCTATATCCTCAGTGTATACTTATATACAGATCTAGTGTAGCCTATGTGAGCCTATACTAGCCTATCTCTTCAGCCTATACTTATATACAGATCTGGTGTAGCCTATGTGAGCCTATACTAACCTATCTCTTCAGCCTATACTTATATACAGATCTAGTGTAGCTTATATGAGCCCATACTGGCCTATCTCCTCAGCCTATACTTATATAGTAATCTGGTGTAGCCTATGTGAGCCTATACTAGCCTATCTCCTCAGCCTATACTTATATACAGACCTGGTGTAGCCTATGCTAGCCTATACTAGCCTATCTCCTCAGCCTATACTTATATAGTAATCTGGTGTAGCCTATGCGAGCCTATACTAGCCTATCGCCTCAGTGTATACTTATATACGGATTTGGTGTAGCCTATGTGAGCCTATACTAGCCTATCTCCTCAGTGTATACTTATATACAGATCTAGTGTAGCCTATGTGAGCCTATACTAGCCTATCTCTTCAGCCTATACTTATATACAGATCTGGTGTAGCCTATGTGAGCCTATACTAACCTATCTCTTCAGCCTATACTTATATACAGATCTAGTGTAGCTTATATGAGCCTATACTGGCCTATCTCCTCAGCCTATACTTATATAGTAATCTGGTGTAGCCTATGTGAGCCTATACTAGCCTATCTCCTCAGCCTATACTTATATACAGACCTGGTGTAGCCTATGTTAGCCTATACTAGCCTATCTCCTCAGCCTATACTTATATAGTAATCTGGTGTAGCCTATGCGAGCCTATACTAGCCTATCGCCTCAGTGTATACTTATATACGGATCTGGTGTAGCCTATGTGAGCCTATACTAGCCTCTTTCCCCAGTGTATACTTAGATACAGATCTGGTGTAGCCTATGTGAGCCTATACTAGCCTATCTCCTCAGTCTATACTTATATACAGATCTGGTGTAGCTTATGTGAGCCTATCTCCTCAGTCAATACTTATATAGTAATCTGGTGTAGCCTATGTGAGCCTATACTAGCCTATCTCCTCAGTCTATACTTATATACAGATCTCGTGTAGCCTATGTGAGCCTATACTATCCTATCTACTCAGTGTATATTTATATACAGATATGGTGTAGCCTATGTGAGCCTATACTAACCTATCTCGTCAGCCTATACTTATATACAGATCTGGTGTAGCCTACACTAGCCTATCTCCTCAGTGTATACCTATATATAATTCTGGTGTTTCCTATAAGAGCCTATACTAGCCTATCTACTCAGTGTATACTTATATACAGATCTGGTGTAGCCTATGTGAGCCTATACTAGCCTCTCTCCGCAGTGTATACATATATACAGATCTGGTGTAGCCTCTGTGAGCCTATACTAGCCTATCTCCTCAGTGTATACTTACATACCAATTTAGTGTAGCCTATGTGAGCCGATAGTAGCCTATCTCCTCAGCCTATACTTCTACACAGATCTGGTGTAGCCTATGTGAGCCTATACTAGCCTATCTCCTCAGCCTATACTTCTATACAGATCTGGTGTAGCCTATGTGAGCCTATACTAGCCTATCTCCTCAGTGTATACTTATATACAGATCTGGTGTAGCCTATGTGAGCCTATTCTACCCTATCTCCGCAGCTTATACTTCTACACAGATCTGGTGTAGCCTATGTGAGCCTATACTAGCCTATCTCCTAAGCCTATACTTCTATACAGATCTGGTGTAGCCTATGTGAGCCTATACTAGCCTATCTCCTCAGTGTATACTTATATACAGATCTGGTGTACCCTATGTGAGCCTATACTAGCCTATCTCCTCAGCCTATACTTATATACAGAGCTGGTGTAGCCTATGTGAGCATATACTAGCCTATCTCCTCAGCCTATACTTATATAGTAATCATGTGTAGCCTATGTGAGCCTATACTAGCCTATGTGAGCCTATACTACCCTATCTCCTCAGCCTATACTTATATACAGATCTGGTTTAGCGTATGTGAGCCTATACTAGCCTATACTAGCCTATCTCCTCAGTATAAACTTATATACAGATCTAGTGTAGCCTATGTGAGCCTATATTAGCCTATCTCCTCAGCCTATACTTATATAAAGATCTAGTGTAGCCTTTACTAGCCTATCTCTTCAGCCTATACTTATATAGTAATCTGGTGTAGCCTATGTGAGCCTATACTATCCTATCACCTCAGTGTATACTTATATACAGATCTGGTGTAGCCTATGTGAGCCTATACTAGCCTATCTCCTCAGTGTATACTTCTACACAGATCTGGTGTAGCCTATGTGAGCCTATGCTAGCCTATCTGCTCAGCCTATACTTCTATACAGATCTCGTGTAGCCTATGTGAGCCTATACTATCCTATCTCCTCAGTGTATACTTCTACACAGATCTGGTGTAGCCTATGTGAGCCTATACTAGCCTATCTCCTCAGCGTATACTTCTATACAGATCTGGTGTAGCCTATGTGAGCCTATACTAGCCTATCTCCTCAATCTATACTTATATATACATCTGGTGTAGCCTATGTGAGCCTATCTTCTCAGTCTATACTTATATAGCAATCCGGTGTATCCTATGTGAGCCTATACTAGCCTATCTCCACAGTGTATACTTATATAGTAATGTGGTGTAGCCTATGTGAGCCTATGCTAGCCTATCTGCTCAGCCTATACTTCTATACAGATCTCGTGTAGCCTATGTGAGCCTATACTATCCTATCTCCTCAGTGTATACTTCTACACAGATGTGGTGTAGCCTATGTGAGCCTTTACTAGCCTATCTCCTCAGCCTATACTTATATACAGATCTGGTGTAGCCTATGTGAGCCTACACTAGCCTCTTTCCTCAGTGTATACTTATATACAGGTCTGGTGTAGCCTATCTGAGCCTATCTCCTCAGCCTATACTTATATAGTAATCTGGTGTAGCCTATGTGAGCCTATACTGGCCTATCTCCTCAGTCTATACTTATATACAGATCTGGTGTAGCCTATGTGAGCCTATACCAGCCTATCTCCTCAGTCTATACTTATATACAGATCTGGTTTAGCCTATGTGAGCCTATACCAGCCTATCTCCTCAGTCTATACTTATATACAGATCTGGTGTAGCCTATGTGAGCCTATACTAGCCTCTTTCCTCAGTGTATACTTATATACAGATCTGTTTAGCCTATGTGAGCCTATCTCCTCAGTCTATACTTATATAGTAATCTGGTGTAGCCTATGTGAGCCTATCTACCCAGTCTATATATACTCTCTCTATATATGTGAGCCCATACTAGCCTGTCTATACATATATACAGATATCTTGTAGCCTATCTCTCCAGCCTACACTTATATACCGATCTGGTGTAGCCTATGGTAGCCTATCCTAGCCTATCTCCTCAGTCTATACTTATATAGCATTCCGGTGTAGCTCAGTGTATACTTATATACAGATCTGGTGTAGCCTATTTGAGCCTATCTCCCCAGTCTATATATATACCGATCTGGTGCAGCCTATGTAAGCCTATACTAGCCTATCTCCCCAGGCTATATATATGAGCCTATACTAGCCTGTCTATACATTTATACATATATGTTGTAGCCTATCTGTACTGCCTATACTTATATACCGATCTGGTGTAGCTTATGTGAGCCTATCTCCTCAGTGTATACTTATGTAGCAATCTGGTGTAGCCTATGTGAGCCTATGCAAACCTATCTCCTCAGCCTATAGTTATATACAGATCCGGTGTAGCATATGTGAGCCTATACTAGCCTATGTCCCCAGCCTATCCTTATATACAGATATGGTGTAGCCTATGTGAGCCTATACTAGCCTATAACTCCAGCCTATACTTCATACCCATCTAGTGTAGCCTATGGTAGGCTACGGTAGCCTATACTAGCCTATCTCCCGAGTCTATACTTATATAGCAATCTGGTGTAGCTCAGTCTATACTTATATACAGATCTGGTGTAGCCTATGTGAGTCTATCTCCTCAGTCTATACTTATATACAGATCTGGTGTAGCCTGTGTGAGCCTATACTAGCCTATCTGCTCAGTGTATACTTATATACAGATCTGGAGTTGCCTATGTGAGCCTATACTAGCCTATCTCCTCAGCCTATACTTATATAAAGATCTAGTGTAGCCTATGTGAGCCTATTCTAGCCTATCTCCTCAGTGTATACTTATATACAGATCTCGTGTAGCCTATGTGAGCCTATACTAGCCTATCTCCTCAGTGTATACTTCTACACAGAGCTGGTGTAGCCTATGTGAGCATATACTAGCCTATCTCTTCAGTATATACTTATATACAGATCTAGTGTAGCCTATGTGAGCCTATACTAGCCTATCTCCTCAGCCTATACTTACATAAAGATCTAGTGTAGCCTATGTGAGCCTATTCTAGCCTATCTCCTCAGTGTATACTTATATACAGATCTGGTGTAGCCTATGTGAGCCTATACTAGCCTATCTCCTCAGTCTATACTTCTATACAGATCTGGTGTAGCCTATGTGAGCCTATACTAGCCTCTTTCCCCAGTGTATACTTAGATACAGATCTGGTGTAGCCTATGTGAGCCTATACTAGCCTATCTCCTCAGTCTATACTTATATACAGATCTGGTGTAGCTTGTGTGAGCCTATCTCCTCAGTCAATACTTATATAGTAATCTGGTGTAGCCTATGTGAGCCTATACTAGCCTATCTCCTCAGTCTATACTTATATACAGATCTGGTGTAGCCTATGTGAGCCTATACTAGCCTATCTCCTCAGTGTATACTTATATACAGATGTGCTGTAGCCTATGTGAGCCTATACTAGCCTATCTCCTCAGTGCATACTTATATACAGATCTGGTGTAGCCTATGTGAGCCTATACTAGCCTATCTCCTCAGTCTATACTTATATACAGATCTGGTGTAGCCTATGTGAGCCTATACTAGCCTATCTCCTCAATCTATACTTATATATACATCTGGTGTAGCCTATGTGAGCCTATCTTCTCAGTCTATACTTATATAGCAATCCGGTGTATCCTATGTGAGCGTATACTAGCCTGTCTCCACAGTGTATACTTATATAGTAATCTGGTGTAGCCTATGTGAGCCTATGCTAGCCTATCTGCTCAGCCTATACTTCTATACAGATCTCGTGTAGCCTATGTGAGCCTATACTATCCTATCTCCTCAGTGTATACTTCTACACAGATGTGGTGTAGCCTATGTGAGCCTTTACTAGCCTATCTCCTCAGCCTATACTTATATACAGATCTGGTGTAGCCTATGTGAGCCTACACTAGCCTCTTTCCTCAGTGTATACTTATATACAGGTCTGGTGTAGCCTATCTGAGCCTATCTCCTCAGCCTATACTTATATAGTAATCTGGTGTAGCCTATGTGAGCCTATACTGGCCTATCTCCTCAGTCTATACTTATATACAGATCTGGTGTAGCCTATGTGAGCCTATACCAGCCTATCTCCTCAGTCTATACTTATATACAGATCTGGTGTAGCTTATGTGAGCCTATCTCCTCAGTCAATACTTATATAGTAATCTGGTGTAGCCTATGTGAGCCTATACTAGCCTATCTCCTCAGTCTATACTTATATACAGATCTCGTGTAGCCTATGTGAGCCTATACTATCCTATCTACTCAGTGTATATTTATATACAGATATGGTGTAGCCTATGTGAGCCTATACTAACCTATCTCGTCAGCCTATACTTATATACAGATCTGGTGTAGCCTACACTAGCCTATCTCCTCAGTGTATACCTATATATAATTCTGGTGTTTCCTATAAGAGCCTATACTAGCCTATCTACTCAGTGTATACTTATATACAGATCTGGTGTAGCCTATGTGAGCCTATACTAGCCTCTCTCCGCAGTGTATACATATATACAGATCTGGTGTAGCCTCTGTGAGCCTATACTAGCCTATCTCCTCAGTGTATACTTACATACCAATTTAGTGTAGCCTATGTGAGCCGATAGTAGCCTATCTCCTCAGCCTATACTTCTACACAGATCTGGTGTAGCCTATGTGAGCCTATACTAGCCTATCTCCTCAGCCTATACTTCTATACAGATCTGGTGTAGCCTATGTGAGCCTATACTAGCCTATCTCCTCAGTGTATACTTATATACAGATCTGGTGTAGCCTATGTGAGCCTATTCTACCCTATCTCCGCAGCTTATACTTCTACACAGATCTGGTGTAGCCTATGTGAGCCTATACTAGCCTATCTCCTAAGCCTATACTTCTATACAGATCTGGTGTAGCCTATGTGAGCCTATACTAGCCTATCTCCTCAGCCTATACTTATATACAGAGCTGGTGTAGCCTATGTGAGCATATACTAGCCTATCTCCTCAGCCTATACTTATATAGTAATCATGTGTAGCCTATGTGAGCCTATACTAGCCTATGTGAGCCTATACTACCCTATCTCCTCAGCCTATACTTATATACAGATCTGGTTTAGCGTATGTGAGCCTATACTAGCCTATACTAGCCTATCTCCTCAGTATATACTTATATACAGATCTAGTGTAGCCTATGTGAGCCTATATTAGCCTATCTCCTCAGCCTATACTTATATAAAGATCTAGTGTAGCCTTTACCTGCCTATCTCTTCAGCCTATACTTATATAGTAATCTGGTGTAGCCTATGTGAGCCTATACTATCCTATCACCTCAGTGTATACTTATATACAGATCTGGTGTAGCCTATGTGAGCCTATGCTAGCCTATCTGCTCAGCCTATACTTCTATACAGATCTCGTGTAGCCTATGTGAGCCTATACTATCCTATCTCCTCAGTGTATACTTCTACACAGATCTGGTGTAGCCTATGTGAGCCTATACTAGCCTATCTCCTCAGCGTATACTTCTATACAGATCTGGTGTAGCCTATGTGAGCCTATACTAGCCTATCTCCTCAATCTATACTTATATATACATCTGGTGTAGCCTATGTGAGCCTATCTTCTCAGTCTATACTTATATAGCAATCCGGTGTATCCTATGTGAGCCTATACTAGCCTATCTCCACAGTGTATACTTATATAGTAATCTGGTGTAGCCTATGTGAGCCTATGCTAGCCTATCTGCTCAGCCTATACTTCTATACAGATCTCGTGTAGCCTATGTGAGCCTATACTATCCTATCTCCTCAGTGTATACTTCTACACAGATGTGGTGTAGCCTATGTGAGCCTTTACTAGCCTATCTCCTCAGCCTATACTTATATACAGATCTGGTGTAGCCTATGTGAGCCTACACTAGCCTCTTTCCTCAGTGTATACTTATATACAGGTCTGGTGTAGCCTATCTGAGCCTATCTCCTCAGCCTATACTTATATAGTAATCTGGTGTAGCCTATGTGAGCCTATACTGGCCTATCTCCTCAGTCTATACTTATATACAGATCTGGTGTAGCCTATGTGAGCCTATACCAGCCTATCTCCTCAGTCTATACTTATATACAGATCTGGTTTAGCCTATGTGAGCCTATACCAGCCTATCTCCTCAGTCTATACTTATATACAGATCTGGTGTAGCCTATGTGAGCCTATACTAGCCTCTTTCCTCAGTGTATACTTATATACAGATCTGTTTAGCCTATGTGAGCCTATCTCCTCAGTCTATACTTATATAGTAATCTGGTGTAGCCTATGTGAGCCTATCTACCCAGTCTATATATACTCTCTCTATATATGTGAGCCCATACTAGCCTGTCTATACATATATACAGATATCTTGTAGCCTATCTCTCCAGCCTACACTTATATACCGATCTGGTGTAGCCTATGGTAGCCTATCCTAGCCTATCTCCTCAGTCTATACTTATATAGCATTCCGGTGTAGCTCAGTGTATACTTATATACAGATCTGGTGTAGCCTATTTGAGCCTATCTCCCCAGTCTATATATATACCGATCTGGTGCAGCCTATGTAAGCCTATACTAGCCTATCTCCCCAGGCTATATATATGAGCCTATACTAGCCTGTCTATACATTTATACATATATGTTGTAGCCTATCTGTACTGCCTATACTTATATACCGATCTGGTGTAGCTTATGTGAGCCTATCTTCTCAGTGTATACTTATGTAGCAATCTGGTGTAGCCTATGTGAGCCTATGCAAACCTATCTCCTCAGCCTATAGTTATATACAGATCCGGTGTAGCATATGTGAGCCTATACTAGCCTATGTCCCCAGCCTATCCTTATATACAGATATGGTGTAGCCTATGTGAGCCTATACTAGCCTATAACTCCAGCCTATACTTCATACCCATCTAGTGTAGCCTATGGTAGGCTACGGTAGCCTATACTAGCCTATCTCCCGAGTCTATACTTATATAGCAATCTGGTGTAGCTCAGTCTATACTTATATACAGATCTGGTGTAGCCTATGTGAGTCTATCTCCTCAGTCTATACTTATATACAGATCTGGTGTAGCCTGTGTGAGCCTATACTAGCCTATCTGCTCAGTGTATACTTATATACAGATCTGGAGTTGCCTATGTGAGCCTATACTAGCCTATCTCCTCAGCCTATACTTATATAAAGATCTAGTGTAGCCTATGTGAGCCTATTCTAGCCTATCTCCTCAGTGTATACTTACATACAGATCTCGTGTAGCCTATGTGAGCCTATACTAGCCTATCTCCTCAGTGTATACTTCTACACAGAGCTGGTGTAGCCTATGTGAGCATATACTAGCCTATCTCTTCAGTATATACTTATATACAGATCTAGTGTAGCCTATGTGAGCCTATACTAGCCTATCTCCTCAGCCTATACTTACATAAAGATCTAGTGTAGCCTATGTGAGCCTATTCTAGCCTATCTCCTCAGTGTATACTTATATACAGATCTGGTGTAGCCTATGTGAGCCTATACTAGCCTATCTCCTCAGTCTATACTTCTATACAGATCTGGTGTAGCCTATGTGAGCCTATACTAGCCTCTTTCCCCTGTGTATACTTAGATACAGATCTGGTGTAGCCTATGTGAGCCTATACTAGCCTATCTCCTCAGTCTATACTTATATACAGATCTGGTGTAGCTTGTGTGAGCCTATCTCCTCAGTCAATACTTATATAGTAATCTGGTGTAGCCTATGTGAGCCTATACTAGCCTATCTCCTCAGTCTATACTTATATACAGATCTGGTGTAGCCTATGTGAGCCTATACTAGCCTATCTCCTCAGTGTATACTTATATACAGATGTGCTGTAGCCTATGTGAGCCTATACTAGCCTATCTCCTCAGTGTATACTTATATACAGATCTGGTGTAGCCTATGTGAGCCTATACTAGCCTATCTCCTCAGTCTATACTTATATACAGATCTGGTGTAGCCTATGTGAGCCTATACTAGCCTATCTCCTCAATCTATACTTATATATACATCTGGTGTAGCCTATGTGAGCCTATCTTCTCAGTCTATACTTATATAGCAATCCGGTGTATCCTATGTGAGCCTATACTAGCCTATCTCCACAGTGTATACTTATATAGTAATCTGGTGTAGCCTATGTGAGCCTATGCTAGCCTATCTGCTCAGCCTATACTTCTATACAGATCTCGTGTAGCCTATGTGAGCCTTTACTAGCCTATCTCCTCAGCCTATACTTATATACAGATCTGGTGTAGCCTATGTGAGCCTACACTAGCCTCTTTCCTCAGTGTATACTTATATACAGGTCTGGTGTAGCCTATCTGAGCCTATCTCCTCAGCCTATACTTATATAGTAATCTGGTGTAGCCTATGTGAGCCTATACTGGCCTATCTCCTCAGTCTATACTTATATACAGATCTGGTGTAGCCTATGTGAGCCTATACCAGCCTATCTCCTCAGTCTATACTTATATACAGATCTGGTTTAGCCTATGTGAGCCTATACCAGCCTATCTCCTCAGTCTATACTTATATACAGATCTGGTGTAGCCTATGTGAGCCTATACTAGCCTCTTTCCTCAGTGTATACTTATATACAGATCTGTTTAGCCTATGTGAGCCTATCTCCTCAGTCTATACTTATATAGTAATCTGGTGTAGCCTATGTGAGCCTATCTACCCAGTCTATATATACTCTCTCTATATATGTGAGCCCATACTAGCCTGTCTATACATATATACAGATATCTTGTAGCCTATCTCTCCAGCCTACACTTATATACCGATCTGGTGTAGCCTATGGTAGCCTATCCTAGCCTATCTCCTCAGTCTATACTTATATAGCATTCCGGTGTAGCTCAGTGTATACTTATATACAGATCTGGTGTAGCCTATTTGAGCCTATGCAAACCTATCTCCTCAGCCTATAGTTATATACAGATCCGGTGTAGCATATGTGAGCCTATACTAGCCTATGTCCCCAGCCTATCCTTATATACAGATATGGTGTAGCCTATGTGAGCCTATACTAGCCTATAACTCCAGCCTATACTTCATACCCATCTAGTGTAGCCTATGGTAGGCTACGGTAGCCTATACTAGCCTATCTCCCGAGTCTATACTTATATAGCAATCTGGTGTAGCTCAGTCTATACTTATATACAGATCTGGTGTAGCCTATGTGAGTCTATCTCCTCAGTCTATACTTATATACAGATCTGGTGTAGCCTGTGTGAGCCTATACTAGCCTATCTGCTCAGTGTATACTTATATACAGATCTGGAGTTGCCTATGTGAGCCTATACTAGCCTATCTCCTCAGCCTATACTTATATAAAGATCTAGTGTAGCCTATGTGAGCCTATTCTAGCCTATCTCCTCAGTGTATACTTATATACAGATCTCGTGTAGCCTATGTGAGCCTATACTAGCCTATCTCCTCAGTGTATACTTCTACACAGAGCTGGTGTAGCCTATGTGAGCATATACTAGCCTATCTCTTCAGTATATACTTATATACAGATCTAGTGTAGCCTATGTGAGCCTATACTAGCCTATCTCCTCAGCCTATACTTACATAAAGATCTAGTGTAGCCTATGTGAGCCTATTCTAGCCTATCTCCTCAGTGTATACTTATATACAGATCTGGTGTAGCCTATGTGAGCCTATACTAGCCTATCTCCTCATCTATACTTCTATACAGATCTGGTGTAGCCTATGTGAGCCTATACTAGCCTCTTTCCCCAGTGTATACTTAGATACAGATCTGGTGTAGCCTATGTGAGCCTATACTAGCCTATCTCCTAAGTCTATACTTACATACAGATCTGGTGTAGCCTATGTGAGCCTATACTAGCCTATCTCCTCAGTGTATACTTATATACAGATGTGCTGTAGCCTATGTGAGCCTATACTAGCCTATCTCCTCAGTGTATACTTATATACAGATCTGGTGTAGCCTATGTGAGCCTATAATAGCCTATCTCCTCAGTCTATACTTATATACAGATCTGGTGTAGCCTATGTGAGCCTATCTTCTCATTCTATACTTATATAGCAATCCGGTGTAGCTCAGTGTATACTTATATACAGATGTGGTGTAGACTATGTGAGCCTATCTCCCCAGTCTATATATATACCGATCTGGTGCAGCCTATGTAAACCTATACTAGCCTATCTCCCCAGTCTATATATATGTGAGCCTATACCAGCCTGTCTGTACATATATACAGATATCGTGTAGCCTATCTTTCCAGCCTACACTTATATACCGATCTGGTCTAGCCTATACTAGCCTATCTCCTCAGTCTATACTTATATACAGATCTGGTGTAGCCTATGTGAGCCTATCTTCTCAGTCTATACTTATATAGCAATCCGGTGTAGCTCAGTGTATACTTATATACAGATCTGGTGTAGACTATGTGAGCCTATCTCCCCAGTCTATATATATACCGATCTGGTGCAGCCTATGTAAGCCTATACTAGCCTATCTCCCCAGTCTATATATATGTGAGCCTATACTAGCCTATCTCCTCAGCCTATACTTATATACAGATCTGGTGTAGCCTATGTGAGCCTATACTAGCCTATCTCCTCAGTGTATACTTATATACAGATCTAGTGTAGCCTATGTGAGCCTATCCTAGCCTATCTCCTCAGCCTATACTTATATACAGATCTGGTGTAGCCTATGTGAGCCTATACTAACCTAGGTCTTCAGCCTATACTTATATACAGATCTAGTGTAGCTTATATGAGCCAACACTGGCCTATCTCCTCAGCCTATACTTATATAGTAATCTGGTGTAGCCTATGTGAGCCTATACTAGGCTATCTTTTCAGCCTATACTTATATACGGATCTGGTGTAGCCTATGTGAGCCTATACTAGCCTATATCCTCAGTGTATACTTATATACAGATCTAGTGTAGCCTATGTGAGCCTATACTAGCCTATCTCTTCAGCCTATACTTATATACAGATCTGGTGTAGCCTATGTGAGCCTATACTAACCTATCTCTTCAGCCTATACTTATATACAGATCTAGTGTAGCTTATATGAGCCCATACTGGCCTATCTCCTCAGCCTATACTTATATAGTAATCTGGTGTAGCCTATGTGAGCCTATACTATCCTATCTCCTCAGCCTATACTTATATACAGACCTGGTGTAGCCTGTGCTAGCCTATACTAGCCTATCTCCTCAGCCTATACTTATATAGTAATCTGGTGTAGCCTATGCGAGCCTATACTAGCCTATCGCCTCAGTGTATACTTATATACGGATTTGGTGTAGCCTATGTGAGCCTATACTAGCCTATCTCCTCAGTGTATACTTATATACAGATCTAGTGTAGCCTATGTGAGCCTATACTAGCCTATCTCTTCAGCCTATACTTATATACAGATCTGGTGTAGCCTATGTGAGCCTATACTAACCTATCTCTTCAGCCTATACTTATATACAGATCTAGTGTAGCTTATATGAGCCTATACTGGCCTATCTCCTCAGCCTATACTTATATAGTAATCTGGTGTAGCCTATGTGAGCCTATACTAGCCTATCTCCTCAGCCTATACTTATATACAGACCTGGTGTAGCCTATGTTAGCCTATACTAGCCTATCTCCTCAGCCTATACTTATATAGTAATCTGGTGTAGCCTATGCGAGCCTATACTAGCCTATCGCCTCAGTGTATACTTATATACGGATCTGGTGTAGCCTATGTGAGCCTATACTAGCCTCTTTCCCCAGTGTATACTTAGATACAGATCTGGTGTAGCCTATGTGAGCCTATACTAGCCTATCTCCTCAGTCTATACTTATATACAGATCTGGTGTAGCTTATGTGAGCCTATCTCCTCAGTCAATACTTATATAGTAATCTGGTGTAGCCTATGTGAGCCTATACTAGCCTATCTCCTCAGTCTATACTTATATACAGATCTCGTGTAGCCTATGTGAGCCTATACTATCCTATCTACTCAGTGTATATTTATATACAGATATGGTGTAGCCTATGTGAGCCTATACTAACCTATCTCGTCAGCCTATACTTATATACAGATCTGGTGTAGCCTACACTAGCCTATCTCCTCAGTGTATACCTATATATAATTCTGGTGTTTCCTATAAGAGCCTATACTAGCCTATCTACTCAGTGTATACTTATATACAGATCTGGTGTAGCCTATGTGAGCCTATACTAGCCTCTCTCCGCAGTGTATACATATATACAGATCTGGTGTAGCCTCTGTGAGCCTATACTAGCCTATCTCCTCAGTGTATACTTACATACCAATTTAGTGTAGCCTATGTGAGCCGATAGTAGCCTATCTCCTCAGCCTATACTTCTACACAGATCTGGTGTAGCCTATGTGAGCCTATACTAGCCTATCTCCTCAGCCTATACTTCTATACAGATCTGGTGTAGCCTATGTGAGCCTATACTAGCCTATCTCCTCAGTGTATACTTATATACAGATCTGGTGTAGCCTATGTGAGCCTATTCTACCCTATCTCCGCAGCTTATACTTCTACACAGATCTGGTGTAGCCTATGTGAGCCTATACTAGCCTATCTCCTAAGCCTATACTTCTATACAGATCTGGTGTAGCCTATGTGAGCCTATACTAGCCTATCTCCTCAGTGTATACTTATATACAGATCTGGTGTACCCTATGTGAGCCTATACTAGCCTATCTCCTCAGCCTATACTTATATACAGAGCTGGTGTAGCCTATGTGAGCATATACTAGCCTATCTCCTCAGCCTATACTTATATAGTAATCATGTGTAGCCTATGTGAGCCTATACTAGCCTATGTGAGCCTATACTACCCTATCTCCTCAGCCTATACTTATATACAGATCTGGTTTAGCGTATGTGAGCCTATACTAGCCTATACTAGCCTATCTCCTCAGTATATACTTATATACAGATCTAGTGTAGCCTATGTGAGCCTATATTAGCCTATCTCCTCAGCCTATACTTATATAAAGATCTAGTGTAGCCTTTACTAGCCTATCTCTTCAGCCTATACTTATATAGTAATCTGGTGTAGCCTATGTAAGCCTATACTATCCTATCACCTCAGTGTATACTTATATACAGATCTGGTGTAGCCTATGTGAGCCTATACTAGCCTATCTCCTCAGTGTATACTTCTACACAGATCTGGTGTAGCCTATGTGAGCCTATGCTAGCCTATCTGCTCAGCCTATACTTCTATACAGATCTCGTGTAGCCTATGTGAGCCTATACTATCCTATCTCCTCAGTGTATACTTCTACACAGATCTGGTGTAGCCTATGTGAGCCTATACTAGCCTATCTCCTCAGCGTATACTTCTATACAGATCTGGTGTAGCCTATGTGAGCCTATACTAGCCTATCTCCTCAATCTATACTTATATATACATCTGGTGTAGCCTATGTGAGCCTATCTTCTCAGTCTATACTTATATAGCAATCCGGTGTATCCTATGTGAGCCTATACTAGCCTATCTCCACAGTGTATACTTATATAGTAATCTGGTGTAGCCTATGTGAGCCTATGCTAGCCTATCTGCTCAGCCTATACTTCTATACAGATCTCGTGTAGCCTATGTGAGCCTATACTATCCTATCTCCTCAGTGTATACTTCTACACAGATGTGGTGTAGCCTATGTGAGCCTTTACTAGCCTATCTCCTCAGCCTATACTTATATACAGATCTGGTGTAGCCTATGTGAGCCTACACTAGCCTCTTTCCTCAGTGTATACTTATATACAGGTCTGGTGTAGCCTATCTGAGCCTATCTCCTCAGCCTATACTTATATAGTAATCTGGTGTAGCCTATGTGAGCCTATACTGGCCTATCTCCTCAGTCTATACTTATATACAGATCTGGTGTAGCCTATGTGAGCCTATACCAGCCTATCTCCTCAGTCTATACTTATATACAGATCTGGTTTAGCCTATGTGAGCCTATACCAGCCTATCTCCTCAGTCTATACTTATATACAGATCTGGTGTAGCCTATGTGAGCCTATACTAGCCTCTTTCCTCAGTGTATACTTATATACAGATCTGTTTAGCCTATGTGAGCCTATCTCCTCAGTCTATACTTATATAGTAATCTGGTGTAGCCTATGTGAGCCTATCTACCCAGTCTATATATACTCTCTCTATATATGTGAGCCCATACTAGCCTGTCTATACATATATACAGATATCTTGTAGCCTATCTCTCCAGCCTACACTTATATACCGATCTGGTGTAGCCTATGGTAGCCTATCCTAGCCTATCTCCTCAGTCTATACTTATATAGCATTCCGGTGTAGCTCAGTGTATACTTATATACAGATCTGGTGTAGCCTATTTGAGCCTATCTCCCCAGTCTATATATATACCGATCTGGTGCAGCCTATGTAAGCCTATACTAGCCTATCTCCCCAGGCTATATATATGAGCCTATACTAGCCTGTCTATACATTTATACATATATGTTGTAGCCTATCTGTACTGCCTATACTTATATACCGATCTGGTGTAGCTTATGTGAGCCTATCTCCTCAGTGTATACTTATGTAGCAATCTGGTGTAGCCTATGTGAGCCTATGCAAACCTATCTCCTCAGCCTATAGTTATATACAGATCCGGTGTAGCATATGTGAGCCTATACTAGCCTATGTCCCCAGCCTATCCTTATATACAGATATGGTGTAGCCTATGTGAGCCTATACTAGCCTATAACTCCAGCCTATACTTCATACCCATCTAGTGTAGCCTATGGTAGGCTACGGTAGCCTATACTAGCCTATCTCCCGAGTCTATACTTATATAGCAATCTGGTGTAGCTCAGTCTATACTTATATACAGATCTGGTGTAGCCTATGTGAGTCTATCTCCTCAGTCTATACTTATATACAGATCTGGTGTAGCCTGTGTGAGCCTATACTAGCCTATCTGCTCAGTGTATACTTATATACAGATCTGGAGTTGCCTATGTGAGCCTATACTAGCCTATCTCCTCAGCCTATACTTATATAAAGATCTAGTGTAGCCTATGTGAGCCTATTCTAGCCTATCTCCTCAGTGTATACTTATATACAGATCTCGTGTAGCCTATGTGAGCCTATACTAGCCTATCTCCTCAGTGTATACTTCTACACAGAGCTGGTGTAGCCTATGTGAGCATATACTAGCCTATCTCTTCAGTATATACTTATATACAGATCTAGTGTAGCCTATGTGAGCCTATACTAGCCTATCTCCTCAGCCTATACTTACATAAAGATCTAGTGTAGCCTATGTGAGCCTATTCTAGCCTATCTCCTCAGTGTATACTTATATACAGATCTGGTGTAGCCTATGTGAGCCTATACTAGCCTATCTCCTCAGTCTATACTTCTATACAGATCTGGTGTAGCCTATGTGAGCCTATACTAGCCTATCTCCTCAGTCTATACTTATATACAGATCTGGTGTAGCCTATGTGAGCCTATACTAGCCTATCTCCTCAGTGTATACTTATATACAGATGTGCTGTAGCCTATGTGAGCCTATACTAGCCTATCTCCTCAGTGTATACTTATATACAGATCTGGTGTAGCCTATGTGAGCCTATACTAGCCTATCTCCTCAGTCTATACTTATATACAGATCTGGTGTAGCCTATGTGAGCCTATCTTCTCAGTCTATACTTATATAGCAATCCGGTGTAGCTCAGTGTATACTTATATACAGATGTGGTGTAGACTATGTGAGCCTATCTCCCCAGTCTATATATATACCGATCTGGTGCAGCCTATGTAAACCTATACTAGCCTATCTCCCCAGTCTATATATATGTGAGCCTATACCAGCCTGTCTGTACATATATACAGATATCGTGTAGCCTATCTTTCCAGCCTACACTTATATACCGATCTGGTCTAGCCTATACTAGCCTATCTCCTCAGTCTATACTTATATACAGATCTGGTGTAGCCTATGTGAGCCTATCTTCTCAGTCTATACTTATATAGCAATCCGGTGTAGCTCAGTGTATACTTATATACAGATCTGGTGTAGACTATGTGAGCCTATCTCCCCAGTCTATATATATACCGATCTGGTGCAGCCTATGTAAGCCTATACTAGCCTATCTCCCCAGTCTATATATATGTGAGCCTATACTAGCCTATCTCCTCAGCCTATACTTATATACAGATCTGGTGTAGCCTATGTGAGCCTATACTAGCCTATCTCCTCAGTGTATACTTATATACAGATCTAGTGTAGCCTATGTGAGCCTATACTAGCCTATCTCCTCAGCCTATACTTATATACAGATCTGGTGTAGCCTATGTGAGCCTATACTAACCTATGTCTTCAGCCTATACTTATATACAGATCTAGTGTAGCTTATATGAGCCTACACTGGCCTATCTCCTCAGCCTATACTTATATAGTAATCTGGTGTAGCCTATGTGAGCCTATACTAGCCTATCTCCTCAGCCTATACTTATATACGGATCTGGTGTAGCCTATGTGAGCCTATACTAGCCTATCTCCTCAGTGTATACTTATATACAGATCTAGTGTAGCCTATGTGAGCCTATACTAGCCTATCTCCTCAGCCTATACTTATATACAGATCTGGTGTAGCCTATGTGAGCCTATACTAACCTATCTCTTCAGCCTATACTTACATACAGATCTAGTGTAGCTTATATGAGCCTATACTGGCCTATCTCCTCAGCCTATACTTATATAGTAATCTGGTGTAGCCTATGTGAGCGTATACTAGCCTATCTCCTCAGCGTATACTTATATACAGATTTGGTGTAGCCTATGTGAGCCTATACTAGCCTATCTCCTCAGTCTATACTTATATACAGATCTGGTGTAGCCTATGTGAGTCTATACTAGCCTCTCTCCTCAGTGTATACTTATAGAGAGATCTGGTGTGGCCTATGTGAGCCTATGCAAGCCTCTTTTCTCAGTGTGTACTTACATACAGATCTGGTGTAGCCTATGTGAGCCTATACTAGCCTATCTCCTCAGTCTATACTTATATACAGATCTGGTGTAGCCTATGTGAGCCTATGCTAGCCTATCTCCTCAGTGTATAGGTAGTTATATACAGATGTGGTGTGGCCTATGTGAGCCTATACTAGCCTATCTCCTCAGCCTACACTTATATAGAGAGCTGGTGTAGCCTAGAGTAGCCTATTTCGTGAGTCTATACTTATATACAGATCTGGGTTGGCCTATGTGAGGCTATACTAGCCTATCTGCTCAGTATATTCTTACATTACCGCTGTCGATCCGTCGTTCGGTTTTAGTGTGTTCTTATTTTGCAAGTTTGGCAGCCCATCCTGGTCGCCATTCTTTTAAAACTGTCTTGCGTCCGAATTCGCTCACCGTCATTTGCGCTATAGTTCTATATCTCGGTCAAGCGGTATTAGGTTCCACGAACTACTCGAACAACACGGCCTCCGCATGCCTGCTGTAGAGCGGCATTCTCCTGGCCGCTGTGCACCTTGGTTACTCCAGCGTGGACTATTCGACCTGGAGCTCACAGACTATGGCAAGTTGTCCACCCAGCAATCGGTGTATCGCCAACTACTCAACGAAATTCTAAACCGCCACCGAACTTACACCCCGATGTTTACCGATGGGTCCCAGGTGGGTGGAGCTACGGGATGTAGTTTTATTTTCAATGGCGAGGCGCACCAGTACCGACTTCCGGATCATAGTTCCGTTTACACTGCCGAGGTCTTTGCTATATTTTGTTTTTACCTTTATCTCTAACTCAGCTCCCTGCAAGTTTATCATCTACTCAGACCCTCTGAATGCGATAAAGTCTTTGGAACAAGTTCATCGACACCTCAGCATTCGCTGTAAAAACACAGACACTTATTTTGCAATTGCTCTCACGTGGATACCAATTGCTTTTTACCAGGACCCCAGGCCATGTAGGTATTTCTGGCAATGAGGAAGCGGATGCGGCTGCTGAAGCTGCATGCCGTTTGCCGGATTTTCCCACAGTCTGCGTTAATGTCGATGTGCAGCGCCATTTCCGTCGACACCTTTTCTCGGTCTGGCAGCAGTCAGTCATGGGAGGCATTCTCTGGCACTCAATTGCTGACCATTATGGACAGTGTAATTCCCTGGATGACATTGTGGAGGGACTCTAGACGGGCAGAGGTTACTCTCACGCACCTGAGGATAGGTCATACACGGGCGACCCATGGGTACCATTTGTGTGGGGACCCGGCGCCGGTCTGTTGTGAGTGCAATATCCAACTTTCTGTGGCCTATATCCTTATAGACTGTCCGCAATACGCTGGTGAGCGCAAGTCGGTTGGCCTGGGGTGTACCCTTGCTTCAATTGTGGGTGACGACCCGTTGTCTGCCTGTAAGGCACTGCGGTTCGTTGCCTAAATTGGGTTTACGAAGCAAGTATATCTTGTTTTTTTTAGTTGTTTGAAGTTTTTAACTTTTAAAATTCGATTTTGCGTTTTAGCTATTGAATTTTACCTTTTACTGTTTAAATCGTATTTTTTAGCTTTGACCTTTTACCCATTTTAGTGAATGGTTTCTTCAAAGTTTTTAACTTAGTGCACTGTCATGCCATTTGGTGTTTTTATTTGTTTGCGCTTTCAGTTGCTCTTTATACCCTCACATTTTAGGCAGCTAACTGCGAGTTGTAGGTTTTTTGTATTCTGACCGTGGCCCAAATGACCAAGCTGGCGACGGGTCCCTAAACTCCATTCATCCATCCCTCATTTCACCCCTTGGATGTTCATTTGACCGCTACTCTTCATCACTCTCTTCCTCTTCTAGATTTATTATAAGCATTAGTTTTTAAGGTCTTGGGTTTATAACTCCTGTCTTACCAGCAGGGATCTTTCCTATCTCCGTGGTCCTGTCCCACGGTTTTCACTGCTGCCCCCGACTTGTGTGCTCTTCGGAGGGCTCAGGCTTGTTGGTATCCTATCCAATTTGGGTAGCCCCACAGAAATCACTTTAACACCTGCAGGGGAGTTCTAAGCACCTCCAGTCTGGACAATCTAAAGAACGAGGAGATTGTCGGCTGTCTCTTTGACCACGGTGCATGTAAAGCCTACCGTCCTACTCGCCAGCAGCATGGTAAAAGCAAACTCTGCGTACGGCGCTTTTCACATTCAAAGGCACTCAATTGCCTGAATTTATCTTTGTGGCTACCAAAGTTGCGCCGTACGCCAACATGTGCCGAACCCCATACGCTCCTATAGATGCCAGCGGTTTGGCCGTATCCAATAATCCCGCCATTTGTGAGCGTCGTAGTTTACCAGCCCAAGAGGATACGGCATGTACAACGAATCCTCTTTGTGTGAACTGTGGCGAGAGCCATCCATCCAGCTCGCATCAGTGCTCCACGTTTATGGACGAGAAGGCAATACAGGAGTTGCGTGTGAAAGAGCGGCTTACAGTTTTGGAAGCGCGTCGCAGCTTCGTGCAGCTGAAACCTGCGACCACCCTAGGTTTGGCGTCAGCAGTCCGCCGCACTCCTGCCCACACTATGGGAGTGCAATATGATCCGGTCACTGATGCTTCAACACAAACGGATTTACCAACGAGCATCTCTCCACCGTCCCGTGGTGCTCCTGCACCAGCAACTACATCTTCTGCCGTGCAGACATAAGCTCACCAACCAACCTCCAGCAGTGGCTATACTAGTTCGTCAACCGTTCTCGCCATAAACACCAGGCAAGTAGTCGTTCCTTGTCAAGTGAGTGAATAAGGCTTAAGGGCACGTCGACAGCCAGGTCATTAGGGCCCCAAGTCAGAAGATATAAACAGGGAAAAACTCACCACCACTTAACACTCAGAATGCCAATGGAACTGCTCCGCACAGAAAGGGTAGTGCGGAGGGTTCACGCCTGAGCCTCCGAGGAGCACACAAGTTGAAAGCCGCGCCGAAACCGTGGGACAGGACAGATCCCTGTTGGTGAGACAGGACTTAACCTACGCAAAACCATAAGACCTAGAAGAGGAAGAGACTATATCTAAGTGGATAAAAAGAAACGTGGCCAGACCCGGTGGATGTGAGGGGATAATGATGGTGATGAACGGATCGGGGTCCCAGGTGCGCCAAACCCGAACCTACAGTACCTGGTCCCCTTGGTAATCTAGGTTTTTTCCAGTTTCAGAAATTCCTTGATAAACAGCACTCTAAACTGTCTAAAGGCAGTAAAGTATACCTGTTATCATTCATACAGAAGGGCAAATAAAATATTGTGCACCACTTCTTTTTTATTAAATTCTCAAAATGTTCCACTATACAGAAACATAAAAAGTAGCTCCTACAGATTATCAGCGTGTTTATCTTCACTTCCCTCATGCTTTTTCGAAGCTAACAACAGAGCAATGCTCTTATCACAAGTTTTACATTGGTGTGGTTTCGGACCCTCGTGAAGCAAATTATGTGTTTTCAAATGAGACAAACGAGTAAAGTTCTTATCACAAATTTTACATTGATGTGGCTTCTTACCCACATGAAGCAAATTATGAGCTTTCAAATTTGACAAATTAGTAAAGCTCCTATCACAAGTTTTACATTGGTGTGGCTTCTTACCCTCGTGAATCAAATTATGTATTTTCAAACATTCCAACCGCGTAAAGCTCTTATTACAAGTTTTACATTGGTGTGGCCTCTTACCCTCATGAATCAAAGTATGTCTTTTCAAACTTGACAACTGAGCAAAGTTCTTATCACAAATTTTACATTGGTGTGGCTTGTTACTTTCATGAGTTACACTATGTATTTTTAAATGTTCCAACCGCGTAAAAGCCTTACCACAAGTTTTACACTGGTGTGGCTTCTTACCCTTATGAATCAAATTATGCGTTTTCAAATGTGACAACTGAGCATAGCTCTTATTACAAATTTTACATTGGTGTGGCTTCTCACCCTCATGAATTACATTATGTATTCTTAAATGTTCCAACAATGTAAAACTCATATCACATGTTTTACATTGGTGTGGCCTCTTACCTACATGAATTAGGTTATGTCTTTTCAAATGTGACAAATTAGTAAAGCTCTTATAACAAGTTTTACATTGGTGTGGCTTCTTACCCTCGTGAATCAAATGATGTCTTTTCAAATTTGACAAGTGAGTAAAGCTTTTATCACAAGTTTTACATTGATGTGGCTTTTTACCCTTGTGAATCAGATTATGTCTTTTCAAACTTGACAACTGAGTAAAGCTCTTATCACAAGTTTTACATTGATGTGGCTTCTTACCCTCATGAACCAAAGTATGTCTTTTCAAACTTGACAAATGAGTAAAGCTTTTATTGCAAGTATCACATTGGCGGAGAATTTTGACCTTATGAATCAAACTCTCTTGTTTCAAGGTTGAATAGCTTTTGTGCATTTTCATCTCACTACACCTTCCAGATTTTTCTGGGAGAGCATGTTCTACAATTGGTAATTGTGTGACATCAATTTTTTGATTTTCATATTCAAGCTGACTTTTTCCATTATACAGCCTTGTGTCTCTTCGTGAGCCTTCAGCTGAGGGCAACAGTGATTTTGCACCATCAGCAGAAACTATTTCTGTACATAATCTGAAAGGTCAAACGATTTAGCATCAGTAAGCATAATAATCGGTCACTAAGCTCTGTAAATAGAATCTGTTTGCCTACAACAGGAACATGCTCAAAAATGTGACATGTAATTATAAATTCATGTAAAGGAACTATCCCAAAGGCATGTCAATGATGGACCCTAACACCCCACTCCCGTAACTTTGGTATTCATTACAATTGAATAGGACAGGAAAATATATTTGCAACAGACTAATTATCAAAAAGTCAAAAATAAGATGGAACGTTTTGCGTGTTTCAATTTCATACTGTTTCTTACACCACACTTTGCTAATGTCTATTCATGGAAAAACAAAATATAAAGTGTTAGTCAAGGAAAATTAAATCTTTAATATTTAAATTAAAACTCGCAAAAGACATTCTTGAAATTATCAAAGTAGACACATGTTCCATGCAATTGTTGGGGAAAGAATTTTCCTGAAAATCTTTGTCAATCTTTTAAAGAATGTAAAACCTAGATTCTAAATTTGTAATTTATCTAAAATTCAGTCCTTTGGTGGTGACTACAGAACTTTTGATACAGTAAATACTTATTTTTCAGCATTAAAGAAGAAACTACCTACTAAAGGAGTTTTCCTTTTAGAGCAGCAGAAGGTTTGTAAGGAACATTTATCACTGACTACAAGTAAACATCTAAGGATCCAACAAGATGCAGTCTCGCAATACTGAGAAAAAAGGAGAATAATTTATTATTAAATTCCAAGCAGAAGACACATGTAAAATGAGAACTTTATATTTACTTCACTGTTCACCATTGTGCTCATCTATTCTTAAATATAAAATTGAATTGGAGATCTCAAATAACATATTTGTTGCAAAATTTAAATACTCAATTTTTAACTCTAATACAATCTCCTATCAGATAAAGAGTTCTGAAATTACATCACCATAACTTCGTCCACAGAGTAAAATATCTACTTGTATCTAAAGTTTAAAACGTGACATCTTACAGAATTGCTGATATATTGCAATAGTAATATTGTAGCGTCATATAAAAATATGGAATATTCAAAATTATTAAACTGTAAAATACATGAAGATGAGCTAGCGTTAAACCAATGTGTCATAAGGATATAAATGATTTCCTTTTTTTTAACGTCCTGCAACATTGTGTCATATAGAATGAATGATGGGTGAAATGATGCTCAAATGAGCCCGAGGTCCATGGGGCTTTAAGTTATCCGCCATTCGTCTTCTCAGGGTAGGGAAAACCTCGGAAAAAACTTTACCCAGATAACTTACCCTAAGCAAGATTAAAAGTTGCGACCTCTTGTACGTGAGGCAGACACGCTAACCATCACGCTACCGAGGCAGGCTGTGAATCATTTCCTGTCATACTTATGCATATAGAAGTGGATGTCATGAATCACAGTGTCAAAGGTATAACAGCCCATAGAGGATTATTCACTCTGTGGAGAAAGTTGAGATCAGTCTATGAAGACCACTCAGATTAAGATAGTGTAGGATTGGTATTTGAGTGACGCTACTGAGATGTCGATAACTGAGTGACAGGTACTATCTAACATTTACTATCCTGTAATGTCATTACTCCATAAGTTTGCTTGTTGTAAATGGAACCTTTGTCATTTGTTTAAACTGTGAAGTAAAGTCATATTTTGGTTATAAAAATGATTGTTAATGCATGCGAGTTGTGCTCACCACTATTTCCTATGTTCCCCATGTGACGACCACTTCATCAACAACTGGTCGTCACAATATAAAGAGTCCTTTATTAACATAAAAAACATCATACTGAATCAGTTAATGTACAATGATACTTCACATGGAAACAAAATACAGCATTTCTTTTACTTCCCCACCAATGGGTCAATGATGCTTTGACTTTCGTATGTCCCTAAACATTTTGTTCTTATGAGAGAGAATAATAAAGTGAAAACTTCTCACACTTCATTTCTCTTTCTTAGGAAGAAATAATAGCATGCCAATCACTTGGGAAATCATATTTAGAAATGAGAAGACAATGGAGAAACCTGTCGTTGGTTCAATAAATTAAAAAAAAAACACCTTAAATGTAACATTTACATTTCTTTATTTAGCCCCTTATTCTCTCTTATGGTACTGTTTACTAAAATAATGAACTTCCTATTGATTTTAATTTAGTTTTAACCTAAAGATTACATTATATACTTACTCTAGGTATATAGTAAGCACTACAAATCTTAGTAAGTATATAAAGACCTCCACAGTAATTGTGGAATCAAATCATACAGCAAAGTTTAATAGTTTGATGATATTCCCATTTCTATCAGTTCAAGCTCTCATCTACTACATAAATATGAGTTATATGAGAATTAACAGAATACTTGTAATTGAAAAGAGTCAAGTCTTACCTTGAAGATTTTACTGGAGAGAAGTCCTCATTCTGTAACACAATAATTTGCACAATCATCTATACAGTGTTAGTTAAAGTTCCTGACATTTTATTATCAAATGGAGAAAGTATTTAATTGTTTGGCATTGAGAACACAATGTTTAATAAATCAAAATGTGATTCAATTAGTCAAGCATAATTGCTCGAGATTCGTGGACAAATAGTAACAGGGAACAAGAGTATAAAGCTGGAGTCATCTACACCATAACCTGAGAGCCAAGGTGTAAAACATTACTGGGATTTATAAACGTGAATATCAGAAATGTAATTTTACAGTAACACATTAAATTACCCTCCTATACATTCCAACAAGATTATGATGACAATGATGATGAACATAACAGTAATAGTAATGACAATAATAATAATAATAATAATAATAATAATAATAATAATAATAATAATAATAATAATAATAATAATAATAATAATAATAATAATAATAATAATAAGCAGGGACTACTCAAGAACTCAAACATTATGTTAATAGAAGAGCTAATATCAGAATTCTTCAATGGAACACAGGTGGTCTCCAACAAACAAAAAGAATAGAGCTCAATAAAATTGTATTTCACAATAACATACATATTTTTCTTTCAAGAAGCAAATCTCACAAATGATCAACTTAAATGCTTCAAATTTACTGGATTTTTACTATACCTAATACCCCAAAATAGACCGATAATAAGTGAAATATTCAAAAAGTAGATTTGGCAGCAAAGTAGGCAACCCCAGAATCCATTTTATCCTGTTTCATAATACTTGAGAGGACTTTAGGCCTGAAGTAGGGAGAATGATGCTGCCATGCTGGTACAAAGAGTAGCAAGCCTACGATGGCTAAAACCTTAGAGCACTGAAGTAATTTCTTATTAACTGTGGTAAGTCTCTTTCGCTTATCTGGTGGTAAGGACATTTTGCCTTTGCTATTGCATTAGCCACTGAAATTTTATATTGTACAACCAGTAATATGTTAAAGCTTTATCTCTGGGTTTCTAGTTGCCTTGGAGTCACTGAATTTCTTTGGCATTTGCTGTTTGTTTTCATATTTTATTTACATCTGACAGTAATGTCCAACACCATCGAATATTTTGGTATGATTTCTATAAAACTTTCCTTCAACCACCATAATTTTCTGGACCCATTTCTACCCATTTCTACATACAGAAACTACCTCTTGGTCTTATTAACTTAGTATTAAAGTAGAGCGTCGATTATCTGAAAGTTGGTCATTAAAGATGTTCGTTAACTGAAAGTTCCCAACAATGACTAAATTCAAATTAGTGCATTGACCTGAAGGGATGCTGTAATGTCACACAGACTGCTCCAGTATCCCACACACCATGTTTAGCCATATTTTGAGGCTTTGTACAACATTCTGGAACATGTAAAATAAGTTTTCTATATTGCTTTGTGTTTTTTAGCACAGGTTATTGAGTCTACTTCTCCTCCAATGTTTCAAAACAACTTTGCATTTTTTTCTTTTACGTTTTATCCCAAAAGTCAGTCATCTAAACATCCCCAATTCCATTTCTTTCATATAAGCAATGCCCTACTGTACCTCATTCAAATGTTTTATCAATCAAAGACATTCCAACTACACTAGATTTCTCATAAGGTATACCTTAATGTCATCACAAAAAGTTGATGTGTTTCTTTCCAGCCACCAAGGTTCCTCCTTAATTTCTATTTCGTCATCTGCTTCATCACCACTGTTGTATTTCTCTTCCTTCATTACAGGATCTTCTGAAAGAAATTCTCCCTTGTTCGGTGAACCAAAGTTTGAAACCAGAGTCTGTTGCTCAGTTTCTGTTTTCCTATCTATCTCCCACTTGTTGCTACATGTAGCAGTTTCACACTTAATCTGCTTTACAGGATGTTTGATAAAAGGACTCTCTGATTTAATTTCCACATCATCACTGTTACTGTTCATTGTAACAAACTTGTGAAAGAATTCACTCTCATTCTCATCAGAGAGGAGCTCCTCTTGTTTAATTTCTATTTTAGTATCCATTTCACAATCTTCTGATGGTGCAGCTCTTAAATTCATTAACAAGTCTGTGGACAAAGAACATATGTATAATATAAAATATGTATAATCTGAACCATCAGCCATTGTTCAAACAATACCGCACACCTCCATTGTTCTCTCACTTATAAGCATATTTGTTGGAAAGCGGAGTCAGATTGCAAAATTCAATGCCATGTGCAGGACTTGAATCATGGGCTATTATGCTTATTTTGTTTTAATATAGCTATTGTTCTACAGTAGTCCTGTTCAGCAATTAAGCTGAAAAATTAAATCTAATTGTGGTGAAATATAAACCACGTGCAACATTAAAAGTCAACTTGATTTGATTTTGTGGGTTTAAGGGTGCTCAACTTTTAGGCCATCAGCACCCTTAAAAGACTCATGGCAATAGCCAGATATAAACTTCACTCAAAAATAAAAATACCAGCAACACGAAAATTATACACAAAAAGAAAAAAACAGCGGCAATAGCCAGCTATGAAAGAAGGTAATATGTCCAAAAGATACCTAAAATTTTAAATCCTCAAATTGATATTGCACACCGCTAAAAACTTAAAAACTCTATCAAACACTGTTTTGTCGTCCGCTAAAACCTCTGCAAGTCTGGCAGGCAGCTGCAGAGAATCTCGAAGGTGCGCTAGAGAGGAACAGTCTAGCAGCACGTGGCGACATGACAAAAGGTCACACAGCAGAAATAGAGGGCCAGGGTCCCTTTTCATTAGGTAACCATTCGAAAAATTGCAGTGGCCTATTCTTAATCGAGCCAAGCTAACCTCCTCGCAGCGAGATATGCAACAGGAAGTTACCCAATTTATCGGAAGTTCTTTCACTTCTCTAAGCTTATTACTGCGGAGAGTTGGCCACTCTTCGTGCCAGGACGACAGCACTGCTCTCGCACAAGTGCAACTTGAACCCCAAAGTGGATGGTGTGCATTGAAGTCTCCCACCAACAGAAATGGTGTTGGTAACTGGGAAACTAGATCATCTAAATCAATGTGCGAGAAGTCATGGGACGGAGGCAAATATTGATTACAAATGGTGAAATGGATGTCTGGGAGTAGGATCCTTATTGCAACTGATTGGATATCAGACTGTATTAGTACAGATTGTATATATATATATGTCATCTCTCACAAGTATCATAGGGCCGCCAAGTGCCGGAACACCGTCTTCTGGTGTGACATCTCACCGTACTGGGGTGTATCACCTTAGATGGAAAGCGTCTTGCAAACATGAGACCAGAGGTTCGTTTTCTTTGAGCAAAAGCTCAAGTTCTGGCCTTTGAGTTCGAATACCACGTATGTTCCAATATAGGATAGCCATATTAATATCTGTGTGGCATAAATATTGCAAGATAACTGTGCATTATCTTGTAGTAGGCGGTGGTCGGTTCAGTTTAGCCCTTTTATGATCTTTTGGGCTGACACTCTTTTCACATTTATCCTGTCTCTTTTTCACTGGGTTCCTCCCAGCATAGGCAGGATCTTCTTGCATCTCCTCTTAGCAAACTTCGGTTCGAGAGCCTCCAATCGATTGCTCATGGATACTGGCAAAGATGAAAGCTGCTGGTCTGTGTCCATCCCAGAGGAATCCTGAGAAGAGGATCTTTGAGGGGATGAACGCTGGCTCATCTTTTCCTTTGGTTTAATGGGAACCGACACGTCTTCTTTGAGGAAGTCAGATTTTACATATTGTTTCTTGAACTCTTTCGGTGAAGCAACATAAATAGCGGGCTCATTCTTTCCATTGTTGTAGACTGGTAATTTAGATGGTGACCTTGTAGATGTGTTACTTTCCTTTACGGACTAGGTAGGAGAGGTAGATTTAGCTGTAGATGTTGAAGGCTTTGGAACTGTTCTTGCTACGAGCATTTTTTGTGAAATTGTGGCCCCGGTTTGATCGCTGGTTTGTGTAGCGATTTCCCACTTCTCTGCCGGCCTAGCTGCAATAGAGCTATAGGTACCGGACTTTGGATGGGGGGCTGTTGGATACGCAGGAGTTTCCGAGCTTCTGAGGACACCTTCTCTTTGACTCATTTCCTGGATCGCCCTTTCCTGTATAAAATAGAGGCATTCTCGCGAATTAGCTGGATGTTCGCCGCTGCAGTTCACACAACTGGAAGGCAATGAACATGGAGCGTGGTGAATGACGCCTCCAAAGTTGACGCAGGAAGCTGCTCTGTTACACAGTTTGCTTGTGTGTCCAAAGTGGTTACACTTAAAGCACCTGATCGGGTTCGGGATGTATGGCCTTACTTCTATTGCTTCATATCCTGCCTTAATCCTTTGAGGGAGATCTACCCGATCACAGGTGAGAAACAGAGTACTAGTAGGCTTCAATTCACCGCTTTCTTTGCGATGAACCCGATAAACACAGGTAACACCTTGTTCTAGTAGGTTTTCCTTAAGCTCCTCAATGCTTAAACCATCTAATGTGCAGGTATTAATCACACGGCATGACGAGTTCAATGTCTTGTGACGGTCAATACATATTGGATAGCTGGCTAACAAGTTTGCTTTTTGTATTTTAGGTGCCTGGTCTGCTGAATGCGCTTCAACCAGGAGCGTGCCGTTAAGGGATCTAGTGCATGACTTCACTGGACCAGCTATCTTATCCAGGCCCTTCTGGATTACAAATGGGCTCACCAATAAAAACTTTTTTCCTTCCTCAATTGTCAAAATTACTAAGTAGCGAGGGCCACAACACTCGACTACTTTCTTTACACTTTGCTTATAATTTTTTGTTTTATTTTGAGTTTTTGTACTCATGGCGCATTAATCCTCCACCATTGCAAATGTCTCCGATGGCATGCGCACGTCCATGGCGCCACCCCAGCTTAGGTGAGAGTCCTGGCCTGGATCTTGCTCACCCTAGGGTCTCACCTCCCAATGTATAGACAGAGGGACCCAATCGCCTTCAGGAGTGCATCAGCTCATGCAATGGCCCCTCCCCGGGACTGACCTTTATCAGCGGATACGCACACAGATCCTACATGATAACCAGGGGCTGGGACTTACGCAATTACCCAGTCACCCCTTGTGTCACCCCATCCTCTACAACCCGCGCGTAGGTTATCCATCAGACTGTGTACAGGGAGGTATCAGGTGGGAGGTCAAACACAAAAGTGGACCAAAGTTGATTGGGTGTTTAGCAGGTGCCCTCTCACCTCTTAGAGGAACCCAATCGAGAGTATGACTCGGGGTCCCGGGTACGCCAAACCCGTTCCTACCATAGTAGAACCCCTTGGGGGAGTTTGATTTCGGAGTCCTCTTCTCCTAGATGAATTGTCAACTAATACTACCGAGCCTCATCTACCCGTTTTGGAATGCTCTTTGCTTCCCCGCACCTCTTACCTACGAGTGGTCAAAAATGACAGTAGGCCATCTGGATCAGGTACTAAGCCCCTCTGCCACGTCAAGGCGACATTCCTTCGGAGGGGAAAGGTCAACACTTGTCCTGTGCAGAAAATAAGTTGCAAAATTAATCCCAATAATGCTTAAGGGGAGAAAGAGGTGCAAATATCACCAAAAATTACTAGTTTACACCTTTTGGTCTTTTTTATACCAAATATTAGGTGGCTAAAAGTAGATATCTGGAAGTTGTTTTAATTACATAATATTTAAAGGTCTGGGCTCTGACAGGGTAGATAGTGAAATTTCTGCCTGAAGTAAGAATATGCTGTTTAGCAAATTTTTGTGGAAATTTCCCCATGAAGATTAATTTCTGAGATGATACCGACCCATCACGATCAGCTCTACCAGTAGATGTCATGTAACACACCAAATTATCTGTCTTATATTGAATAAGTAGGGAGCAATAGAGATACTGATTTCTTTCTATTTTCTTGGCATCTTCAAACATGTATACTCAAAAGTTGCCTTCTTATTTATGTATTTCTTTATAGTAACAATATGCGGTATAACAATGCGTTCTCAGATCATATCTTATGATGTACCTAGTTAATTACCAAAATATTACTTCATAAGCAAAGTTCAGAGAATATATTTTAGTGTAGCACTTCTTCAGTGTAAACATTTAAGCCAGTTCTTGGACGATGTAAATAACTGTATATACAGCAACAGGAGGACTTGTTTGTATGTGAAAATTGCTAGACATAAAAATCTGATGTGTTACACTCACATGACTTTCTCTACTCTTGTACTAACCATTCTTACAAACTCTTATTCACGTATCTTCTTTGTGTTAGTTGAGATAAACGTTTGTACAAATTATCTTATTGCTTATTTCTTTGTAGGTACAAGGGGAATATGGGAATACAGTAGGCTTTGAGCGACAGTAAAATCTTTTAAAGCTTTGAGATCCCGTTCTCTTTGCTTAAGATATAAAAAAAATGATTCAAACAAGTTTTAAGTTTTCCAAAACAGACAGAAATAACAAAGAATATCTCCAAAATGGTTCACTCTACAAAAAATGTATTTGGTCATAAACTGTGTATTTTTGTGAGGTCTACATTTTTTGTAGAAACACCTGGATTAAGGGGCATTACTAGGTAGCAAATAATGAATGTTTAGACCTTTGCAGCGTGCAATAAACTTCAGTCCAATTAATGTTTTAATGTACATACATTTTAGCTGGATACCGTTAGTGCAGTTATTGCAATGTGCAATAATGTATTTCCTAAATGCATTGAAAGTAAATCGCATCCGATTTGAAACTACGTTCTACATGACATAAGGTAACAGGAGTGTACAAAACACATGAAATATCAGGGTAGCTAGAGCTTTTCTGATGGAGCAAAGCATTTCTTCTTTTACACATTTCTGAATATCCAGTATTCTTCTCCAGAACACTTTTAAGCTTGTCACTCTTTCTCTAACAGTGCCTGCTGGTATTTGACTCTGTCTCTGAAACTTGCTCTATTGTCTTAATAGCCTCGGGAATTTTTAATGCAGATGACTGCAAATATGTTATTGCTTTTACTATGTTGCTGAAATTCCTCTGAGTGTATGAAAGATCTTCTAACAAGGCTGGTGTAGTTATGTGCTGCACTGCACGTATTGCGACATTTTTCTGCTCATCAAATACATTTATTATGTTTATAATTTTGTCATAATATTGAGCACTGAATACTGCAGCCTGTAGCCATGTCCCCATCGAATTACATTTGGTTGTGGAGGCAAGGCAATTCAGGTGCCATCTTTTTAAATGTCTTGATTCTGGAGGGTGTCTTGCAAAATATCTTCATATTGACTATAAAAGCATCAATAGGATCTAATTTCTGCTGCAACTCGGTGGCGACCATGCTCTAGACAAGTTAAATGTACCAGAAGAAACATCAGAAGAAGCACCGCCATCCGCACCATGAAATTCCATGGAAACCCACTTATTATCCGGGTGATAACGGAGGAAAGTTAACCTCTGAAAGGTGTTCCGGAAAATTATAGTTAAGTGTTGTTTGATGTTATTAATTGACTCACCTTTTAAATTAAATTAAATCTATTAATTTTGTAAATGCTTGTTGTATTGCTGTGGCAGCTTCCTTCATATAGGAAGCCCCGTCCATAACAGGTAGCAAACCATTTTGCGCTATTCGAAAGACACAGTGCAGGAAAAAAAAAAAAAAAAAAACTTTGTTCAGAGTCTTTTGAGACAGTGGAAGGGGGAGATGGAGACATCGCGTGGCCGGCGCCTTTGTAGAAACCAAAACAAACTAGAGAGAGTTGCAAGTCATTCTGACATGAGTAGTGGAGCACAACAGACATTGCACAAAACTTTTAAACCTGCATAAATAAGTGGTGGCCATGAGATACAGGTAATGCATCTGTCACATAGGTATAAAGCAAATTCCTCGCCTATAGGATGTGGAAAACCAGTACCAGTACATAGTCAACACACATTATTCAAAATATGTACAATTACTTTAACAAGGAGAACAGTAAGTGGGACCCACCGATTGCACATACTGCGGCTGCAAATGGTCTCCACAGATATACAGTAATAAGAACCATTAAATTAGATATTTAGAACGATACCCCCAACAAAGACGAAATGCAATGAAATTAAAACCGGTTGTGAATTTTATAAGATTTATGGCTTCTTCGTTGTCTTCAGAGGATGATGATGAAGAAGAAGAAACAGAACTACAAGATACTAAGATTGAGTAAATGCAAATGTACATATCAATCATATATATTTAAACGAGCAATTCTTGTATATATTTAATATATATAAACCACTATATAAACATTAGACTCAGGGGTCTCCGTCTAGGGGATATGTGAATAGCGACCACAAGGTACCCAAGCTGAGCAGAACATTACTTCCACTTACTGGTGTTTTGCTCCTCACTGTAACTTTTCTATCTGACCTTACCTTGGTCATCTCTTGTTCTCTTCTGACCCCAATGTTATTAGGGTTCCCGAGGGCTAGGGAGTATTTATTTTTCCAACCTCTCCATTTCTCTATAAAATCTTAACCCCTAACATGCTGACCTGTCATGGCATGTAATACGTCCTCTGATTGGTAATCAGAGGATATGGTCGGTGTATTTATTTTCATAACTCTCCCGGTCAGGTTGGTGAGACCCGTAAACCAACGACAGGTGTGGTCCTCCAGACATTCTGGGGGTTGTGAGAGAGCGATGTGACCGCCAAAACACAAAAATATGGTGCTCTCTAAAAAGCGGTTACTATTATTGCTATTGCTCTCTTCAATATCATTAGTGAAAAATATTGGAGAGCAAGAGGATTAATGACTTCATTGTCAAAAATCCAGCATTAGCTAACAACAACAACATTTTTTGTATACTAAGATTTTGTCTAGCTCTTATGGTTTATAAGTTATTCAAAAGCCATCCAGAGTAAAAAGGACTGCATAGGCTATAGACAGAAAGTTCAAAATATACATTTCATTTGTCATTAAAATATCTCAAACATAACGTCATTTTAATCAAAATCGTTAGCCATTTTCAAGAAAATCAATACTTTTTAAAAATTTTACATATAAAGGATAGTTTAAGGTGTGGCTATTTTCTTCAAAAACTTCATGTCGCATTCTTGAAAGACATTAAACTTAAATACCAACTTTGGTTTTTAACCGTCTTTTCATTTTTACTTTCTCTACTGGTAAGTAGGGGAAGTATTGTATTCCACCCAAAAATTCGATGTTGAGATTTCACCGGAAATACATGTTTTGAGGTCCCCTGAATCCAAAAAAAAAAAAAGCATTTTTAGAAAAAGGTCCGTGAGTGTGTCTGTGTGTTAGTCTGTAGACAGCATAACTCAAAAATGAAAAGTCGGTTAAAAACCAAAGTTGGTATTTAAGTTTAATGTCTTTCAAGGATGCAACACGAAGATTTTGAAAAAATAGCCCCACCCTAAACTGCGCTTTACATGGAAAAATTTTCAAAAATTTTTATTTTCTTGAAAATGGCTCTAACGATTTCTATTAAAATGTCATATGTTTGAGATATTTTGATGACAAATGAAACGTATATCTTGAATTTTCTGGCTATAGCCCCTGTAGTCGTATTTACTATGGACGACTTTTGCATAACTGGTAAACCGTTAGAGATAGACCAAATCATACTATACAAAAAATGTAGATCTTGCTAAAATACGCAATTTATGTCTCAATAAATTTTCTTGTAGGGTGAACCATTTCGGAGATATTCCTTGTTATGTGTGTGAGTTTCAGAAAACTTAGAACTTTAGCGATATGCAACAATGTTGTTCATTTTTTTATATGTTAATCGTGCAAAGAGAACGGAATCTCAAAGGTCAAAAAGATTTGACTGTCGCACAAAGCCTTCTGTATTCTAATATCCCCCTTGCACCTACAAGTACATAAGCAATAATTTGTACGAATGTTTATCTTAACTAACATGGAGATATAGGAATAACAGTTTGTTAGAATGGTTAGTACAAGAGTAGAGAAAGTCATGTGAGTGCAACACATCAGATTTTTGAGTTACGCTTCCAAAGACTGACAGACACACACACACCTTTTTTCTAAAAATGCTTTTTTTGGATTCAGAGGGCCTCAAAACGTATATTTCCAGTGAAATCTCAACATCAAATTTTTGGGTGCAATACAACACATCCTCTACTCAGCAGTAGAGAAAGTAAAAACACTATAAATCACTTTTAAATTTGGACACTTTTAGGCATGACTCAAAATAATTATTAATATGCATAAACTGTAGTGGAACTTTTATGATGTTTCCCCTTTAATTCTTGCAACAGTTTTATCATTGGAAACAAAATTATATCCACAGATTAGGACCCAGAAGGACGAAAATTTTTACTGTAAATTCCATAAAGCATGACAAAAAGCTGACATGTGAGATTTAGGATTCAATTAATACCTTTCGAAGCTATTGTTGCCAATAATAAATACATAGTCATTATACAGAAATTAACCTTGGACAAATAGTTTAACATCACTTACACATATATACTGAATGTCCCAAACAACACTGACAATGCTCAGTATGTTGTGCGGGATGGCAAACTGTCTGGAAATGCACGGTTTGGATGCTGAAGGGCATCAAAGTTTGAAAATGAATGGTTGTGACAAATTGTTAACATTCATTTTGGTATCTTAATACAGAATGTATGCAACCCTTTAGTCATCTGTGTAGTGGGATGGACAACCTGCGCATGCACTAAATTCTTCCATAGTGTCCTTGGTACACATCCTAATGCGTTAGTTATGTAGTTTCCAGAACAGTATCATTTCGACAGCACTGCGACGTGTACCAGTACACAGCTGCAGAAATGGCTGACTTGAGCTCCAGCATACTTTGATGTAAACGTGCAGAATCACCTCAACATTGCATATTCAAATTGATGGATTGGTAGAGGTGGACCAGTTCCATGACCAGCACAGTCACCAGATCTGACACCTCTTGACTATTTTTCTGGGAGTTGTGTGAAGAGTATGGTGTAAGGCACTCCTGTAACATCAGTGGAGGACCTTATTGCTGGAGTTAACTGAGCAATTGAAAACCTTCAAAGATTGGTCGCACATATTGGATCATGTGCATGAGGCTCACCACTGCGATATAAGCTCTGCAATGTAATGTAGAAGGTAAACAGTTTGAAGTCCATTTGTACTGCAGACAATTCTATGTTGCGTTTCTTGACGAAATGTGAATGTGCAACAATGTCACACTTTGATGTGGTACAGCATTTAAACTGTGCATTTTTGGATAGGCGTTCCTGATTGAAAACCCATTAGTTTGCCATTCTGCACAACATACTAACCACTGTCAGTGTTTTGTTTTGGGAAACCCTGTGTATATATATAAATGAAGAATGCTGCTTCAGCACTGTGCAAGCTAAAACTTTGACACATCACTCCATTAACCATAAACCACTTGCAACATTATGAGTGAGCACCAGACATGTACAGAAAATAAGCTGAAAAATTTACCCAAATAATGGTCAACTATGAAGTACCTATAAGTTATCTATGAGATACAATGCGTAACTCTGTATCTGATATCACCTTTAAGGTTTATTGCAATACTTAAATCAAACGAGGTGTAATACTTGTATGGGCATCTTGTCATGTAGTAACAAACCTTGTGATTTAAGCCAGAGCAGTGAATATATGTTTCAGATGCGTTGCAACTTATCAACTGGTCTTCACGCATAGCCAGTTTTAAATAACAATTATCATAAGTTCACAAACCTACATGTACTTTGAATAACGTGATTCAGAAAAATGATCAAAATGACATGTATGCCAATATGAGCAAAATATATGAGAACATTATTTATTTTATATTTCTTTGGTTTCTTCAATATCTCACTGCAGATGACTAATTAATCAGATTTAGTTTTTTGCTTAATTTTTTGACAATCTTGAAGAAACAGGGCTCTTAAAAAAATTACTGAAATCAATGTTACTGGCATGCTGCCTTATGTTGTTAATAATTTTCTCTTCCAGGAAAGCTTCCTTGTTTATACGTTAATTTGCTCCACATACCATAAATTACAGGTAGCTTTACAACATGTAGGAAGTAAATGTACACCATAGCGAACACTATTGAAACTGTATTGTACTTTAAATCACGTAGGAAGTGAGTGTAAACTACAGTGAAACTGCGCTGTAATTTAAATTTTTAGAACAGGAAGTAAAAGTTATTGTTAGCTAATGCTGGATTTCTGACAATGAAGTCATTAATCCTCTTGCTCTCCAATATTTTTCACTGATGGATGGGGTGCTAGAAGTGGCTGGGCATATTTGAAGGTGGTCTCGATCCATTTCCTCTTGCAGATCACAGAGGACGGAATGGTGAAGAATATATCCCAATTCTATTTAAATGTTTTGCCAAGGAAGTGAATGTAGAACATACTGAACCACCATGAAACTACCCGCCTCAGTAGCGTGGTGGTAGCGTGTCTGCCTCACGTTCAAGAGGCCGCAAGTTTGAATCTCGCTTAGGGTAAGTTATTCGGGTAAGGTTTTTTTCCGAAGTTTTGCGTACCCTGAGAAGATGAATGCCGGGTAACTTAAAGCTCCATGGACCTCGGGCTCATTTGAACATCATTTCATTCATTCGTCCGATATGAGACAATGTTGGAGGACATTAATTTTAAAAAAAAAACAAACAAACAAAAAAACATGAAACTATACTGTAATTTAAATTTAGCTTTACAAGCTATATGAGGCAAGTGTGAACCACCTTGAAACTGCACTAGAATTTAAATGTATTGTGTTTTTCAAATGGAAAGGGGTTTGTCCTTGAGCGTCTCCAGGCCGGTAACCAATCGGAGTCCTGCTGTGTTGTCATATTGCTTTCCTCTTAAGAGGGGCTTGACCCACCAAGAAATATGAAAAGAGTGGGGGTAATGAGCTTGCAACGCCCTGCACATAAATGTAATCTCATTGGCTGCAGACCCTAGTCAATCACAGTAAAACTGTACAATTTAAATGTAGCTTTTAAGCATGTATGAGTTAAGTGTAAGCCATAGCTAACCACAATCAAACTCTACTGTACTACATATTAAGCTTCACAACATTCTAGGATGCAAGCATAGGCCACAGCAAACCACATTCACACTGCTCTACAAAAGTAAGGTTACCTACAAATGGTGTTCAAGGCAAGCTTACACTAGCAAACCACATTCACACTGCTCTACAAAAGTAAGGTTACCTACAAATGGTGTTCAAGGCAAGTTTACACTAGCAAATCACATTCAAATTGCTCTACAAATTTAAAGTTAGCATCAGAATACATAGGTAAGAAATTATTGTTGTTTAATGAGCCTGTCAATTTGCAGGTAACATCAGCGTCGCTGGTGTGCCGGAATTTTGTCCCACAGGAGTTGTTTTACATGCCAGTAAATATACCGATGTGGACCTGTCACTTTTAACCCTTAACTGGCGTTGCGGAGTCCCTGGGACTCTGGCAAAAATAAATGATTTAATAACGTCAGTGTTTTTCCACCAGATGGCGCGTGCTATTCAGTACCTTCCCACGGTAGGGAGAACTGTTATGAGCTCAGTCGACAACTGTCTGTCAACAATGCTAGTATGCAAAGAGTGAACCTGAGAGTCTGTTGGACTCCGCGACGCGCTTAGTGTAACACTTCCGACACCGCGACTATGTCCGCGAATCCTAAAAGAATTAGACTTACGGATCCTATGGAAAAAAAAAAAACAAAAGAGAAATACCCAAAGAATTTCTCCCTTCCAAATCAAGACCAGTGAGTTCCACACTGTACGACTTTACAAGTAATAAAACATTGATTTCCAGAGTGCCAAAGAAAAATAAAGCTGTTATACTGATTTCACCCATGCATCACTCCAAAGACGATGTTGATGGTCTGCCTGAGATTAATGCATTTTATAATAACACAAAATCTGGAGTAGATGCTGTAGATGAAAAAACCAGTAAATATTCCTCCAGTAGAAGAACACAACGCTGGCCTATGGCTCTGTTTTACAGACTCGTAGATATGTCTTCAATAAATGCATACATCATCCACCAGTCATGTGTCAACTCAGAAAAGCTACAAAAAATAAATTATTGGCCAAACAACTGTATGAACCACTTCTTCAGGAAAGAGCTCAGAAAACAAACTTATCAAGAGAGCTAAAAAGCGGCATCTTCGGAATTTTGAAGATAGCGCCTGCGGCACCAGCTGATGCACAAGATGAACTTCCTAGAAATCAGAGGAAATATTGTTGTACATGTAACCCAAAATTGAAGAGAAAGAGTGCTTATTTATGTGTTCAATGCAGAAGACCAATTTGTATGCAGTGTTCTAAAAAAATCTGTGTTGAATGTACTGAAAATGTAGAGTCCTAAACATTGTGTTGTTTTTTCTTGTCAGTTTTTTATTATTGTATTTTAGAAGTTCATGTGTTTTTATTTTTTGTATTTTAGACGGTACCCAACATATTTTCGGTAAGAAAAGAGCTCATTTATCAGTTTTTGTTTCTCAATATAAAAATCAAAGAAACACAGTTAATTTTTGTTCCAAAAAATTGGTTTCATATTCTTTTTGTGTTTGGTTTGTATTTCATTCTGTTATAAATAAAAGTTTATTTATTTACATGCTTTTAGTTAATTATACATCCAAAAGTAAATAAATGTATATGTAACATTGGGATAACAACAACTTTTATTTCGGAGTCCCAGGGACTCCGCAACGCATTGAATGTAAAAATTTCTGGCCACGCCGGTTAAGGGTTAAGCACACTGGAAAACCATAAGTCTGGGCCAGATTTGACACCGCGACACTGGGATGAATACGCCAGCATCTAACCAATTGAACCACCCACTGACATAGGCTTCAGAAAATGTAAGAACCAAGAATAGGCCATAGTGAACCACATTAAGCTACTGTTTAATATCACAGTTAGCTTCAGAACATGCAACAAGTGAGTGTAGGCAATAGTGAACACCGTTCTGAAACAGATCTCTAAAATAAATGTTACCTCAGAGCGTATAGGAGGCAAGCATAGGCCATAGTGAACCAAATTCAAACTGCTCTATAAAATTAAGGTTAGCTTTAGAATATGTTTGAGGCAAACATACGCCATGGCAAACCAAATTGAAACTTCTCTATAAAATTAGGTAAGCTTTAGAATACGAGCCGAGCATAGGTTACATCAATTCACCTTCAAACTGCCCTATAAAATTAACGTTACCTTTAAAACATGCAAGAGGGCAGCATAGGCCATAGTGAACCATAACAAAACTATCAGGTCCTCTGTTTTCTAGAACTCTCCCAACGCCAGCCTATGGTTTATTGTATGTATATCAACTGATCCTACTGGACCTAGATACCTATGAAGTAAATAGCAGCTTCGGGTATGGGCAGTCAAAATTCTGCTGCGGCTAACAAGAAATAGTCATTTATATGCATACAATAAAATAATGTCTCAATAATAAGATTTTCTGAGGAATAAAACTGGTAGGAATCTAATCAAGGAGTAATAACATATTTAATCACTTCCTTTTGCCTAATACCTGTATTAATACGTTCTATTTTTCCACTGAACAGCAACACTTCACTTTATTATTTATTTATTCCAGCAAACTTACTGTTGGTGTTTTTAAACACACAACCCGTGTGTGGATAATGTTTGAAAGGTAAAACAGGAACTGAGAAATTCAGTGCCACAGGTGAGATTTGAACCACAGACCCTCCGTGTACCAGGCAGATTCTCTAACCATTAAGCTAATGTGACAACCTGCCAGAATGGCATTGTATTCTCCAACCAATTCGTACTTCTCCCAGTAAACAAAAAAGGCAGTCTCACGTCAGAGACAATTACCCTAATGGTGACTTACTATCGTAAGTACTTTATGTCCTAGGATTAAATAAGCTATTTTTCAGTTACAATTCTACCTCTCAATTCACTTTATACTAATTTTAGTTTTGTAAAAGTCAGACACTAACCTTTTTACTGCTGTAGTTGACATAACTCGAATGTGCAAAAACATTCCAGCAATGCTACGTTTAACTCATCTTGATTACAGCTTTGAGTGAATAAGAGCTGCAGAACTTCAGATGTAAAAGTGTTTGAACTGCGCTGCTATGTTGGTACATCTATTGGGAATGACAAACACTACTTCTCAGCCATCTCCCTGCATGGTGGTGCCATCTGAAGGAAAAGAAGCCAAGTTTGTGCACCAGATTTCATCATGCTTCTCTACACACAACTAATCACATGATACAAGTGATGTAATCAGGGTATTCCAAAAACAGTGAGCAATGGCTTCTTCAAGAAGTGCATGGCGTGTTATTGACAATGATTTATTAGAAGTATTGAGTCTTTGCTGTTAGAATTAACATATTTACTGGAGTCTGGAGAAGTGACTGATATTTGTGTTACTGATAATAATGATGATTATAGTGAAAATGAGTAACAGTCAGCATCAACACAGCCATGTAAACACAGGAGCATTTGCCTGCTGTTGCTGGGATTCAAACTTGAAATGACAGGATTTGAACGGATAGCCACTACATTGTGTATGCTCTAAGAGTCATGGCCAATTGATCCACTTTGGTTGTAGTGTCTGTGAAAGGGATATAAAAACCAATTTAGTAAATAGAGGAAGAGTGGCATATGTAGCATAATAATTCCATCCATAAGGGGTTAATTACTTTACGTGTTCTGTTTATATGCTGCCTTAAGCTCCTAAGTTGGTCTGGGTGGCTCGGATGGTTAGATGCTGGCCTACTGATCTCAAGGTCACAGTCCAAATCTGGCCGAGGCCGATGGTTTTTAACTGTGGTTAAAAAATGACAGCTCCATTTCAGTATATTTACGGCATGTAAAAGAACCTCTGTGGGACAAAATTCCAGTACACATGCGACATTGATGTGCTCTTTGCAATAGAGAGCCTTATTAAACTACAAAATTATTTTTAATTAGATTTCTAAGCTAGGGTTACCAGATTATTTTATGGAAATGCAGAACACAATGGTAAAAATGTACAATATTGTCGGTCAGTACGAAAAATTAAATGTAAATTTATAATTGAAATGCCATTTACATAATTATACCCATGGGCACATACACTCATATTTTCTTAAAATCCTGAAGCATACAACATTAAATGTGAAATGAACAGTCAGTTATACTTCTCTGAAGCAGGAATCTTGCAAAAACATAGATTGTTTGAAATATAAACAAGAAATTTGACACAATTGAAGTATTTAAAATTGTATTTCGCTAAAACAATACCTCTCAATGAGGTTATCAGTAATCTGTTCCTTTCATCTCTCTACTGTGATCTTTTTAGTGAAAATACTCTTTCAACATTAGCACTGTGTTGCTTTGCCTCCACCAAATACCAACCTTTTGCATCAGAGTGCAAATGCTGCATTGCCTATCTGTCCTTCTGTTACTAATGACTGTAGCCGATGTAGCCATGTTGCCATAGCAAGTTGCAACTAATGACCAATTATTCATTTCTACCTTCGCACTTGCCAGTTCATTTCCTAACATTCAGTGCTTGTTAATGAAATTGTAGGATATTAGAGACTTTTCAAAAATCCCCCCAGACAGCGCACAAATTGTGAAAATGTAGAGCATTTTGGGGAATTTCTGCATGTCTGGTAATCCTATTCTAAGCTCATTATATTTGGAACAATTGCTCAGTACTCATTTACTGTGAGTTTATCTCGAGATGGTTCACGTCGTTAAAACTTCATGGTACTGATTGCTGCTGTCCCCACCAACAAGAGTACCAAAAGTGACGCATGGTGCACAGGGTAAGGAAGTATTGTAGGAGCAGTCACATAGTCTAACAGGAAGTAGCAGCAATGGTAGGAAAACTGACTTGGTCAGAAGAGAACTGACAAATGAAGGTAACTGACTGGGACCCAGATAGATCACTATTACTGAATAGAGTACTTGCACAGCTTTATGAAAGATTTCATATTTATTTGCATTTGAATGACGTGAATTTTCAACACCTACTTTAAATAAACATCATTCTAACCTTATGAGTAAGAATCATGATCTTCCTTAATTATAGGTAATGCAATTATAGGTTCATTTGTTCTTCTGAATGGAAGTTTAACACTTGATACCTTTGTTCAGTAATATTGTATAAAAGACACAAGACTGCGTATCGACGCAATCACTCACAATCGCACAACATGGCTTACTCCGCAAATATACATTACACTCCTTAATTGCACAACTTGTAGTAATACACGTACATATTTAACAATAACTCACACTCAGGAAATGGCAGTTAGTTATAGAGTATGTGCTTGAAATAAAGCTATATATGTAATGTACTTGAAGTCACTTAAAAGGGGCCTCAGCGAGCAACTTCCTGCTTTTAAATCACTACTTAACTCAGAATAACTTTACAACCACCCAGTATTCGTTAACTGAAGTATTTCTGCTCAAACACAGTTTCTCACGCACAGGCAATCGCAATTAAATCTGGTCTTGTGAGGCATCGGTCACTGTACTAAAATAGTTAAGCCCAGCACTAATCAGAGCATGTACACTACAGAGAAGTATGCGAATCCACCTTTGTATGGTAAAAGCGACGTCTACTTGTGCGTATAGGGTCTTAAAACCAATGAGAAGTACAAGATGTAAATAAAACTTACCCGAAAAGCTTAAGAGTTGTCTTTAGAATTAGTATGACCACATTCAGACTGCAACATTTCGGAACGCGTACTTTTATTGGAAACATTTAACGTAATGACTGGCACTGGAAGCAAGATAGTGTATTTTGTAAACAGAACATCTGCCTTCATAAAAGATTAAATAGTAAACACACTGTACTTTGGTGTATAACTTCCCTGCACAAACAACGAGAACTACAATTTAGAGAAGGAAGATGTTGAGAATATCTTGCTACAGCATCAACTACTAAGGTTAGAAGACAACATCAAAGTGGAACAACTGAAACTCTTATGTACTTATACAGCTTCATCAATATACAGCGCTCGTGGTGAGCTGGAAAGCTAACTAAAGCTGAAAAATTGTGTCACAATCTCACGTTGCCGGTAGCTCTAGTGATGGGCAGAATCGAATTCTTTCAAGAATCGAATACTCTGCATTCGAATACTTTTAAGAATCGAATGTTTCATTCGAATGCAAGTTCTCGGATACTGTAACTCACTAGTAGTAGTATTCGCTAATCGAAATCTCTTGCATTCGAATGCAAGCTCTCGGATACTGTCACTCACTAGTAGTAGTATTCGCTAATCGAAATCTCTTGCATTCGAATGCAAGTTCTCGGATACTGTCACTCACTAGTAGTAGTATTCGCTAATCGAAATCTCTTGCATTCGAATGCAAGTTCTCGGATACTGTCACTCACTAGTAGTAGTATTCGCTAATCGAAATCTCTTGCATTCGAATGCAAGTTCTCGGATACTGTCACTCACTAGTAGTAGTATTCGCTAATCGAAATCTCTTGCATTCGAATGCAAGTTCTCGGATACTGTCACTCACTAGTAGTAGTATTCGCTAATCGAAATCTCTTGCATTCGAATGCAAGTTCTCGGATACTATGATATTGTCACTAGAGCAATGCTATTCAGTTCTCGCGATGGTTGTTCTCGAATAAAGCATTAAAATGACCCACGAAAATACAACGGTTAGTCCCAATGTTAAATGCACTAAGAGGTGTAAATTAACAATTTTTATCGTGACTTATGGGCAATGCACTTTCAATCACTAAAATAATTCAATTAACATTTTTTGGTGACAACTAATTTATTCTCACATTTTTGCAAACTACCCAGATGATGGTAAAAAAAGAAAAAACGAAAGACAGAAAGAGAGAGAGAGAGAGAGGGAGGAAGAGAGAGAGAGCAACATAACTCAAAACCAAAAGGTCGGTTAAAAACCAAAGTTGGTATTTAAGAGAGAGGGCAACATAACTCATTTAAGTTTAATATCCTTCATTGATGCGACACGAAGATTTTAAAAAAGAAAATCCTCCGCCCTAAGCTACCTTTTACATAGAGAATTTTTCGAAATTTTGATTTGCTCTTGCGATTTTGAGTAAAATGCCATATGTTAAAAGGTATTTTTATAGCAATTGGAACGTATATTTTGAATATTCTAGCTTATGTAGTCCTGTTTACTCTTGATGACTTGCATAACTGG